>JAJMKW010000010.1:0-326842 GCA_030569455.1 Australozyma saccharicola
AACGTTGATCGGACGGGAAACAGTATTTTCCACTTGATATGGCCGCAACCGAAAGATAGCACTTTTGCATAAATATATTTTTCTTGATAGAAATATTCCCTTCCTGGATACTCTTGAATTAGTCAGTGTATTTTATTCATATTAAACTATAAAATGGAACAGTTTTTTCACTACCTATACCTCCTGAATATAGATCTATGTATTGTCCTTGGCCATAAGTTCCTTGATCTTATCTATATCCTCAGTTCTATTTAGTCGGTATACCTTGATTGCATTGATATTGCCTTGTCTTATTAGCTCCACTCTACTAGGTAGTAGCTTTGCGAGCTCACGAATTGTATCTTCTACTTCTTCTTCGCTTATATTAAGTGTCAAGGAATCCTTGATCATGGATACAATTTTCGGTAGTGAGAAGCTCTTAAACTGCGGCCTATTTACGTCATCGGAACTTGATAACTCGTAAATAATATCATATACTGGTGCAAGCTTACTCACTAGTCGCCGATGGTACACCTTTTCAGGCAGATAAGACTCTTTTTGCAAATGCCGCTCTTTTTCTTTCTGCTTGATTCGTTCCAACAAAGAACGGCCTCCAGCCTCAACGGGCTTTTGCTGAAGTGAGAACTTTTTTGGGCTGTTGCTTATTATCTTACTGATTCTAGTAGGAGAGAATCGAGACTTAGTCGGAGATTCAGGCAATTCGGAGGGCGAGCTAAGCTCAAAGTCCAAAGCGCCTCCCTTCTTTTTTGTTGGTGTCACCGGCAACAAGTTTAATGTGTCCACTAGCTTTTTAGAGGGAGACAGTGATGCGCTTCTTGCCCGGAGGCCATTACTAGGAGAAGAGAAATTAAGTGGCGATGCATATTTAGGAGGAGATGAGAATCTAAGGGGAGAAAAGTCTTTGGGAGGAGACGAGTACTTAAGTGGTGATGAATCCTTAGTTGGAGATGATGACGTAGAAGTGACACTCAGTGAAGGATCTTGGAATGGGTCTATAGTTCCAATTGCAATTTTGAAGCTCCCTGTGTCTTCTAATTTTACAATTGATGAGAGCTTACATGGTTTTGGTGTCTCTTTGCTTTCTCTTATGAGTTGTTCAAACTTGGTTTTACGAGATGGAATGGATGCACCAAACTTGGCAACGGAGACGCCAGAGGGGACACTAAGTCCGTAATCATTACAGTCTGAGCTGGTATAAACAACTTTATAAAGTGAGGGATCATACGCTACAATCCGCTCCACTACAGACTGATCTACTCTTCTCTTTGTTAGGTGAGTCGCTTTGGAGCATAAACCATGTAGCAGTGGGATAGACGTGCATGAGGCATAGTGTAGACATAGAAGTGTATCAATTGCCGATAAAATCGTAGGAAGTGTCTCATTTTCCATAATTTGGCTTCTTAATTTGTGCTGGAATCAGAAAGTAGATGTGAAACACCAGTTGTGTAGTGTGTAGTCCGCGAGTGTTAAAACCTGAAAAATGAGAAATCATTGTAAAAAAACATTAATGTCAAGAATAGAATAATTTACGAGCGGAAGTTTAGTTCTTTCGAGTAAAGATTTTGCCCGGAAGGAAGCGACTTTTTAGTTCGTTTCCTATTTTCGTTGCATTTGAGAAGCTTAGTTCAAATTTCCAAGGGCTTTGAAACTACAAATCATGAGAAAATACTATAGGGAACTCAAGGTACAAGGAACATATTCATTTAGTTTTAACAAAAGTTAATAATCTATCTACTCATTAAAGCTTCAACTTCTCCAAAATAGCGATGGTTTGGTTGTATCCGTCAGCCTCGGCGCTCAAGTTCTCGGCTCTCTTGAAAGCAGCCTCCTTGGCCTCTGGCTTGGTCTTCTCGGTAAACTTAGCAATAGAGTCGGCATTCTTGGCTTGCATCTCTTTGAGATTGCTCAACTTCTTCTCGACCTTAGCAATCTCAGCATCAATGTCAATCTGGCCCTTGACCATGACATGGACGTTGGTTGTAGCGCTAATACCATTCAAAGCACATCCACTTGGAACAGGTTGGCCGTTTTCAAGAACATGGATGTCCTCAACACCCTTGATCAAAGAAATAATAGACTCCTTTTGACTGATGCATGTCTCTCTGACAACGGCATCGGTCAGCTCGACATAAACTTGACCATTCTTCAAAATGTTGTATTGCGACAACAAAGATCTGGCACCCTTAGTGATATTCAAGACCAACTCGTAACCCTCCAAAGAAGCAACGTCGTCAAATTCAGCATCGTACTCTGGGTATGGAGCAACGGTAATCGAAGGATCGGAGTCGCCAGCTCTACGTGGCAATCTTTGCCACATCTCCTCGGTAAGGAAGGGCATGAATGGATGACTCATTCTCAAGGCAGAGTCAATACAAGTGTACAAGGTGTCTTGAGCAGATTTGCTTTGAGTGGCATCACCGTTTTGAATCAAAGACTTAGAATTTTCAATGTAAACATCACACAAGTCGTACCAGAAGTTGTAAACAGCAGTGGTGGCATCGGAAAACTCACGCTTGTCCAAATGCTCGTTGACAGCTTGCAGGGCGATAGTTAACTTATGCAAAATCCATTTCTCCACAAGAGATTCGTTGCCAGACTTCTTGGAAGTGGCTGGAGGCTCGTAACCGTCACCCAACTTACCCAAGACGAACTTGGTGGCTTGATAGATCTTGTTACAGAACTTTCTGTAACCTTCGACACGTAAGATGTCCAAGTTGATGTCTCTTCCACCGGTGGTGTAGGCACACAAAGCAAATCTCAACGCGTCACTACCACACTCAGGGATACCGTTGGGGTAAGAAGCCTTTTGACCCGCGGTAGCCTTCTCGATTTCCTTAGGATCCAAGTTACCAAGCTTTAATTTGTCGTGCAAAGACCCCAAAGAGATACCAGTAATGACATCCAAAGGATCAACGACATTACCCAAGGACTTAGACATTTTACGACCTTGGGCATCTCTAACCAATGAATGACAGAAGACCTCCTTGAATGGCACCTTTCCAGTCAACTTCATGGTCAACATGATCATTCTAGCGACCCAGAAAAACAAGATATCCCAACCAGTCTCCAACATAGAAAGTGGAGCAAAGTTTTTCAAGTCCGCAGTGTTGTTGGGCCAGCCCAAAGTGGAAATTGGCCATAAACCAGAAGAGAACCAGGTGTCTAAAACATCTTCGTCTTGCTCCAAAGTAAACTTAACATCTGGGAACTTTTTCTCAGCCTTTGCCAAGGCTTCTTCGTACGATCTACCAGAAACCCAGTAAGTGTTGTCCAAACGGTCATTCTCTTGGCCCTCAATATTAACGAAGTACACTGGACATCTGTGGCCCCACCACAATTGTCTGGAAATACACCAATCCTGAATGTTCTCCATCCAGTGGAAGTACTCTCTTTCAGATGTCTTAGGGGTGATGGTAATATCTCCACTCTTGACAGCCTTAATTGCTTCCTTAGCCATGTCCTCTTGCTTAACCCACCATTGTGGCTTCAAGAGAGGTTCAATGACATCACCAGATCTAGAACATATTGGAATTGTCATCTCGTTATCCTTTTGGTCAACATACAAACCAGCTTCCTTCAACTTCTCAATGACCATGGCTCTGGCATCGAATCTCTTGGTTCCTTGCCATTCAGGTCCACAGTTTTCGTTCAACAAACCGTCATCAGTAAAAATGTTGATGAATTCCAAGTTGTGTCTCTTTCCAGTGTTATAATCGTTTTGGTCGTGTGCTGGGGTAATCTTGACAGCACCAGTACCAAAAGTCATATCAACTGCCTCTGCATCCAAAACAATAGGAATCTTACGGTCCAAAAATGGATGCTGAAGAAACTTACCATGCAAGTGCTTGTAACGCTCATCGTTAGGGTGAATGGCTACACCAGTGTCTCCGAAAAGAGTCTCAGGTCTGGTGGTAGCGACGGTAAGAACTTCATCTGAATCAACAACTCTGTACGAGTAAGAGGTCAACAAACCGAATTCAATTTTCTCATCGTAGTCAGGAACACTAAGAAGAGTGCGACCAGTAATGTTCTTGTTGTCAACTTCCAAGTTGGAAATGGCGGTGTTCAACTTGGTGGACCAGTTAACCAATCTACTAGCTCTATAAATGGTACCGTCTTCATGCAATCTGACGAAAGCTTCGACAACTGCAGCGGAAAGCTCTGGACTTAAAGTGAAAGCCTCCTTGCTCCAGTCGAAAGAAGCAGCCATACGCTTAACTTGCGACTTAATACGTCCGTGATAGTCTTCCTTCCACTCCCAGACCTTCTCCAAAAATTTCTCTCTACCAAAGTCATGTCTGGTTTTTTTCTCGGCCTTCCAGATTTGCTTTTCAACAACAGATTGGGTTGAGATACCAGCATGGTCGAAACCTGGAATGTACAAAGTGGTCTTACCTTTCATACGATTGTAACGAACCAAACTGTCTTGAATAGCAAAGGTTAAAGCATGTCCAATGTGGAGAACACCTGTGACGTTTGGAGGAGGAGCTGCAATGGTGAATGCACCCTTTTTGTTGATCTCGCCATTCTCCAAAACTGGTTCAAAGAATTTCTGCTGCTCCCACCAGGAATACCAAGAGCTTTCAACGTTCTTAGGATTGTAAGCCTTAAAAGCTGGGTCGTCCAAGGAAGCGAGGATTTTCTTCTCACCGGGCTTGGTTTTGTCGATCCATTCGGGGACTGGCTCAGCGACCTTCTTTTCCTTCTTGGGCTTTGCTTCAACAGGTTTTTTGTTCTTTGCATCTGCATCTTGCTTTTGCTTCTTAGCCAAAAACTTGGCCATCTTTTCAGCCTTCTTCTTCTCCTTCTCAATCTCTTTAGCGGTTTTCTCCTTCTTAGGAGCCTCGGCTGCATTGGCAGCAGCAGCCTGGGCTTCAGCTTGAAGATCAGACATTGTGCGTACTAAGGTTCTGTGATTTAGAGCCCTGAGCGTGTTAACGGGTCGAACTTTACTGAAGAGTAGTCTTGTTAAGACCATATATATTTCTCCACAGAAAATTTTTGACTCATGAAACCTGTACATTAGCCGAATTTTGCAGCCACTAAAAAGCGACTCAATATTTTTTTTAAATAGCTGTTTTGCAATTATCTGTTTCCTAAAAAATTGTAAATCAATAGTGTTTTATATTTTCATCAACTCACGATACTGGATATCAGTAATTCAGGAAGTAACATCATTGACAAAAAGGTTTCGCCAAAATAGATACAAAAGGCGGGAAAAGAAAAATACAGAAAGATCAAAAAAGAAAATTTCTAGTGAGATTTTCATCACTTGTGGCTTGGCACTACGGAGACTGAATTGAATGATGAAAATGCTTTAAGCTTTCACATTCGAAGTTAAGGTGGTTAATCTATATGATTCTGGGTCTTTTTTTAGGTAAAACTTGGCCCTCGTTAGGTCTTTTAGCGTTTAATAATGTGGCGTCTACGCTTTCTCGCTCCTTTTGCTTCTGTAACCGACTGGCCATGGCTTTGGATAAACGAGCATCCGTGTTACGATTGACTTTGGCTCCATCAAGTTCACGAGACATACCCAAACCAACCTCTTCACCGAAGCTATCGGTGATGGTACGCTCTGCCTTTCCAAACTCCATCTTGTTTTGGGCCTTTCTAAGTTCAGACATATTAAATCGTTCCTTCATTTTCCGGAGTCTTCTACCAGCTCTCTTTTTTGATTTACGCTCTTGTGGAACAGGAAGGGCTTTAGGTGCCGTCTTATCGGGCGGCAAAAGAAGCTTGTCTAGCTTCTCCTGGACTTCCTTGCGATACTTAGCCCCGAGGTCGCCACCAGGACTGCTGCGCGAGACATCAATTCTAGCAGCCAAAATTGTTTTACCAGAAACAATTCGGAGTGCCTGTTTAATAATTTCCGGAGGAAGATTGCTTATTAGCGGGCAGTGGAACAAATATCCAGTCAGACGAATGTGCGTGGTTCCTGTGCTTTGACGAGACAGTAGATCTCTGACTCCTAGCGATGGGAGATTGCAAGAAGGAGTCAGAGCAAGCTGATTTAAAGACCCCGTGCTCATAAGAAGTTGAGAAGCAACAACCTGACCAACTAGGGCTGATACATTAGGGGCATATTTGGCTAATTTTTCTGCAACAAAGTCTGAAACCTCACCTAGAAATGAACCCAATTCAATACAAGCATGTGCCGCTTCATTGAGATTCTCCCAATGGGCCTCGCTCAACTCTCGCGCTCTGGATTCTTGCTGGATAGCAGACATGACAATTGCAAGTAGTTTCTCGCCTGATACGATAGATTTTAGATATTTTTCATGATTTCTGATTTCAGACAAGTCCTGTCCGATTTCACAGACAATTTTACAGTAATCGACGGAGTTTGTAACTAGGGTCTCCAACTCAGGAAAGACAGCGCTATACCGTGCAGCTACATATCTATGTAGAATTACAATTTCATTGGATATGAGTTCTGGAAGCGCACCCAAATTCATAAGAAACAAGTACTCATCGCTTAGACTTGAGCTGGTCACGGTCGCCACAAGTTCCATGTAGTCTACATTAAACTTATCTGCGTACTTTGCAAGCTCTTGTCGTATGGAATCGATTGAAGCATATAATTGACTAAGCTCAGTGACAGGAAGTCGATTGGATGGATCTATTCTTTGGAGTTGTCTTTCAACATTGATATCCTTTGCCAGGTTGAGTATTTGAAGGAGATCTTGAGATTCTCTACTTTGTGAATCTTGGCTCGTTAGAGCTTGGACCTCAGGCTTTGGAACATCGGATTCAGAACCTGAGTCATCAGACCCGAAATCGGCATCTAAAGCTTTAGCAAAGTCGATTGCCATAATTATAAATCTTTTATCGCCTTTCTAAGTTTGGTTTTCGGAGATTGTCAATATTGATTTATCCCCATCTTTATCACGTGACTGCATCGCTACTCATTGCGAATGTTCCAAGCACTATGAAGTAAATTCGTTGTCAAAACGATAAGAAACATTCTTTACATAATCATAACTTTCCTATAATGACCTCTCTACAAGTTCAGCTAGGTGAACTAGCAAATGTAGATGGTAGCAGCAGGATCACACTCGGTAGCACGCTCGTGGTGGCCTCTGTTACTGGCCCCATTGAGCCTAAGATCCGTCAGGAACTTCCCACACAAGCCAGTTTGGAGATCATAGTTCGACCCAGCAGAGGTCTTTCTGGCACAAGAGAGAAGTCTCTTGAAGATTTATTACGATCCGTACTCCAGGCCGTCATCATCAGGTTCAAATATCCTCGCCAACTAATTCAAATTGTCGTGCAGTTTTTGGCCAGCGATCTAGATAAAGAAGAAAATTCGAGCGATACAGGAGGCAATTTTAACACAGGAGCCAGCTACATGAGCAATGAATTGAGTGCTGCCATCAACAGTTGTTTTTTTGCTTTGATAGATGCCAACGTCGCTTTACACAGTTCCTTTGCTGCAGTATCTGTAGCTATTGCATCGGGTAAGATCATATATAACCCAGACTTACCTACTTTGAAGAAATCATCTAGTCATCACATTGTGGCGTTTGACATTCGGGAGCAAAAGGCATCCAAAATTTTGCTCGTTGAGAGTAATGGATCTTTTACTGAAGAGGAGTTGATCTCTGTAATTCAAGATTCGAGCAAAGAGTGCGAGAAAATACATAAAAGTGTTCAAAGACCAATATTGGAGCTGAAGGTTGATAAAGATTTTGTGTGGAGCAATTAGTCTCCATAATGCATTTGTATAATAGACGAATTGAAATAACAGGGACTACGCGAATATCTGTCTGTGATATGTAAATTCCGTAAAACCAAGTTTGTTTAAATTTTTTGCTTATTTAATAAAGAGTTGCCAAGGGATCCAAGTAGTTTCTAGTGGGACCGGCGGGTGTTCTACCAAACCCGGCGCCGCCTAAGAGGTTAATCTCACCATTTTGGAACTTGTTGTTAGGGTCCGATTTATGCTTGAATGTGAATCCAATGAAATTGTTGGCACCTCTACGATTAAGGCCGCCTTCACCGAGAAGAGATTCATTCTGTTCTTGACGCGCAAACACATCCTTATACTTCATCATGCTCTGCTCATCCTCGAAGTCATCGAAATAACCAGCATCTTCTTCATTATCAAGCTGTGGTGTGAAAGGAGGTGATCTGTTTCTTATAGTACTCCAGTCGTCAATCTCTTTAAAGTACGCTTGTGATTGTACCTGTTTGAAGTTACGTAATCTAGTCGATGGGGAAGCAATGAGGCGAATTATGAGTTGCCAAGTACGATCACTGAAAACATAGCGACCATCTCTTGTCTGTGGCCTTCTCAATGCAGTCTTCCAGTGTTTAAGATTATGATACGTTTCGTCTTGTTTGGAGCCACTGAATGGGGGATATCCACACAAAGCCTCAAACAACATACATCCCAATGACCAGTAGTCGATGGTGAAATCATAGCTTTTTCCTTCCAAAACTTCTAATGCCATATAGTCGGGAGAACCGACAATGGAGTTGGCAAGATTATGATGTCCCTGGGATTGTTTGAAAAGTTTTTGACGCTCAGACATCAATTTAGAAGGAAGCTGATAGTCCTCAATTTCTTGTAAGTTAGCCAATTTCAATCTCATTGATTCAATTCTGTCTTTGGAGACTGTTCCTGCTGCTAATCCGAAATCTGTGAGTTTAATATGACCCTTTGAATCAATCAAAAAGTTCTCAGGCTTTAAGTCTCTGTGTGTGAATCCCAAATCATGCAAGGAGTTTACAGCTGCAAACATCTCTGCGATGTAGAAACGCGCATGTGGAGGAATCAAGTATCCGGTGTTGTTAAGAAGTGTTCGGAAATCTCCACCAGGGACAAACTCCATTGCCAAATAGACCTTTTCCGCATCTTGAAATGCGTACAATAATTTGACCAACCAGTCCAGTCGGGTGTTTGTAAGAATATCTCTCTCTGTCAAGACGTGTCTTGTTTCATCAAGCTTGAGTAAAAGTGTCTTGTTCAATATCTTCAAAGCACACACTTCACGTGTATCCTTCTTACGAGCGAGGAACACTTGACCATAACCTCCTTGGCCGACTTGAGTGATCATTTCAAAGTCCTTGTGCTTAGGTTTTAGACGTCTTTTACGCAAAAAAGCGCGCTCTCTTCCCACATAATTCTTCCACTCCATCTGCTGTTTGCGAGGATTTCCAGCATACTGCGGGTCATTCGTCAAGCGGTCTTCTACCATTTTACAACGATCTTGTCTCAGTATAACGTAGTCAAACATATCACAGTAGTAATCCAAGAAGTAGAGCTGGGCGACAGATGTAAGACGCTTTGTCTTGGCAGATTCTGCCTTGGTCTTAAAGTCTGGACCGAGATAAGCATTCTGTGGCTGGAGTTCTGAGATGTTGTTATGGAGTTTCATGTTTTGCGCGTAGTTGTTGGCACTAAGCGACTTCCGTCTTCCTGGCGACTTGTGAAGAATCAGCTTCGTAGGCGAATTGCCAGGAGTGATATTCTCCTTGTCCATGTATGGTCTACGGGGAGTTTGAGCGTTTGTATAAGACGAGTCGATATCCATCATATTGGAGGAGAAAGAGATGTTCTCTAAAGAGTGAGAAATGTCTGCCACTTCGTGGTCTGCCTTTCTAGGCGACCTGGGCGAGCGAAAGAAAGACATCAGCTATATGTTGCGCTGGATTCGTGAAAGAGAAAGAGCTTAAAGCAACGATTAGATTAGGCTGGCGATTAAAAGAGTGTTCTATAGTAGCTCAGACTAATGATGTATGTGTTTACAAAGCCGCCGAAAAAGGCAGAGATTACGTGCATGAGGACTATATACAGGATTATAGATTTTATAGAACGGGTATGCTAAGAGGGCTAGAAGTTTTTTTTAAAACAATTGAAAATACAGAATTTAAACATTTTGCTTATTCTGATATCGTTTTGTTTTAATGGTGGTTAGAAAACCCAGCGTAAGTTATCGCATTTCTGAATATGATCTGGGTACCATGAGCCCTAAAAGTACTATAAAGTCGTCCCTTTCAAATGACTCTTTTTAAAACTTAATTGAAAAAATCAAAATAGATTTATCCCATTTATTCCTATCTCCGCTAAAATCAGATTACTTCCAAACATCTCGCTGTTACATCAATTTCACCACTCCCAAAACGGAGGAGGACATGCGGCGAACGAGGCGAAATATGCGAAATAACACAAGACCCATAATTTTATAAACGAAAACGTATTCTTATGTCCTTTTTTCATTATCAAATCTTTCATGTTTCATGATTTACCGTATCGAGAAAGCGCCGGTCTTAACCTACATCGAGCTAAGTAGTACATACCGTGGTATGGCTACAACACCCCTCCCTCAATTACCCAACCTTATGTCTCCGCCTTATCTCCAGAACAAAGAAAGGGCTTTTGTAGAAAATAAAACTGGAAAATAAAACACCCCAAACCATCGTAAATAATCGTTTCAGCCGCGCAGATTTGCTGCCTTGCATCTTCGTATTTCTAACGCTCTTCTGCATGCGCAGTGGGTTAACTTTAATTTGACACCCTGATCTCACATGGATGCCCAACAACTAAAGAAGAAAGCAACGGGATTTATTTGAGGGACATTTCACACGCCAGTTGATATTTTTATTTCAATCACTTTTTCTTTGTCTCTGTGACTTTTGGATAAACCCCTGCTTTCTTCTTTGGAACTCTCTCCTTTGGAACTCTCTCCTTTGGAACTCTCTCCTTTGGAACTCTCTCCTTTGAAACTCACCATCAGATCTATCTCACAGCCACTAACATCTGAATCCAAATTATAGAGATGACAAAATATGCATTGATCACCGGAGCTTCTTCGGGAATTGGCTACGAAATGGCCATCTCACTACACAACAGAGGCTACAAGGTTATTGGAGTCGCTCCAGAATACCATATCTGGGAAATGAAGCCTTTGGTGAATAAAATAGGGATAATCCCTATTGCGTGTGATATTAGTGACTTGGACCAAGTCAAGGAACTTAGTCAAAAAGTGAAACAAATCACAAATAATAAATTGAGTATTCTATATAATAATGCTGGAATCAGTCCAGTAGGTGGTCCTGCTATAGAGGCTGACGACGCTTTGGTTAAGAAACTTATGGATGTTAATGTGTTGGGCCATATGTTCGTTACAAAACACTGTGCGGAAATGGTGATCCGTGCTAAAGGTACAATTGTTTTTACTTCTTCTGTCGCTGCACGGGTTCCCCTTTCATGGGTATCCGCGTACTGTGCTTCAAAAGCCGCCATTGACCAATATGCCCTTGTCTTAAGGGGGGAAATGCAGCCATTTGATGTGAGAGTCCACAGTGTTATTACTGGCGGTGTAAATACAGGCATTTGCGATCCATTGCAAAACTATACACTTGAAACCCCATATTTTGACACCCAAGAAGTCCGTGATAGTATTTGGGAGTCATCAAATATGAGTAGAAATCCCAAGACTAGTCATTCTGCTAAGAAATATGCTAATGCGGTTGCTAACCAAATTTGCAAGTCTCGTGATATTGGTTTTAACATATACTGCGGATATGGTGCCTATTTATTGCATTGTTTGAGATGGTATTTACCTGTTTGGCTCTGTAGTTTTCTTATCCAGTGGCATTTTAAACAAAGAAGGGCATTAAGAGCTGTTCGTTCCATGTACAGAATAAAAATGAAGGAAGAGAAGAAGTGATCTTGTTTGATTGTCAAAGCATCCTTCGTAGTGGCTTGAATGATTATTCTATTCCAGTACCTCACCCAAATCATCAAATATATTTGATTAATATATTTGTTTTAATCTCGAGACTTTATAGGTCTGCGGTTTCTAAATTTGTCGTCACTGCTTCTCGATGATTACTAGATTGAGTAAACATCGACTTGGGGTTCTTTTTGGACTTATGGTACTTCCATACATTTAATAAATGCAAAGGAATAAATTGGAGCATCTTTGGTATTGATATGTTGAACTGGGTCTCGCAGTACAATTTTGTCTGAATCCTCAATCCAGGGACTTTGGCTTTTGGATTTGAGTTTTAAGTGGTTCAAATTATGATACTCCTCAGTGTCTCTTGGACGTTTGATTGAGCGCCAGCAGCACAATCTAATACTTCATGAACAAATTGAGGAATGCAACCGAATTCTGGAATAATTCTGATCAGCAACAAGAGTTTCTTAGCATTCCTAGAAAATTTGAAAAAGTTCTGAGCCTAAGCACACTGAAACCTGAAGTTGAATACAGTCACTGCAGCGCTGAAAAGAGTAAAGATGTACCTAGAACCTATACTCTTTGCTTTTAATTTACCATTTTGACCCGTTTCAAGCCAGATCAGAATGTAGCATTACAAGAGTAAAACAATAATTATTTACTGAAAGTAATCACTTCTACACTTTTCAAAATGAAATCATTACGAGCCCTGACATCTTTGATCGTATTTAATGTACCCCCACAGGCCCCACAAAGTTCGGAGTGAATTCCGAAGCGTCGCCAGCAGAGCTCGCCGGGGCGAACGAAATAGGCCCTAAAAGAAAACCACCCGAAAAAAAATTCGAAACCAACTAAATTTCTATCTAAATCCTTCAAAGAATTTTTTTATTTCGTTTTTTGGGGTCAAATGACTCTTTTTTCGTGGCAAATCCGTGGGTCTTGGTTGCAACCTGGGCCAATTTGCACCCAACAGTAGGACATATAAGGGCGCTATATCAACACCGCTGAAGCCTAGAGCGCAAATCTGAAACAAAGAACTTCAATCAATCGGGGAAAAAACCCCAAAATCGAGTCAATTTTTGTACGGACACCAACAAGTTCCTACCGAATTCTTTGAATTTGAAGATTTTACTTACACAAACCCCTGACACAATTGACCAGGATTGGCCTTTTTTTTTGACACATAACAGCATTATAGTCTTCACCACCGCACCACACCGGAATATCAACACCCACCGACCGCTTGACACCACTTGGTACAGACACGACCAGACCTAGCTAAAGGTAGAGAGCATCTACAACAGAACACCATTTTCCTCCACAAATATTGTAATAAATTCACACAAATGAATACATCACACCAAAACTTTAGATTTCACTATTTTTTTTTGTGCCAAACTCCGCTAAAACTCCACTGAGCAATCCCCGAATGATTTTGATCAATGGGGAAGGGGTCTTATCTGCAGGAACATACCCCACAAAAGCCAGTAAGATGAAACTTCGGCGTCTCGGAGTTTTTCTCGTGGGGTCCGGCCACCACAAAGAGTGGTGCAACAAGAAAAGCTGCGTATTCGATTTACGCAATCAATTTAAATGTATTAACCTTTATCAATTTATGGTCTCATTTGATAAAAGTACTCAAATATTTCTCATTCGCTTGTAGTTTCATTAAAAAGTGGTGCGTTAACGCCGTAAAGTAGTCACGTGCCAACTTGTAGACATGCGTTTATGAGATTAGGGGTTTATTACTCTTAAGCTCCGAAATGGAGCTGAAAAGCGCTTGTCTGCAGTACACCACATCGTCTTTTTCATCACTATATGCAGTACTTCACCATAAAAGTTTGACCCGCATTTACAACCCCACTACAAGTTATATAGTGCCATATCCATATAAATAGGCTTGTTAGCCCCATCACTCAAATCTTTCTTCTGTTGAAATTATTTCTCAGTTCTAATTTGGACAATAATTTAGAAGACGAAAAACGACGAAAGACAACAAACCCTTAATAATGACAGACTTGGAAAACCAAAAGCCAGAGGACCACACATTCATCCTTGGTGACGATGCTGGCGCATCCACCAACAAAGTCAGCAGAGTTGTTCACGATGAAGAATATATCCAGTTCGGTAACGAAAAATACTTGAAGAGTGAGCTTGCAACCGCTTTCGGTGGTACTCTTAACCCCGGTTTGGCTCCTCCACCTAAAAACAACTTGGCTAACCCAGCTCCTTTGGGATTGTCTGCTTTCGCTTTGACCACTTTTGTTTTGTCCTTGATCAACGCCGAGGTTCGTGGTGTCAAGATCCCTAACGTTGTTGTTGGTTTGGCTTTCTTCTACGGAGGTGCTGCCCAGTTTGTTGCTGGTATGTTCGAATTGGCTGTCGCTAACACTTTTGGTAGTGTCGCTTTGTCTTCTTACGCTGCTTTCTGGTGCGCTTGGGGTGCTATTCAAATCAACTCTTTTGGTATTGTTTCTGCTTACGGTGACAACAAGACTGAGTTGGCTTATGCGGTGGGTATCTTCTTGATTGGATGGTTTATTTTCACTTTCTTCATGTGTGTGATGACCTTAAAGTCTACAGTCGGTTTCTTCCTCTTGTTCTTCTGCTTGAGTATTACGTTCTTATTATTGGCTATCTCGGAGTTTAAGGGTTCTGTTCCTGTCAAGAAGGCTGGTGGTTACTTTGGTCTTATCACTGCATTCCTTGCTTGGTATAACGCATATGCTGGTATTGCCAACTCCCAAAACACTTACTTGACTGTCAAGGCTATTCCTTTACCCGACTTGCAGGACAAGAGGGACTAAGTTATTGGGTAAAATCCCGTATTTATTATGTCGAGTGAAATCCAATGAGAAACGAATCACGATGGCGTTGAGCCTGAAATATAATTTTATTAAATTTCTTTCAATCTACTGATATTCGTAGCTGCGTTCATACTTTTCTTTGTGCCTCTATAATTATGGACTAGATACGTCTCAAATCAACTGATGTTCGTTTGATTGCGAGCATCATTTCATTTGATCTTTGCAAATAGTTTTGAGCAGAAAATTCATTTGTATCTGTTCGTGAAAATTGTTTTGGCATTAGACTTATGATGCCTTAGTAACTAGTTTATAAAGAAAACTTCAAATTCTTGAACCTACTCATAAGAGCACAAATGCTTCATATTCAAGAAGTAAACGAAAGCTAATTTCAATTCAATTTCCCTCATTATTTTTTGTTTGCTGCCATCAATTTTTCTTGCATCCATTTTATAATCTAATTAATCACTCTCTCCACATAACTTGCTACTCCATCATGGAAAATCCAGAGGAGCAACCTGAAATAGAGCTCGTGGATCAAAATGAACTAGAGTCACAGATCACTCAAAAAGCAAATAAGGCTTTACTCGCAAAAGAAACTGAAATCGATGAGAAGCGGCTACAGAAAGCCACTGGTGAGCTAGACAAGGCATCCCGCAAGATAAGAGCTCTTCAGAGTAGACTTAGTAATCCGCGTACCAAGATATCACAGAGAAAGCAATTGAGTGACGAAATCAAATGGTTTGAAGAAAACGAACTCGCTCCTTTGCAGCAAGACGTCAATGACATTCAAGAGCGTCTACGAGGAAATAAGGCGCAACTCAATGGAGGTCTGAGTGGTGCAGCTGAGGGTGAATCTGAGCGAGATTTCTTGATAAGAACTGGAAAAATCACCGCTTTTGGTAATAATAATGCATTCTCAGCTGGCGATGACGAGCTGTACAAGTCTCACACTCATCTCAGAGCTCCTGGCTTTCAAGATGTCCCATTGGCAGCATTAAACGATAAGGAGGTAATAAAAGTTGTCAATTCTAAAAACAGCGAGTCTATTGACCTTCAACCGGAGAATGTGGATTCATTCCCTGCAAAATCAGACGACTCAAAAGGTGAGGAATACGAAGTAGACTCTCCAGAGTCAAGTGAAACTGAAGATTCCTACGTTCCAGAAAATGACGTCCAAGAATTAGAATCCGATCAAGATGCAAATGACGCAGAATCAGGAAATGTAGATGATGAATTAGATGATTTGAAAAGTCCCAGTCCACCCGAGGGCGCCATGGCGCAGAGAAACATAGACGATGGTGACGAAGATTTCTATCAAGCCCGCCTCAAAGAATGGGTTAATATGCGGTCAAAACTACGAAAGCAACAGAACTCTGATGACACTAATGACAATGAAAATGTACCGGAATGGTTTAAGGCACATCCTTCTATTCAAGACGCTGTACTTAATGAGAAATTTAAATTACCAGGAGATATATATCCTTCCCTTTTTGATTATCAAAAGACTTGTGTTCAATGGCTCTGGGAGCTCTACTCGCAAAAGACAGGTGGAATTATCGGAGATGAGATGGGTCTAGGAAAAACGATTCAGGTGATCGCATTTCTTGCCGGTCTTCACTATTCTGGACTTTTGAACAAACCAGTCCTATTAGTAGTACCTGCAACTGTCCTTAATCAATGGGTAAACGAGTTCCATCGTTGGTGGCCTCCCTTACGATGCATAATCCTTCATAGCATTGGATCAGGAATGTCAAAAACTCTGATTAGATCTGAGGAACAACTCGAAGCGCTAATGGAGACCGAGGATGCAGATAATGAGGTGGATTTAACGAAGAGAATGGCTAACAATCAGATTAATGCCAAAGAGATCGTGGGCCGTGTGATGGAAAAGGGCCACGTGCTAATTACAACGTATGTGGGCTTACGCATATATTCTAAATTTATCTTGCCAAACGAATGGGGCTATGTTGTACTTGATGAGGGCCACAAGATTCGTAATCCCAATTCGGAAATATCGCTAGCATGTAAACGGGTCAAAACATATAATAGAATAATTTTGTCGGGAACGCCAATTCAGAACAATCTTATTGAGTTGTGGTCATTGTTCGACTTCGTTTTCCCCGGAAGACTTGGTACTTTACCTGTGTTTGAACAACAGTTTGCAGTTCCAATTAACATGGGTGGATATGCGAACGCTTCAAATGTTCAGGTTCAAACAGGGTACAAATGCGCCGTCATTCTTCGGGACTTGATATCTCCGTATTTGTTACGGCGCTTAAAAGTTGACGTTGCTCAAGATTTACCCAAAAAAAACGAAATGGTGGTTTTTGTAAAGCTCACAAAGTTTCAGCAGGATATGTATGAGAAATTCCTAGGTAGTGAGGATGTAAATGCAATCATGAAGGGAAAACGAAACGTGTTGATGGGGGTAGACATGCTTCGGAAAATTTGCAATCATCCAGATCTCATCGATAGAGAAATACTTTCTAAACGTAGTTCCTATAACTATGGCCTGCCAGTCAAATCAGGTAAAATGCAAGTTGTGAAGAACTTATTGCAGCTCTGGCAAAGTCAGGGTCATCGCACGCTTTTATTCTGTCAGACGAAGCAAATGCTTGACATTTTGGAGAAATTTGTAGCTAATTTAGAGCAAAAGTCACCCGATGAAAGTGCAGAAGCAGATTACTTTCATTATCTTCGAATGGACGGATCTACACCTATTATCAGAAGGCAACAACTAGTAGACACATTCAATACCAATCACTATTATCACGTCTTTCTCTTGACAACAAAAGTTGGGGGCTTGGGTGTGAATCTCACAGGCGCTGATCGTGTGATAATATTTGATCCTGATTGGAATCCATCTACAGATATGCAAGCTAGGGAAAGGGCTTGGCGATTGGGTCAAACAAAGGACATTACAATTTATAGATTGATGACAGCGGGAACCATCGAAGAAAAAATTTATCACCGGCAAATTTTTAAGACTTTTTTAACTAACAAAATCCTCAAAGATCCTAAGCAACGGAGGTTCTTCAAACTCAATGACTTGCATGATTTGTTTACGCTTGGAGACCCCGAGGAGGCAGGGACAGAAACAGGAGATTTGTTTCACGGGACAGAAAAAACCTTTGGTGAAGGGAAAGAACGCAAATCGCAGAAGCTACTGAGCTCTGGGGGAGGCAACAATGATGATTTTTACAAAGTAGCCAGCATACTGGGCGTATCTAAATTAGACAAGTTCGTGGATGCTGATGAAGACGAAGATGACACCAACAAAGACGACAATCGAATCATGGACGGGATCTTCTCTAATTCTGGTGTTGTTCAGAGCACGTTGCAACACGATAAAATTGTAAACTCTTCTCACCACGAACTTAGTATTGTTGAAAGAGAAGCTAATTTAGTTGCTAAGGAAGCTGCTGAGGCGTTGAAAAAGTCACGAATGATTGCTAGGAAAACAGCAGTGGGTACGCCAACATGGACAGGAAAATTCGGCTCTGCCGGCAGATTTGGACCCAAAAGCAAAGGCACAAAACGTCCTTTATTGAAACTGAAGTCGGCGACTCCAGAACCCGTCAGTAATAATAATTCGCTTAGCTCCATCTCTATATTGAGTGAAGTGAGAAATAAAAAAGCGGCAACTGCATCGATTTCCCCATTTTCCGGAACGAAGAAGACAAAACTTAGTAGCGATGCTAGCTTTTCTAGCGAGGCCGATCAGACTGCTCTTATGCAACATTTAATTGACTTCCTTAAACAGCAACCGGATCATTTTAGTGCTTCAAGCGCCATCTTATCTGCCTTGCCAAAAACGATTAATCTGAAGATTGAAAAGCACGCCATACTAGTGCGCTCTTTGCTTAGAGAAATTGCTACGTGGGAGGTCAAACTGAAGGGATGGAAATTAAAAGAATCATATATTTAATGTACATTGTAATGGCTGCAATTTAAGTACACACTTATCTATTTGGTGTGCATATAATATACAAACAAAATTATCATTGTCATAGTGGCGATTGTCCTTAGCCTCAAATAATGATTCGATCGACACTAAATTTCCCTATTCCAACTATTCGATTGCGTTATTTGTCTCGACTTGTCACAAATTGCCCCAAACCAACGTACGACACTGGTTGTACGTTCTGTGAGGTTCCTGAGTTTCCCCTAGATAAGCAAATAAACTATGAGAAGAGTTTAAATCTGACGGCGTCACAGCCATGGAAGTATGTGCTCAATATACTGCACGGTGTCAGAACATTTGATGAAATGCCCTCTAAGATCAATCTCGTTCCGGGCTCTTTTGCCAACGAGTTTGAATCATTAAAGCGAGAACGGTTAAGCCCTATGCATCCAGTTTTGGTCTCCAACATCATAACAAGAGATCACAAGTCCTTGAACGACGAGGAAAAATATCATGTAATTATTTATCCCGAGGGAAAGTCGGTTCTGTTTAGAAAAGAACACTTGCCTCAATTCTTTGATCACTATTTGGTTCCAGATGAAGTGCCCATTGAGAATGTTTACAACCCCTTTAAAAGCGAGGAATTAAAGGTGGTTAAGAGAAGTCTGAAAAATCAAGACCTATTTACGGAGGAGGATGTTACTAAAGATTTGGTGCTAGTTTGTGGTCACGGGCAACGAGACGTTAGGTGCGGGAAATTGGGTCCCATTTTGGAAGAGGAGTTTTTAAATGTGCTCAAATACGAAGAATTAGATGAAATCGTTGATGTGGGTTTAATAACCCATGTCGGCGGTCACGCCTATGCTGGTAATGTAATCTATTTCCCTAAGGCTTCCGACCTGGCCTCGGTAACTTGGTATGGCCGGGTGTTTCCTCAAAATGTTCAAGGCATTGTAAAGGAAACTATCATTGGTAAACGCATTATCTCCGAGTTGTATAGAGGGGATGTTGCTACGATTGAATAGTTTGTACATAGTCAAAATCAAACAAATGGCCAAGTAGGCTATTTGGCTATTGTTCTAGAATATTAAGAAGGGGCTCTGTATTTCTTACATGTATGATTTGAATCGAAGTACTGTCTTTGATTTGTGCTAAAAACAGCTGCTACCAAAAAGGAAAACTGAGGCTCAGACTATTCAAACCATACATGAGATTGCGCAAAATTCGACGACAATACTAAAAGAATATGATACAAGCAAGCGTGTCTCATTTAAATCTTGTTCCCTTCCAAGTTACCGCTGGCACAGCTTTGTCCAGATGTATCGAATCTCGTAGAAAACGCCGAGAACCAGTATGATCATTCCTTAACCTTTAAAAGGCAATAAAATTACGTTTTAAACTTCTTCATGACTTTTTATGAGCATCAACGCAAAGTATAACGCAAAGTATAACGCAAAGTATAACGCAAAGTAAAACCCATTGATAGATCTTGAATTTTATTTCTAGTACTACTGTGCAAGAGTAATTCAAATTCCTGCAGACAAGAACAACGCATCTGGTTACGAACCTTTGCAGCTTCCCACGGATCGAGAAACCTAGCGCTTCTCTAACGAGAAAATTTATTCAATTATTTAGCTCATGATTTATATCCGGGATTAGAATTCATCAGAAAAATACTAGAGATTCTGAATGCTAGGTGTTTTCAAGTTTCAAATGGATTCACGCACGCTTACGTAAGCATGTCATCATTTGAAACTTAAAAGGAAACAATGTATATGCTTATTTGACAGAATCAAGTGTTTGCCCGATGATCTAAGAACGAAAAGAATATTCTTCCGAATCGATTAAGGGCGCAACTCTAAGTTTTGGTGTGGGAGCCAATGTTATGTCAGCCGGAGAAGAAGTACTGGACAAAAACATAAACGGCTAAAGCTCTGATCTTGGCGTCAGTGTCAAAACTTAAATTTCAGAATATTCATATTGAAGTACAAATTTCAAGCGCCGTGAGTCATCATCACATAACTTTCTCTCAACTTTACGTAAATTGAACTTCTGAAAGAATTCTGTAAAACCTACAAAGCTCCAAGTTCAACGTCCCGATCAAAAAAGAAGCACGGCGATAGTCTTCGCAAACATAGATGATCAGTGATCATTTGATACTTGGTTTTCTTAAAACCATACACATCCTGTACTTTTCCTGACATCACCTCTTTCACATAAAGACGGTAGCGCTAGCGGAAAACAGTCATTTGGATTGAGAAACTCCAAAAAGCTTAAAGGGACGGAACACAATTTATGCTTTTTTCCATTCCGTCTCGAAGAGGATTCTTTGCAAAGCCCTCATAGAGACTTTTTTTCAGATTCCTTACATGTAAATCGCAGCCGGTCCCGATATTGTATGAGTGTCAAAAAAGAGCGTTTCCGATTTAGGCATATTTTGATCTCTTGATCCATTTCTGTCGGGCTAAACGTTTCGGCCAGTAAGCTTAACGTTTTAGGAATAACCTCATTCGGAATCAGGACATATTTGACATATTCAACGACAAACATGTAAAAGCAACAATTCCGAAAAAAGACATTTAAGTTATTTGATAAAATGACCAACTCCAACTGAATTTGAAAACTATTCTACAGCCGTTGCAAGGTAGACGTAATGACACTAACATACGCTGCAAGGAAGCCGTTCAATCGTTGACAGTTAGGGCAAAAGCATTCATGCATCAGGGTCTCGGAATGTGTGCTAAAAACTGTGAATTCACTCATTTACGGAGTTCCTTACTATTCGAAATAAACGAAGCTTATTCCCTTTTACTTTCAGTTATGGCTTCAACGTTGTTTATGCACTTATTTGGGATATCTAAGCGCACAAAAGTGACGAAAAGTCTCAAATTCTTCCCTACATTGACATAGAAAAACTATGAATCAATTAAGACACAAAGCGCCGTGATTTACTGTTTTCTTCTCATATATACTACGACGACTTGCGGCAAGTCAATTCAATGTGTCCCTGAGAGGGTTATAGGGAAGTCGCTTTAAACTTCCCGTCTAAACAAAGTAGGCCGCGAACGATGTAATCTTTTGCACCTTATACAGCTCCTTTTATACTGTATGCCATACATAAATTGATATACAGTACTCAGACGATTATGTACCTTCCTTTAAAAACTATATACAGCCCTTGCATCCTATTCGTCGCACCTCTGGGCGAAGAACGCACATGCTCGCGCAAGGTGTGCAGATAAAATGTATTTTTGAGTCATTCCGACATTTAAGTAATTTCATAATGATCGACACGGGCAATTGGGATAAAGAGCCGGGTTTGAATATTGCTACATGGACCATACAATGAAAGTAAGGCAGGTTTGTATTTAAGTAATTTTTAAAGAGAAAAATCAACCAATCTCTTGAAGTATCGAACCCTCTGTCCTTAGGGTATTCCTGTCCGGCACTCACAACCAGATCAAGCGCCCTAACAAACGAGCTGCACAGCTCATGCTACCTGCACCGACGATCTTACCTGCACAACAATAACCCGGTATCATATTCTCGGCCCCTTATTTCTCCTATCCCTCATAACACCTCTAGGTATACAAACACATCTCACACCAAACCTTATATTAAAATGGGCCTTGATAAGCTAGCAACATCATAACAACGAGCAAACTTGAATCAAATGGAATTCTGTCCTCCGTGAGGCTTTTGTTTAAAATCCTGAGCACAAGATCGTGGTGCAGGACCTCACTCCTCGTTGTAAGCAGCCTGCAGACTTCGCCGCGAAGCGGCCAATGATACCTGCGAGTTTATGCAATTCTGCAGATAGCAAGTTGGCGTGCACAGCGCATTCAGCACGTATCAAAGGTAGGCGCATCATGTATGCCTTCCTGTTCATGCGGCAGATTTTTTTTATGTTGTCTTTATTTTCCTACCACTCTTTCTAATCTCCAAACACCATTTGTCATTAAAACGACACTGTTGTTAAACTGGATCGAGCTTTCCTGACTGCAATAGTTTGATTCCTCTACTGGAATTAGTATCCATCTCTTTTCAAGAGCCTACTTCTTTCTGCCATTGGCATAACCCCACCCCGAGGCAAACCCCCCAAACAAACAAGAACTCAACGAAATAAACGACGAGTGATTGGCTACGACAATTATCTCACGTATTCTCCAAAACAGTTTTTGTGTTCTTTCCTTGTTGCATCCATAGCCAGGCCCACTTTCCTTTTTGTTGATCCACAGTTCCTTACCCACTGGTTCTTGGTAGTTCGGAGACTCATTCTGAAGTTACAATTCGAAAGCATAAACTAGAAATTTTAAAATTTCTTTTTTGTTCTGCCTCTGGCCAATTCTATCCTTCTTTTTTTTGGAACTGTCAAGCTGCAAGTTTGATAGCTAAGGTTTATCTACTCCCAATCGTCCACTCACTCTACTCATCCCGCATCACGAGAATTGTTGTCACTTGAAAACAAAATTCGCAATCATTATCTATTAAAGCCATTGAGAATCTTTATTCAAAGAATTTTAATTGTTTCGTCATATAAACGATTGTTCCTTCAGGTCAACTGATCAACAAAACTCATTTACACTCCCACTACCACGGGCCTATCTCAAATTCTAACAGCTAGTCTTCAACTTAAGGTTTACAATGTCAACAAAACAATACCAGCTGTACCCAGGTTACTATGGTCTGGAAAACTACCCTTACACATACATGGGAGGCGGTCAGGGCCAACAAGGTCAACCCCGACAAGGCCAACAAGGACAACTGCAACAGCTTCAACAACAGCAACAGCAGCAACTCCAACAGCCGCAGCAAATGCAACAACAGCCCCAACAACCATTGGGCGGACAGCAAATGCAAAACCTGGCCGGCCAGTATAATCTGCAATCCTACAACCAATACTACATGATGAATAATCAGCAAGTTCCTCAGGGACAACAGCAGCAACAACAGCAGGGACAACAACCAGGCCAACTGTCTCAGCAGCAAAACGGTCAACAGTCGCTGTACCTGCAATATCAGCAGCCGCAAATGCCACAACAGGGTCAACAAGGCCAACAAGCTAGTGGCGGTGGACTTAATGGAGGAAACGGTGCTGTAGACTATTCTCAACTTTACAGTGCATACGGCCTGAATATTGGTCAAAACTCTTATGCCCTGTTCCCTATGTATCAAAACGTCCCTGGACCACAACTCTCTGCTGCTGCTGGCACCGGGGCCAACTCTAATATCCCCCAGTCGCAACTCTATGACGGTGCCTCAAATCAGAGACATGACTACCGTGCAGCATCAGGTGGTAATCCTAATAACAGCGGCTCCGGATCTGCTATTTTGAATACTTCCCAACAGCAAAATGCAATGGCTGCCTCTAACCCAACTCCCCCTTCCTCTCAAGTCCCCAATGCAACGTCTGCAACGGGCCGTCCACAGAGCAGTGTTTCTAACGCCACTTCCACTTCAGGTGCAAGTGCGCGCACTGCAGGTACGGCACCTTCTGATGCATCTGCACCGGAGGCTAAACGCGGAGATGAATTAGAGACTCCTCCAAGCAACTCGACTTTGGGTCAACTTCAACCTCCAGGAATACGTCCTCGTGTTACCACCACGATGTGGGAGGACGAGAAGACTCTTTGTTACCAGGTTGATGCTAACAATGTCAGTGTTGTTCGTCGTGCTGACAACAATATGATTAACGGTACCAAACTTCTCAATGTGGCTCAGATGACTCGTGGCCGCCGTGATGGTATTTTGAAATCGGAAAAGATGCGCCACGTTGTGAAAATCGGCTCAATGCATTTGAAAGGTGTATGGATTCCTTTTGAACGTGCCCTTGCGATGGCCCAACGTGAAGGAATTGTTGACATGTTATACCCATTATTTGTGCGTGATATAAAGAGAATGATCCAGACAGGTGTTACTCCTGCAGCTCATCCAAATAATGCTACGAACACTGCTGTTTCTGGTGCAGCTGCAGGCAAGGCCGTATCTATTGCGACCAGCGGCGGTTACCCAAGTGCTACGAGTAACGCTACAGGCACTTCTGGAAACGGGTCGTACTATCCACAACAGTATTCTTCTCAGTACCCACCAGTTGGCGCAAGCGGATCCATAAATGGTGTGTCCGCAACTTCTGGATCTGAATCCACTGGGGTTCCAATTGCCCAGCATCAACTTCAACAACAGCTGCAACAACCTCCGCAACAGGGCCAACAAGCTCAGCAGCTGCAACAACTGCAACAACTGCAACAGCAACAACAGGGCCAACAGCAGGGTCCTTCCCAACTCTACCACTTTTCCCAGCAGCCATACTACAACCAGTACTATCAATATAACCAAGGCGCAGCTGGAAATGGCAGTGGCCTGGGTGCTGGAAATACAAGCTACTCTCTGTATTCTCAGGAGCCATTTTCGTCCTATTCAGGATACCAAAGCACACAAGGCGCCAACGTTGCTGGAGCTCCTGGCCAAAAGCCTTCCTTTGATCATGGACATGCCAACAAGGGCCTTGCAAAGCAACAATGCTCTCCTGGTCTGAAGGATAAGGATAGCGAGAAAAAGGCTAAGGCCTGATCTCGTAATCAGAAGATTATGACTCAGTGTACCATATTCAAAGTGTCAACGGATGATGAAGAGCGTGACGAAGCTGATCCGAATCAACTTAAGTCGCTCTCGTGAATAAATTAATAAAATAAATTAAGTTAACAAGTTACGGTTCAATTAGCTCTTACAAGGTTGTATTAAGTCCCTCTGTTCGGCATACTTAGGAATATCAACATAATGAGTAGTATTTAGAGGTGATTCAAGTGTGTATGTAAGAAAGAATTTAAACGAGCCTTGTCGACATGCAATATTCTAGATAATAGAGAGGAACAACATTGTTTTCATGCACCGGACTTTTCTTTTGCTGTATTTATCGTGTGTGCATTTCCTCGTTATTGTCCTTTACAGATCTAATCTTCTCTGAACAATTTCGCGTCAATGTTCTGGTTGTGAACACCTACTTTATTAGAACAGCCCCTATTGCGTATACATCGCTTCATTGACGGTAATTCGTTTTAGCCACTTCAATGCGATAAAAATTCTCATGGGTTGATTCACGCCGCTACCCCTGGCCCAATAATTGAAGCCCGCTTTGGATTTGAATGTATGGAGTGTTTAAGCTTAACAGTCGTGCGTTTTATGTGCAGGTCACGCATATCAGATCATTATCGTTTAGTACTGTGAAATCATGCAGATACTGCGAAACTGCCAACGCGCAGTCTGCTCTATTGGTAGAGTGGGTTTTATCTGCAGGACCATATATTCTTAATTTGACATAAGTAACGTTATACGATGGTTAGAAGCACAACGGCTGGTCGTCTGTTTTAGTGTGCTTTGAGTTGTAAAAACGTTGCAGAAAACTCTGGAAATCGACTCTTTTGTATTGTGTTCTTAGCGGGTCGCCCATGCGATGCGGGGGGCATTGTGGGTGGATGAGATCTTGCGTCTAATTATCTGTCGTAATTCTGCACTTGGCGTTTGAAAAATCTTTGAATATGCCAGAATCATAGGTCGCTACGCAAAAAAAAGTCAAAATGATTTACATTTTGCGTCTTTGGAATAGTAGAAGGCTATATTCCTGGCTCGAGCCGTCTTTTGGTATGATCTTGGCAGGCCGCCTCAACTGTGCTATCTAGGCGGTCAACATCTATCGAATCGATTGTTGATCGTAGGTACATATAGATGGACAGGTGAGACGCAAAGTGTGCCAAGATTTAAAGTATTTCTTGTCAAGTATTTCGTCGAATTACGTTTGGTTTTATAGGAACATCCCGGCGCCAGCTTAGCATCACTGTAGAATGGCAAGTGGAAAGAGTTATATATTATATGGAGGAGACTGAATGTAATCTTAAGCATGGCACTTGAAGCCAGAGCCTTTATTTATTTAGCATTGAATTTACGCATTGATGCTTTATCAGTCCTACTCTGCTTCTAGAAGAGCGTACACATGCTAGAATTGTCTCTGTTGTGTGAGATTTTAGTACTAAATTTTTTTGCTAATAACAGTTCTTTTTAAATTGTTTAATATGTAGTTGTTGTGTATCAGAATTGATTCAAACAGGCGTAGAAACTACTAGGTAGTATCTCAATTAAACTGCCGTTTAATTCTCAGACGACTTTTGAGAAGGACGAAGGAAAGCGACCCAAGCTTCCCTCTTCAATATCAACCAAAGTATGTATTATACTCTTGCTTCCAAGTTTTTCTCAATCCCTACAACTACAACGCTGTGTTTTGAAGTCATATACATAATAATGTTACTACTTACATACAAAACCACTTACATATATTGTTGAATAGCTTCTTTCTGAATTCCTTTTCACAATTGCTGGTATAAATTGCTCAGTAGTCTTCGAAGTGCTCAGTCATCTTTGGAGCGCTCAGTCAGTGGAGTTAACGAGTCATAAGCAGCCTGTGCTCCCTTAATTTGCTTTTTCATTGTTTCAATGTTGATTTCACGTTGAGACAATTCCTTTCGAAGCTTTGCTAAGGTTTCACTGTCGTCTGCTTTTGGTTGCAGCTGCAATTTTCTTAGTTCAATTTGTTTGAATACCAAATTACGCAATATCGAAACAACGCTATTAATAGATAACCCCAAGTAAAGAACAGCGCCAGTAATGTACAAATTTCTCTGAGCATAGAATTTCAGAGCCAATTGATCATACAGCATGTCGCCTCCACGAGCAGTGTTCATTTGAGCGAAGTAAGGGTTCTCTATGTGAGCAAACCTTTGGAGTTTCTTCAAGCAGTCCATGAATTGAAGAGTCATTAGAATGGATGAGAAAACCAAGCCAACTTTGAAGTTAGCATTCAGTCTAACGGCTGCTGCACCATTCACCAAATTCTTACGAATACTAAGAGGCATTGGTAAAAGGAATATGAAAAGAACAGCCATTTGAGCGACTAGAACGCCAAAGACCAAAGACATTTGAATACTCATGTTGGAAGTTGGGGGTCAGATGTGATAGTTGTGGCAAATAGATGTGAAACAGATCAAAGGCAAATATATCCTCTAACCTGCATGTAGCATGACGAAAAAGGTCAGATAATTGTGTAGTAAATGGAGGTCAATTAATTACGATATTTAAATTTTCAAGCAATGATTTACATTTTTTTCGAAAGTTTTCGTTGCGAAAAGACTTTTATTTGGTTCACATGATAGTATACTCAATTAGTTTTGTCGTTAAATTTGACTCAAATTACGACATTAGCGGCCCCATTTAAGTACATCCAAATATATAAATAGATAAAGTCAGCTTTCAGTAGTAAATTCACAATCCCGTCACCCTTCTAGCATATATATACGATGCAATGCTAAACAACGTGATTCCCAACAAGATTCCATAAAACCACATAAGGCCAGGATGATCTTGCCCTGGAACAATACAATTCATTCCCCACAAACCAGTAACCACATTAATTGGAAGAAGTATCGTTCCCAAAATGGTCACTTTACCTAAAATGTCGTTCGTATCGTTGTTAATCTTGGTCATGTCAATGTTAAGAAGAGCCAAGTAATTGGAGTGAGACCGAGCAAGAAGCTTCTCGTAATGATTGAGAGACTGTACCATTGTCACTATGTGATCTTGAATATCTCCCAAGTACATGAGAATTTCATTTCTCAGAGACAGTCTTACAGGGAAACTGCGGGACTCGGCAGAGATGTTGGTCAAGATTTCATTTTCAGAAAAACGTTTGCTAAACCCTTTTATGACATCTGCTTTCGATCCCAAGAGTCGCATCACAGACATAACTCTCTTTCTGCACTCTCCAATGCGCCTCAACATATCTCCCTTCCGCTTCCAAGCAACGATGCCAGACAGTGTAGAGCGACTAGAAGGCGTTGTCAGAGACCTACTAGAACGTTTTCCAGTACTTTGTCTAGATATGCTAGCAGCATATTCGGACTTCAATGCGCTGTGGCCAGGGCGCCAAGTAAGCTTTTGTTCGCCAGGACCCTCGATTACCGACTTGGACCGTTGACGGCGGTAGAATACATTATTGTGAATATTTTTTGCTCTACGATCGTCAAACAGGTCGACATCGGAAATGTCGTCGTCGTCGTCGTCCAGCTGTGTTTCATCACCAGAGTTTAACTTCATAATTTGGTCCTCTATCAAATATACCTCCTGCTCAATACTATCAATTAAGGGTGCAAAGGAGTCTGTAATATCATCAATAAGACCGTAACAGATCCAGTCTGTTGACACTGTCAAATGGTCTTTAAGCATACGAATTCTTCTCCGGACATTAATTGGATGAGGTGTGGCGCTGAAATGGAAAGTCAACACAGCATGCTTGAAGATAATCATATACATATTCAAAGGACAAAGCTCTCCGCTACGGACTTTGCGACCCTGGGAAATTGTAGACAGACCCATGGACTTTTTTGAAGACATCTTGGAAGACTCATCGGGCAGACGGCCAAAAATACGGCGGAAAAGTCCCGCGCGATCACTTCCGTCCTCTTTAGCGCGGTCATATTCCAGAATTTTACTAAACTTTTTCTCATTTTCCATCGCACGTTGCTTTCTACGTTCGTAAACGACATCAAACGATGTAAAGCAGATGAGATAATACAGCTTGAAAAGCTCGACTTTTTCGCGTGCTTCCCCTAAGAAAATATCTTCGGTGGTAAGTGGATGAAGACCGAAAGTCTTGGAGATAACCTTCATTTCTTCCTCCAGAGGATCAAGGATATCCAACCAAAATGGTGACTTGTGGCTGTGATGGGTGGTGGATAAGGGAGACAGGGAAGAAGGTGCAGGGTTCGGAGAAGCACTCTTGACCGTAGGTGGAAGCTGCAAATGCGAGGTGCTAGCAGGAACAGTAGAGGGTGCCGAAGCAGAAGGTACAGCTTTCTTGTTGAGCGTCGATAAGTCTGCAGACGAGTTCGAAGACGTCATTGCAGTTTTTCCATGATTAGACTGCCCAAAAAGCAAATCCAATGAAGACAGAATTTCCTCACGCGAAAGCAGTTGCAAGTCTGAATTAACTAAACCCGAAAGCGTGGGCGAGTGGATCGTGCCTTCCATATCTTCACGGAAATACGTGAAACGACAAAGACGATCTGATTTTCGTTGGTTAGGGTTGTTAAGAATGGTGGTAACTTGTTCCTGACTCTTTTGCCATGGATGGATCTGTTTAGGACGCACACGGAGAGACAGCAGACCCAGACGCATCAGACTTTCCTCATCTACACGAATTGACCGCAAAAGAGGTGTCTCTTCGATAGGCAGCATTGGAGAAACATCCACCTCGTGAGCTTTGGACTGACCCACATGGCGCGCGACAGGAACTTTGAAGTTGACGGCCTGAACCTCCTCCTTCATTTCGGCCTGCAACTCCTCAATTTCCTCGGCAATGTACTCCTCAAGAACCAGTAAGTCGGGCCAAGTATAAGGTCTGTCTGAACTATCCTCGTCTAAGCGGTGATCATAGTAGTCAGGAAAACAGACGTCATCTAACGAAGTCAGATCACTCAGATGGTCCAGAGACGGGTTCAGCTCTCCAAATTCAAGCAGCAGCTTATTAGAGCGATTTGAGTAATCACTGTAGTGGTCACCATCTAGTTGTGCGCCGAAATCCCCTTGCTCGCTTGTAAAGCGGTCCATGTCGAGAGCTATAGGACGACCTCGCGTATCACTAGCACTCTGCTCAAGTAGAGTCTGCAAATTTCGATTGGTAAGCGGTGCCTGACTGTTGTAAGAATACGAGCGAGTGTTGTTTGCTTGGAAAGATTGATCAGGCCAATCTTCACCGGACACTTGGGGTGCTATAGAGTTTCTGTAAGCAACAGAACCATCCACAGAGGGAAAGCTCCGCGCGTCCAGTGCTGCGCCATTATGTGTGGACTTGGAAGCCGTCTTGTGGGCCTTCCTCTTGTTCTTGGAACGGCTTTTCTTAGGCATGTTCAGGGTTCATTAGATCAAACACCTGTGAGTTGCATGTGTTCACTGCTAAGGGAAACGTAATGGACAGTTTTTTTCGTAATCGGGTCTGAGCTTAGATCAGCCAGGTAAGTAAATTTTTGGCTGTACTTGCAAGTTGTTGCTATCTGAAAAAAGTCAGACACGAATTTTTTTGGTAGGATTATTCCGTCTATCGAAGCTTGTTCTAGTCACGTGACTCTTCTTTGCTCTGCGGATGTATTTGATATACTTGCCCAAACTATACCGAAAAAAAAGCGTAGACGAAAATATTTTATGTAAATTAGAAAGAATGGCTATTGGTATTTTAAATAAATTTGCCTTTAGCGGTGGTTTTGCTGTGGCTTTGTGGCATAGTTCCTCATCTTAATCATACTACCTATTCGGGACATTGTGATCGCGATAAGGGTCGAGAGTATAAGTGAGACACGGATTTCCGAAGTCAACCAGAAACATTTAATGCATTTAACTTTAAGCTCTTGAAGTGATCGGAAATTACTATGAAACCATTTTTTGTTTCTTTCATCTTTAATGTCTCTCAAACGTATGCTCTTACAGAGCACATCGATTCAGTGTGTACACAAGTATCGATATGACTTTACTTTGCTTCATGGGAGAGATAAATATGAAGACTTAAGAATTTCTGAAAGTAATTTTTTTTTCGTTTTAACTTGTTCATTTTCTTGCTGTTACTGCAGAAATTCGGTTTGCTTCATTTCATTGCCAATAGACAGGTATTCGTGTTTGAATCTTCCCTAAAAGATCTTCCTAAAATGCTTTTCATACTTTCGAAACAACCTCAAAAGCTCTATGAGTCTTTGCCTTCGTTCTTTTCATCGTCAGCTTCCTCATCGGGTTTTGTTGTCTCAACTGGTTTCGATGTCCCATCAGACTTGTCGTTTGCTTTGGACTCGGACGCGTCAGACTTGGCTCGTTTCAGGTCCAATTGAGCGAGAGCATCGGAAATTTCCTTCTGAGACTCTAGTAATTTCTTCCACACCTGCTCATTGATCGAAATTCCTTTAACTCCCGGTTTCGTGGTGCCAGTTTTCTTGTCTTCGTAAAACTCGCGAATGTCCACCAATTTGATGCCATTGAACAGGCGAACGGTGACTTTTTTCTTATTGTCTAAGTCAATTACCAAGGCTGTCTCGGATGTATCGTCTGAGCGAGCTCTTTTGGGTGCCATCGGAGAAGAAACTGATGTAGTAGTAGTAACGAAGGGTGTATAGAGTTGACGGGAATTTTTGCAGCCAACACACAAGAAATAATCTGCAACTGGAGTATAAAAGAAAAGGAAGGAAAGTTTACGAATTGGTAAGTAATATTTAAACTTGTATTTTATTCTATTCTCTGAAATAGTATTACAGTCTCTTACATTCGTCTAAACACAGTAATATGAAAGATATGTTAGGATCCCAAACCAAGCTCCGTATCTGAAAATCTGAAAAGGCTCTTTTTTCGGACACCTATTTGGCGACTAGTCTGCTTTTAATTATTTTGGCTTGATAGTCAGCAACATGGACTCAATAAGCCAAGTCAAAGAGCCACGAAAACCATCGTTTGAATCCAGTAATACGTATGTCCAAAAAAGCAAATGGATCTCTAATCATAGATTAAATTTATTATTTCTCTATAAATCTAACATTGTCGTGTTTTAGGCGCTTTTCATGCTTGTATGATCGCTTTTCATCAAGTATTCAGGGCGCTGGCGAAATACTACCTAATGCTTTATTCCGCTGTCCCAAGTCTCATTCATGTGCGGTCCCAAAGAAGACTGAAATTCCTCAAACAAGACTTCATCCCCATCGTCAGCATTCTGTTTCACATCTCTGAAACCTTTAATGGCTGACTTTAACTCATCAACAGAGGAAACGCCCAAAACGGTAGACGTCTTAGGATTTATGAGAAGAGAACCATCTGCCTCCTTCTCATCTTTCAAAAACAGCCATTTCTTAATAGCAAATTTAGTGGCAAGCTCGGCAAGTTCGACGTTCTTCTCCTTCAAGAGTTTGTCAGCGGCATTCTGAACGGCGTCTTTGAGCTCTTTCGAAGCTGGGTGGAAATTGTGAGTCTTTCCAGACCGGAGAAGAGACATGCTCAAGATTGAACCATTCAAGAGCTTCTTCAACCCTGCCTTGTCGAAGAAGTCTTTGTAAATATCAAAAAGCTTGGTGTTTTGAATACATCCATGGCTGTATGATAAAATAGCATCCAAAGGCCCGATTTCCTCTTTGTAAGTAGAATTGCACTTATAGGCAAGGTCATACAAGTACTCAACGGGATAGCCAGTGATTCCGAAATACTTGACGACACCTTCCTTTTTCAATTGGACTAGTTCACGAAGCGCATCGATAGTTTCTTCCTCTGTAACAAACTCCACATCATGCATGTACACTAGATCCAAGTATGTGGTGTTCAACCGCTCCAACGAACGCATAACCGACTTGCGCACATGGCTGCGGCTATAGTCAAATTCGTCCATTTGAATCCGCCCAGCCTTGGTGCAGATGAAGTACTTTTCCCGGGGCCATTCATCCTTTATGGCGTCCAATGCAGACCCGATCAATTCTTCAGACCTTCCATAGTATGGGGAAGTATCGATAGCTGAGTAGCCACAGGAAAATGCTTCTCTGAGAATATCTGAAATAGGAATCTGGGATGGATCCTCGGAGTATTGTGTATTAAATACAGCTCCTCCAACAACCAATGGAGGAAGCTTGTCTAAGGTGTAATCAATAGTCATTGCTAAGTGAGCGTCGGGATCAAGAGCTGCGGTGTTTCAAGGATCAATTCAGTTGACAGAGAAAAGTGAATGTCTCCTTTGTTAGAATTTTATTAGAATTGGTCCACTGCGATAAGACTATTTAAGTACTTTCAGAGATGGTATTCCGTCAAGCAATCGAGACTGTGGCAAAGCTACTAATCAGCAAGGTGAGGTTAGTAGAAGCAAGGACAAGATATTTTTATTGGATGACTATTTTGGATTAATAAAATCTGTAAAGTTGCATTGTTTGTGATTGTGAAATTGTTCTTGTCTAATTGACGCTCTCTAGTCTTTTGATAGGTCATGGCTCTTAACTTTTGATGGCATTCTTTATTGCATTCTGATTCAATTTGATATTTCAAATACTTCTTCTTTAAACAGGTAATTGATTTTGTAGCAAACTTTCGTCTGATGTTTTAGCCTATTCATCACTTGAGTTCTTCCTAGACGTATCAATAAACACATATGCAAAGAATAAGTAGATTTATACACTAAACACCAATAAATATTTCGAGAGATTAAAAGTATTCCATTCTTATTTAAAAGACATCATCACCTTCAACTACATAATTGTAAGGAACTAATCCCACATTGCCCCTATCAGCACCACAATTCTCTCCCAACTCACAAACATACCAATTATCTTCTTGCTTGTGAATGATATACATGTGCCAGCCTTTACGAAATGTAAGTTCCCCCTCTTCTCGCGCCTTGTATGCATATTTGGCAACGGCCTTGGTATCATATCTTGCCTTGGTCACAGGTGTAATGCCTTCAACGAAGGAATGGAGGTTTTGAAACGACTTTGTGGGCGACTGCAGCAAAGAGCGACGGTGCAGTTTTAATGGAGAGGCAGTATTGTACATTTTAGTTTCGGCCGCCTCGGTAGTAGGACCTGAGTAAGATTTACGGAAGTTAGTTTCTGGCGCTCTAAAGACTATTGAGTCCTTTCTCGTAGCCTGTTCCTGGAAATCATCGACGAAATCAGAAGCCGGTTGCATTGGACTAGAGCCCAGTGCCGACATCCTTACAGAGCGTCTGAACTTATTCACGTCTCCGTTACCTCCAGCGTTAAGGTCGTCAAGAGCTTTAGCTATGAAGTCAATCGAGAAATCTTTGGCAATAGGAATTACCTTTGTGGGTTCCTTGGGTTTTTCAGGCGATTTAGGGAACATATAGCTTAAATCTTGCAGACGGCGGTTGATTTCCTGCTGTATCTCTTGTCTCAGTTTTCTTCTCGGAGAAGCCCAGCTTCTCTTGGTATCATTGGAATAGCTCGATGGATGCGAATATACAGACAGGTGTGTAGACGCATTATTCGGCTTGTTGTCGAAAATATCGTTGCTGTCGCCAGTCACATTACTATATTGAGATGGTTGCTTAAGTAGAGTAGTATGGCTCTTGGTTTCGGGGGCCGTCTGAGCCTTGAATTTTGTAGTGCTCTCTGGAGAGAGATCCAAAGACTGACGGATAGGCGGTAGTGATTTTTGGGGTGATGGCGTTTTGTTTTCATCAGAGTATCTCTTTGGTGGAGATGCAGACGGCGTTCTAGCGGCATTTCCGTTAGGATTCATACCAGAATGTGTAGAAAACGTACGCGAAAGGATTTGAGTATAATCCGGGTCCCTGAAGTTAGCCACAGTGTATTGGTCGTCCTCATTCTCATTGGAGCCATTACCAAATTCAACATATTCAGGTGGAGTTGGGATTTGGCTGCCAGTACCATACGTAATCACAAAGTCCGACGCATCTTTGGGTGCCGCTACATTAGCGAAAGAGGATCTAGTCACGTCCACGGATTGATCCCATTCCACGCACAAGGAAGCTATATGGTTGCAAAAGCTAAAGCAATTGAGCTTACAGATCTGTATTCGCTCAACCTCCAACAGATAGATGCTCAGAAGTGCAATGGACCAGTCCCTTACCCAAATTTCGTGTATTTCCGCATACTTGTCAACAGCCATCTGATAGTTTTGTGATAGAGTTGAGAGGGACAGCTGAACCTTATTAAGCTTTGCGGTGTTTGTTTCAAGCTCTTTGCCCCATGTAGTTTGGCATTGAAGAGAAAGCGTTTTGTCTTGAGCGCATGCACTTCTGTATTTCTCCTTTGTCGAATTAAGGTTCTGTTTCAAGTCGTGTTTCCGAGCTAAAACTTTTTGCATATGATTTTCAATCTTGGCAACATTCTTAGCATATATCTGGCAGAAATTGTGCAATTTTTCGTAATTGTGAAGCGACACTGAGCGCAAGAATTTGTTGTGCTGTTGTACCATCCGCTCAGACTCCATCAGAAGCTTATCTAGGGCAACTTTCAAGGACCCGGTTTCACCCTGGCCATATTTGGAAGATGCAGCAAGCTTTTCTAGCCTTTTGTTGTAATCTTTCTCGATAGCGAGTCGTTCCTTATAGAACGTAAGTAACTCATGGAGGGTTGCTTGAGAAGTTTTAATCCTCTGTTGCACAGCAGCAAAACCGGCATCCTGGAGACCCCAGAAAGAATTGACAAATGCTTTCTCTGAGGTGGCCATCGTGTGGGATTTGTAACGCTTTCGTAGTCGCTCGTCACTAGGATTCAGAGGAGCTAAGTAGGTTAACACTAGTCACTTTAAAACTGGAGATGGTTTGTTGTGGTTTTACCTTGTTCGGATATGCAGTATACACTTGTATATATGCAGTAGCAATGCTTGACTTATAGATTTTTTGTGAGCGTTTGAAAATGGTACTGCACATAGTCATGCACTATCCCCAATCCAGCTGCATAAATATCTCGGGGAACGTCTCGGGATTCGCACTGTCTGCAGGATGTGCATTAAACGTTTATTCCACGAAATCGGTGAAATTCGTGAGAATTCAATATATACGAAATCAATAATAAACATGAAATAGTGCTGTTCATTGTTAGTTCACGAAAATATGTATAATCTCGATCGTAAGTTATGTGTTGAGTCATTCGGTGTAAGCGGACTTATTCCGCTCGGAGATGGCTCACGTGACGATAGGTGACATAAGTGTGGGTGAAAGCTTTCAAGCATTATTTTCAAATTATAGTCATATTCATCATATTCCATCTTCAGGTTCTTTTTTAGCATGAAAGAGTCCATCAAACAGAACAAAGCCTTCAAGGCTCTTGTATGGGTTTGGGATTTCGCCCTTAAAAACTGGTTCTTTGTGTTCTTGGGAGTAGCCATTGCGCTAGCACATCTGTTCCCTAATTTTGCAAAACAAGGAGGAATCATCAGATCTGAGTATTCCATTGGTTATGGTGCCGTTGCGATCATTTTTTTGATCTCGGGCTTATCGATTTCCACCAAGGTGTTGCTTGTGAATTTGACTCATTGGAGAGCCCATACAACGGTCTTGACCATGTCATTCCTAATCACTTCATCTATCGTATATGGTATCTGTTGCGGAATACGAGCATCACACGATGCTCTCATAGACGACTGGCTTCTAGTTGGTCTTATCGTGGCTCAGTCATGTCCCACAACAGTCTCTTCAAATGTGGTCATGACTAAGGCTGCAGATGGAAATGACGTTTTGACTGTGGGCGAGGTTGTGATCGGTAACGTTCTTGGAGCATTCATTACTCCGGCGCTTGTGCAAATGTACCTTTCGGGACCATGGGATTTCGGTAATCCTTCTCACCAGGGCACAGATGTCACTGTCACTGAGTTGTACGGACAAGTTATGAAACAAATTGGTCTTTCTGTATTTATTCCCCTCTTTGTAGGTCAAGTCCTCCAAAATATTTGGCCTAAACAAACGAAATGGTGTCTCACAAAGTTCAAATTGAATAAGGTTGGATCCTTCATGTTGATTTTAATTATGTTCCAGTCGTTTTCAACTGCATTCGCTCAAGACGCATTTACTTCCGTCAGCCATGCCTCAATCATTTTCCTTGTCTTCTTCAACATCGGCATTTATTTATTCTTTACCACTATCACATTTTTCTACCTGAGACCCAGATTCCTTTTGAGCATCTTTCCAACCGAACCGACACCGAACGATTCTAGACTTTACAGATGGAGTTATAAAATCTTCCGTCCATTTTATTATAACCGCCGTGATACTGTGGCAATCATGTTGTGTGGCCCTTCCAAGACAGCAGCATTGGGTGTTTCTCTTGTATCCTCTCAGTATGGTTCTGACAATCCCAAGTTGGGTATTATTCTTGTACCCTTGGTTTTGTATCAGGCCGAGCAGGTATTTACAGCCCAAATCTTGGTAAGATTCATGAAAAAATGGATCCATGCAGAAGATATTAAGGAAGATTCTGAAACTGGGTCGCTAATTCAAAACTCGGAAGACGGGGAGAACCATCAAAGTACTGAGTCAGATACTTCTGCAATCTCTCAACCTGCAAAATAAATAATCAATTAATGAGAGAAGTGGCTGAATGTTCACTACTATTGCATTCATTGAATACTTCAAATAGACCATTTATTATAGAATTAACGGATTTATGAAACCACTTTACAGTAAATTAATAAACGATTTTAATACACTTTGGAACTTCAAGCCAACTGAAATTATTTCAAGTGCTACAACGCAGTAATGCAGATGAAACAACTTCGACGCAGTCCTGAAACATGCCTGCTACGACAGACTTGAAACATTTATGATGAGTGTTTCGAGTACTTGCAACATTTAAAAGGAAAATTAGCACCACTTTTGTTTCCACAAACCTCAAATATCCTTGTCTCTTCCGAGCGTTTTGAGCAACTGTACAAGAGGACTATTGCACCAGTAGGAAGGTTACAATTCGAACTCGCTTTTCGTCAACTTGAAAGCTGGAAACGATCATTACTAAAACCAATTTCTTAAACGATCCAATCATGGATTTTCTGATTCTTTCAGCCGAGGCACAAGGACATGGGAGCCCAGGGAAAACTTCGTCTTGTTCAGAAACTCTTAAAACAATTCAAAGCTCGGATAAACAAATCCTTCAGCTTGAATTTTCGTTTTTTGGAAAGCTGCCGCCATTCACCAACGAACCTTTAGTCACCGAATTAGATCAGGAACAGAAGGAAGTTGACGTCAGTTTATCAGAAAATCTAACAAACTCGTCAGATTTGTCGTTACTAGCCATCAAAAATTGGGATAAAAGTAGCTTTGATGATGATTCACTTGGCATTGGTGAACTTTCGAGTCATTTTTTGACCAGCTTGGATGACAGCCTCGACAATGGCTTCTTTGAAAAAGAGGAGGAGTTCGACACCTACTTCGATAATGAATTCTGTCTGCTAGGAAATGAACCCCATTTTGAGTCTGATCAAGACTTAACAAAAATAGATGGGCAAGTTGAAAGTCATCCCATGAAGAAATGTGTTTCAACCAATATACAACCTACGGAACTCGCCGCCGAAAGTGAAGTAGCTAATTGTGAACATCTCAACTCTAAAAATGTTACTGAAAATAGTAATGTTATTGAAGATAGTGTGAGTTTTTCAGGAGAGTCATCACCGAGGGAACTAGCAGATATTGATGAACCTTGGTATGAAGCGGCCATCTCTGAAAATGAGGCTTTGGATCGTGAAGTGGCACTTTTCATCAATCGTTCTAAGATGAATAACTCTCTGGATCATCGTAATGCCGATGAAGTTTCCGATCCTCCTTCTTTGAGTAAAGATACATCAATAGATGACGTAACAGAACTTAATGCGAGCGACGGCGAAACCAAACAAGATCTTGAAGAGAGTCTAGGGATACTGGAACAAGATATTTTGGCGCTTGTGTCCTTCTTGAGAGGCAGACAACACTTACAACGCAAATCAAAGCCTTTTTTTGAATTCAATCCAAATGACCTGAGCTTCAATGAAGTGGGGCTACCACACGTCCGTACCCAGAGAATAACAAAACCTTGTCCCAAGAAAAAAAAAGGTGAGAAGGAATGTATTGAAAAGTGGCAGAAAGAAGGATACGCATCACTTTCGGCCTACAAGTTGGCGCAGAAAGCGAAGAGTATCTTGCGGAGGGAACGAATAAGAGAAATTGATAAAATATTTTTCACTGAGTGTCGCATAAAAGATCCCGACCAGGACGTTACCAAGTTTGATTATTTAAACTGTCCTAGGTGCGAGAAAAGATACAAAAGGCATGACGGTGCTCGGCGCCACTTCAGATTGAAGCACATAGAAGGGGGAATACTATGATATAGTCATCTTCGAATTACTTTCGTGTTTTCGCCTTGAGTCTAAGAAGGTTTAGATCCATTTGCCTACATTGGGCTAAAAATATGAGGCATCTATTATCAGATACGGATATAGGTGAAACAGTCGATGAGCTGAAATCAAGAATAAATTCATCCGACTCTTTTTATATACAAGACTTTGATCGGAAATTATTCTACTCCATGTAGAAGCGACATATTGATCACTTCCCATTAAAGCCGTAACGGTGAATAGATTCAGGATGAAATCTTCCCTCAAAATGAAATGAAAGCATTACTTCAAGTAAAGGGATCAATGATTCTTGTCACTGGCCCTTGTAATCAGTTATCTTACAAAGCAGCCATCAACAATATACAATAATGAAAAGCCCTAATAAGCGCCTAACCATAATAAAATTACTTTTCCTCCAGCTCTCCTCCGCTGAATGTTTCTTCTAAGGCGTTCTCGAAAGATGCTGTGTCCTCGTCAATAGGTAATTTGGAAATCTCCTCCTCCTTCTTATCTCCTCCCATGATGGACTTCATACGCCACCCGAACTCCTTGAAGCTCGACACATCCATTACCCAACATGCACCAAATATAAGCATGGAAGATACAGACACAGAGAGCATAGTTCCTGTGCCCACAGCTGCTGCTGCATCTGAGGTGAAGTTGTACGTGATGGGCGGCAGATGATTACCGTGGAAAAGTAGAGGTACATACTGTCTGGAAACAGTGGATTTGTAGGCGAATCTGGAGGTGAAGATGGATGCTGCTGCTGCTGCCATGAAGAACATGGCTTGTCTCTTTCGACGTTGGATATACTCCGGAGAGGCATCTGCCAACGCGAAGTTGAGCTTTTTGAGAGTAGATGTGGTTTCTGGTTTGCTTTCCATGTTTGCGAAGCAGCTAGAAAGTATATGGTAATACTTGGAGTATATATGTGTTTCTACAAGTGGATCACTAATCTGTGTGGGCTTGGATTATGTGAAGGCCAGGCTATGATGGCGGTTGAGGGTCAGATAAAGAAACGAATATCTCAATTGTGATGATTTCGAAATTTCACTTAATCATCTTTTTCTAAATATTCGAAATTTATTATTCTTTGTTCTTTGTTCTTTTTCTTCTTTTGTTTATTACCCTTGTTCATAGGGTCATTGTATTGAGTAGCTGACTTAACTTCATTCAATTATTTTCGAAAATTTTGTTAACAATGAAAAGGATGCATCTGTACAACCCAAGTTTTTTGTTTTTTCAATCTTTCTTTTTGTCCATTTGTCCATTTGTAAGGAGAGCTGTAACGAATGAAAGAAATGCTTAACTATTTACCGGTTTGAACAGATTAAGTATATTACAATTATAAAAAAAATTGGCGCAGTTAGCCCCATTTAGATGCACGTAGTTAAATGGAACAGGTTCATATCTCACACCATTAAGAAGAAGAGGGCAACAAAGAACTCTTGATTCCAGACAACTTTTGTCTCAAACTCTTTCTCCGGTTAGCTTTGTCCAAAGAAGGCTTTGGTGCTTCCTTTGTAGCCTCTACTTTCTTTTCGACTGAGAACAAAGAACTAGTGTCAAGAAGTTTCTTTTCGTTGATTGGCTCTCTCATATGTTCAGGCAACTCGTCGTTGATCTTATGTGCATCAGCGACCCTCTGCTCGTGTGCTGCCAAGATTTCCTTCTTGTGGCTTGCCTTTAATGAAGTGTACTCCACCTTCTGTTTCTCCAAATCTGCGACATCCTTGTCGAGCTCATTTTTGCTCTGTTCAGCGTTGAGCAATTTGGCCTTCGAAGACTCTTCCAACTCACCCACTTCGGAGTCGAGAGCCTCGCGCTTAGGTACAATTTCCAGTAATAAAGCGTTATGTTGCTCGATGCCCTTGTTAGCCTCCTCGAGCTTTTGCTTCAACTCGGCAACCTTTGCAGCGCGCTCATCGTTGATTTGTTGGATCTCGTCGTACTCGCTCTTGTGCGTGTCTCTCTCAGCAGAAAGCTCCTTGAGCTTACCCGTTTCAGTCTCTAACTCTTCGTCAAGAGGTTTCAAAAGCTCATCCTTCTCAGCTTGCATCTCTTCCAACTCGTTTTTACGGCCCTCAATCAAGCCAGACTCTTCCTCCTGAATTCTGGCGTCATTCTCTTCTTTCTCCTTGTTCAATTCCTCTCGCTCTCTAGCGTGATCTTCCTTCAAATCGTTCAACTCGGTAGCCTTACCATCATAGATAACTCGCTTTTCATCTTCGAACTCACGAACCTTCTCTTCTGCATCCTGCTTTTCTTGCTCATGAGCAGCAATTCTGGCCTCTTTTGCGCGTTCTCTTTCGGCTTTCTCGGCCAACTTTTGTTCCTCGTCTTCTTTCTTGGATTTTTGGTGCAATTGATTCAACTCAAACCATTTTCTCTTTTGTTTATCGTCACTCTCACGTTGTGCTTCTGCTTTTGAGCTAAGATCGTCCAAAACTGGCTGAACAATTAAATTGGCTAACTTATCAACTTCTCCGATTGGCAACAGTAACCCACCTCCCAAGTCAATCATACCAGATTTGTGTGCATTCAATCTAGTTTCAGAGTTCTTTTGAGCTGCAGTCAAGGCTTTGCTGTACGCTTGAGCGCGCTCTCTAATGTCCAGAGTGCTTGCCGAGCTAATAGAGTTAAGTCTCTCGGAAGCCTTGGCACTTGCAGCGGCCAATAATGCGGCGTCTACGACCTCAGACGCTTGAAAATTCAGAGAACGTCTTTGCGATGATTGGCTGTCCGAATAGCCCAGACCATGTCTCATCAATTGAGGAGCAGAAGTATTAGCAGCAGCCACTGCAGCACTGCTGCTTTTGGACGTGTTAATACCGGAACGATAGTCGTTCTCTGGGTTGAAACGCTTGCTGATCATCAGCGATGAGTTTTGGTCGGCCAATTGAGAGATCTTACCGATGTTAAGAGGAGATGCAGGGGCGGACTGCTTGGATGCTAAGCCATGTTTCGAAACCGACTTCTCTGGAGTGGATCTTGAGGTCATTGAGTTGGCAGAGTTTGACTTGGCTTTAGTGAATACCGTTGTCTTGTCGTAAGTGTCAGGCAAGCCTAATTCGGACTTCTTCACCGTTGCAGCCTTAACTTTAGCGCTTGCAGCAGCAGCGTCGGCGTAAGGGTCCGTGGTCTCACGTTTCCATGCGGCGGTTTCAGTCTTTTTGGCAGCTAATGCTGCGGTGTGAGCATCGGCTGCTGGCTTGGATCTTTCGTAGGTGGGGTTAACAGTAAGATCAGACGAAGCTGCCAATAAGGCAGCAGCATCGGAAGCATTGGAACTCACACCAACTGAGGGCTTTCCTGGGTTGCTGTAAACACCTTGGCGCAATTTTTGCTGATACAATGCCTGTTGAGACAAAGGCTTTCCGTTGTTTTGATAGACAGACATGATTTTTGCAGCAGCTTCAGAAAGGATCTTTCTTTATTGATCAAATTGTTATCTTTTTAGATAATACTTACCTTGGAAAGTATGGTATAGATATATGTGGTAGTTGTTCTTCAAAAGGGGGAGAGATGGACACAACACACGGTAAAATGGGTTTTTCGGAATGAAAAAAACACGGAAATACTCAGCTAGGTCAGAAAAAGCAGATTATTGACAATTTTCAACTTCAAACCCTCTCAATCGGTGACAATGGGGAGATGTTCAAATGGGTCAAATGTGGGACTCAGAATGCGGGTACCTATCGGCAGAAGCAAGCAGTAATCAGGGGAATTGCGGGAGCTTTTTCGAATAAAAAGTAAACTGTTCGTTGGCTTTACAACAATAGTGTATCAATTGTCCTTTCTTAAAGAATTTGTCAAGATTCGTTATTGTGGACGTCAACGAGTCTATATATATAGAGTAGATTGCTTGTTAGTGACGACATGGGGTGAACAAACGACCTTTGGAGAATTGTCTATATGCAGGACGGTAGCAGCAATGAGAGTAGAATTGCGTTTCTTCACTACATCTACAGGACAAAGTTTGAGTGGACTATATGTACATAAATGAATTAAGAGGAATATGAGGGGACTTTTTTTTATTGAAATTTTTGCTTTTTTTGGGAGGTTATGAGCATTGGTGGAGATATCTGTATAGAAGCCACCTTTAATAAGATTTAGTCGCAGGGCTTCAAAGCTAGAAAGCTTTAGCACTTACGCATTGAAGTAAGGATACCGTATTTGGAATTAGATTCGAAAAAAACGTTGGACGTTGGAGCCAACGGTCAATGATTATAATTACGATGAGAACAAATTTAGAGGAGATTGTTGGAAAAATTGGTCAATACAAATCCCTTCTTCAACATCGATGTCGACTAAATGATGTGTATTCGTGTATTCGAGAATTAGTCCTGAAACGGGTGCACGAGTGTTTTTCGCAAAAGTGAAGTAAAATTCTTGTGAATAGTTGGCGCTCATTATTTGCTAGAGAGTTTTTGACTCTTGAATGAACTTCATTGTTGGTATTGGTGATTCATGGTGACAATTGAATGTGACCAGCAAAGGAGAAGCTACCAACGGGAATCGGTGAAACAAGATGGTGATAACATAGGTTCTTAATGGGATTTTTATCTGTATTGCGGAGCTTCTTCATCGGTTAATTTATAGTCTAGCTTCTAAGACTGTGAGACTTACTCACGGACCTCTTATCATAAACCTATGAATGAAAGATCATCTCCCAGCGGCCGTGAAATTTCAACCTAGTCAAAATATCAATAAGACACATTAACTTCATCACAAAAAACGAAGACCGCCGCACAAATCGGCAGTATACGAATAAGCCTCACCAGATCCTTCCCTTACTTCATGAGAGACAAGTGACCAGAAGCATTCAAAAAGTGACTACCTTGAGTTTTCTCAACCTTTCAACCTTAGGAAGGATCCCAGGAGTTTCACACCTACTCAATGTCACTTTCTTCCTCAGACTTCCAATCTTTATTTCTCCTCTACTAAACTATCCAGTTCCTAACTTACCCCTGACACCGTTATAATTCCCCTGATATTCACCACAAATGCTAAGTCACACACCTGACTACACACACCTGGCTAATCACGCTACTCTTTACCCTTAACAACCACCAACCCTACAAGGTTTTTCTGACTTCCACGCAGCCAATTGTCTTCCACAACACAATACCGTTTCATCGTTAATTACATATCAGATCCTCATCACAGGTTGGTTTATCGTCGGCAAGTTTGTGCATGTCATGATGTGCACATAATGTAAAAATTCCTTCTCATTACAGTATCCGCATGATCTGGGCCTGGAGCTTATCGCAACACGTTATCATTCAATTACGTTATCGCAACAGACTTCAAACAATCTTATAAAAGAGAATCAATTTCATGCTCAAAATAATTAATTTCTCGTCCCTCTCCTATGGTTTATTCTATCCCTTTGTAACGATGTACTAGATGCCCGGCTCGCTTACGCCAAACCAGCACAGTGTTTACTTGCCTGATCTGTGTGGTCCTGCAGACAAGCCTGGACGTTTGATCTAGCATCTCAATTATACGAGTGTGGATATTAATTTGAACTCGTACTGGTTTAACTAAAATGAATAAAAACTAATTGAACCACTTGTCTAATCCATACTTTCATCAATTTAAATTCAATCTCCTATTCTCTTCGCCTGTTCACAAAGTATCTTGATAATATCGGAATATAACCGCTATGCATATTCCTGCAGCTAACCCGGATCTCACAGCCGTTCTATGCCCTTCACATTCCCCTTTGACTTATATCCCCACTCAACATTTCTTAACTAGAAACTACCATTTTCTTTACTTGTCCTTTGTTTTGATTCCAACCAGACTCGCTTATTACCTCCATTGAGGAATTGCTATCTTCCCTCAGTAAAACCTTCGTATTGGTGCAATCAATACTATTGTACCACTCCCCACTTTTTTTCACCGTTTCATCTTTCAGCCACAACAATAATCCACTCCCCCATCGTATTGCGGTGTAACTGAAATGGCGACGACGGCCAGGAAAGCGGTTTATGTTAGGGGGCCAGACGACGTTTACCGTCGTAAAGACACCGGCGATGGTGTTACGAAGAAGCAGGTTGACACATTCATTAACGAGTTAATGGAATGTGGATTCAGAGTCGCTTCTGACGAACCTGAGCTGGCTTCTCAAGCTCATTCCCAGGCTAAACCTGCTAAACAAGATCTTTCACTGCTAATGAATCCAAAACGACCCGATCCTGTCACTACTCAATCGGATTACCTAAAGAAGAATGTCAAATTACCTCCGACTCCAGCAATGCGTTCACTTTCTCGACTCAACACTGACCTTTCGTCCTCGAACGTGCTGACTAGGTCCGAATCTCCTCTTCGTTCGACTCACATCGACACTGACCACGATCTGGATTGCAACTCTGAGACTTGGACTGCTCATTCGCACGCTCCCATGTCTTCTCATGAGGCGGATCACTCTAACGAAGAATCTAAAGCTTCAAAAGAAAGCTCTTTAGGCTTTTTGGAACCGATGGCGCGGAAGGTTGAGGAATTGGGCACGGAGAAGCTCAAGGTTTGGGCACCCCCATTTCTTGCAGGAATGTTCACCACATACGCTCTCCAGCAGATGCTGCCCTTTTTGATGTATTACGGTGTGATTGCAGCCCATATGATTAAGCTATTTATTGTTTGGCTTGTGTTTACTACTGGCGTTTGTTGGTATTTCGGTGTTTTGAGCCTTCCGGCAGGCTCTGAGTATGCTGAGAAATTTCAAGCTATCTTGGCAAAACTACCGATCCAAATTGGAAAGCACACTCATTGCACAACTGCTCCACCTATTCATGATGATGTGGATCATAGTGATGCACATCTGAGCTCGGATTTGACATTTAATGCTATTAATGAAAGAAGACCTTCACTTCCCGAAAAGGAACCCTTGAAGTCGTACGAACTGCCCACCTCGATTGTAAATGTGATGCCATTTGTGGCTCCAAAACGTGAATTGTTTCGCAGAGCCAATACTGACTTCCCTAAGTCGACCGTCGTGATGTCTAATTACGATTCGAGGGAGCTCAAGGAAAAGAAGAGTTTGGAGTTGAGTTCTCCAAAACTTTTTGCCCATCACAGACACTCCAAGCGACCACAATCATCGAGCCCTGTGCACAGCGCTGGCCGGTCCGACCGTCGTCACTCGTCCTCGTCGCTTCCGCTTGAGAAAGAACCTACCAAGGCCCGGAAGCACAATTTAACCTCAGCTCCAGAAATATCGCAAGACCCTGGCTCGGAATTGCCATTCATATGCGAAATGAAGCTTCGTTCTAAAACCGAAAGCGACGTGCACTCTAATCACAGCCCCCACGCTAAGTTTGGTTTAAAAAGAAGTGGTACGTATATGAGCCAGAAGTCTGTGCTTGGAACGCGTGCGAATTATTCGAAATTTCTAGCCAACTTTGATGACTAGCTTTTGTTTACGACTCTTATGAATTCTATTGAAACAGTTGTTTTTTTTTGTAAAGGTAGCCTCTGACCCTTTTTAATATTTTTCGAATACCCTCAGGACCGCCCAGTACTGTAATAAATGAGTCTCTAATTAAATTGTAAGCCAAGCAAGAATGCGTTTCGATAATTTTTGAAAAGAAAGTAGTGATTAATTCCTTTATTTTCTTTTCTTCTGTGTAATGAGATTTCTGACATTTATTATATTGTAGGTGGTGTGGGAGCCCTGAATTTTGCAGTCAAAACACCAATGCCTATCATGTTCGTTAGATGACATGTTACAATTTCAAACTACAAAGGGAATTATTTGTTTAATACTCATTGAGCTCAAAGAGTCCATTAAAATAAATTGAAGGCAGTTCAGAGCGTTGCGTCTGGTTTTTTATGAATACATCGTTGAAATTAATGAATTATCTGGGAAAAGAAGTTCGCTACAGTATCCACACTTCATGTGTACATATACACTAAATTACAAATTCTAATATGGAAGTTCATCTAAATACACACGTCCCAGATAGCTTGTGGCCCGTGTTCTTCATATATCTCGGTATCAAGGAATGAATCACCTCCATGGTTGGAGTTAGTCGAGTAAATCTGTTTTGCGTACATTTGAGCACCCAATACATAAACATCAGCCCAAGCACCGCCAATCTCCTTAGGAACTTTCCATTCCGGGAAATAGTCTGGAATCTTGGCCATTTTAATTGTAGATGGTACTTGCATGAGCTTGTTGTGTTCAGAAGGACCCTCTTGAGTATCCTCTGTCAGTTGATAAGCAGCAATTGCCGAGTTGACGCCTGGTTCAGCGCGGTTTTTTTTCTTGGTGGCTTGTGGTTTGGCCAAGTAGTCCTCAATGAGCTTCAAGATGATTGCCTGCTTAAAGCCGGAAATGTCAACCGTATGGCCAACAAAAATAATGTTGTCGTAGCATTCCTGTCTCTTGTCCAATTCAGGCACCTGCTCGATACTATCGTGTATAGCCTTAGTCAAAATTGATATTAATTTCGACGTTCCCTGGAAACGTTCTTTTCCGACACTAATTGACTTACCGGTCTCTGTGTCAATGAATGTGTTTGTTTGTAACTCGTTGTTTTGTTTCTGGTCCTCTTCAGCCTTTTCCTCAGCCAGCTTGTCTACATCGGCCGTTAATATTTTGGCAACATCCAAATCCTCATCTACGTTTGATTTCGACTCGTTTAAGTCAGCCATCGAATAAAATGAGTCCTGGTGGTCGTTTAAAACCTCGAAGATCCGAGATTGTTTGAGGTCTCTAATCTGTTGGGGACTAAAGTGCGGTAACAAGCCATGAAGCTCATCCTCAATAAGTTTTCCCCCAACTTCTAATCTTCTACCTGCGTATTTTAATTGAGATCCATTGATTACTGGCATTATTTGTGTAGATTCGTGGCCAACGTTTACCACAACAGAAGATCCCGTACAACCGACACCAAAGGCCGCAGCAGAAGATAAATCGATAATATTGAAGGCAGTGATTTCCAAAGTCTCAAAAACAAATTTTGTGACTGATTCAACAGCGTTTCGCGAGTAGGAGAGTGATGGTACAATAAGTAACAACGGTACCAGATTAATAGTCACAATAGGGTGCTTTTCTATGATTGTTTGCATGATAAACTTCAAGAGAGCTTGGAAAGCAAGTGTGTCTACGATTCGCAGCCCTTTTATAGGCCTTATTTCTTCAAATGAGCCTGTAGCATTGGTCAAATGGTACTCATTGGTTTTAGTGTCTAAGTAGACAACAGTAGGGATCTGGTACTGCGGAGGCGTCAACGAGTCGCGTAAACCAAAAAGAAATACTGTTTTTTGTGACCCAGCATGTACAATCAAGAAGTATTCTTCCCTGTAAAGAGGCATTGTAGGGTGTAATGGATGAACTAGGATCTGATGTGTTGATACTTGCACTGTATCAGGGGTAAGGCTGATGTGGAAATCTCCTTCATCAAGCTTTTAATTGATGTTTTTGAATTTTACATATTAATCACATTTAGTACCTAAACTTATTTTTATCATTATTTTTTTGCAGTGGAAAGGTGTTCTGTTTGGTTGATAAAGTTTAACTACAGCTCTGACTACAGCTCGACATATCTTCAAAATGAATTTACGAAATCATTAAGATATTATCTAACTTCAATCAATTAAATATGGGAAAACTCGAATTGTGTGTTTACTGTTTGTGAAAGCGGCCAATACAAGCCCATTTTGACGTTCAATCCAGTAAGAATGCAAGTCAACTTTCTTTTCGAGTCCCAGTGTAAAAAAGATTTCTTCGTAATTTTGCTCAAATTGGTATATTATGCAAATTGGGGACCAAGGGGGCCAGGGGGTCTTTTGGCTCTTTGTGGATACAGCTTCGGACGCTTTGATATTGCTATTCAAGACGCTACTTGCTGGTTTGGATTAAGTTTGTAGCTAGCGTAGTAAATTAAGGTAATATTTTGCATAGTTGGAAATGGAAGGTGACAGAATCGTCTACCGTCCACAAAAAGTGACCAAAGTTTCTGAATATGCTCTTCCGAAAGAAGTAGTACCCCCAGACCAAGTAGACTTTGACTTTTTATGAGAGGGATTAAAAACTATTTGACATCATCTTTTTGAAGGCGCCTATAAATATCGTTGGAATGGTTGGCGCTGGCTATGCCAAAACGAACCAAACTCGTACCATACCTCTCTCATAGAAAATGGCTTATCGATAATTTCATTTCGTTTCAAATATTCCCATTTCTCCTTGATTTAGCTGTTCGTTAAAAAAAAAAACTATGTCAATATTTCCCTTAAGTTTCACTATTTTCAAATTAATTCTGTAAAACTCTCAAATTAGTCAAAACTAGTCATCAAGGCAAAAATCAAAAAACAAGAAAACACTAATCAAGAAACAACTCATCCCTTTTAAATAATAATTGATTCTCGAATTTCTCTCAATTGAACTGTCTCTTAATAATCGCGTTTTCGAATTCCCATTTACGCGTCTCACCTTCTTACTACAACTCGAATCTACTTTTCAGCCCAATTTGCATCTTCGATTTTACAAATTTGGAAAGACCTTGTCAAAGCTCAATTTGTGTCATCTCTATAAAACTCTCACGCTTGCATGTTCATTCGAACAGCATCCGTTCTATTTAAATCACACAGACTTTTGCTCAGAACCAATCGGCCACTCATGGCACAGCAGCTGATCCTCAATTTCTTTGGCGGTGCAGCCAAGCCTGCCAATTCCAATAAAAGATCTTTAGCCCAGAAAAGCGACCAACCAAAGAAACTCCAGAAACAAGTTTCTACGGAAACTCCAAATCTTCCTGATCAACAGCAAGAGCTGAAGGACATAGTACAAAAAGAAACAGAGAAAGGGGAAGAAAGCAAAGAGGCTTCGAAAGAAATTGCATCAAAAGAATCGAGTGGGGAGCCAACTGATCCTGAAATATCTACGGAAGATGCATCCCAACTAATCAAATTAGCCGAGAAAGAGCACAAGGACCAGAAGCTTGGAAACGGTGCCAAGATCCCTTATGCTAAACTAACCGATGTTCTTGAACGCATTGAGCACGAACCAGGTCGTTTAAAGATGACGGCAATGGTGTCTGAATTCTTCTTGGAAGTATTGAAACAGTTTCCAGGCCCCGAGAAGATCACTCATGTTGTCTATCTCTTTATTAACAGATTAGGTCCTGACTACGAGCCTGATTTGGAGCTTGGTTTAGGTGAGACCTTGCTTATAAAGGCAATCAGTGAGTGTTATGGTAGAGCTGTGAGCAAAATCAAAGAAGACTATAAGGAAGTGGGTGACTTGGGACTAGTGGCACAAAAATCTCGTTCTGCACAGCCCACCATGTTCAAACCATCTCCACTCGATGTAGATTTGGTATTCGATAATTTAACCAAAATTGCAAAGGCTACTGGCAAGGACTCACAGTCCCGTAAAATCGGGATAATTAAGCAGATGCTTACGTCATGCGACCTTAAAAGTAACGAAGCGAAATTCTTAATTCGGTCACTTGAAGGTAAGCTACGGATTGGCTTGGCTGAAAAGACTGTTCTTGTAGGTCTAGCGCAAGCCTTCTTGAACTTTGAAAATAAACTGAAGAAACGCATTCTGCCTGACGCTTTGAGCAAAACGGAAGACATAATGCGTGAAGCTTTTTCTGTCATTCCAAATTACGAAATTATCATCAAAATGGCCTTGGAAAATGGTGTCTCCAATCTTTTAGAACACTGCCAATTAACACCAGGTGTCCCATTGAAGCCCATGTTAGCAAAACCCACTAAGTCTATCGGTGAAGTTCTTGATCGTTTTCAAGGTGAAGAGTTCACTTGCGAGTATAAGTATGACGGAGAGCGCGCTCAAGTTCACCTCCTCGAGTCAGGTGAAGTGAGAGTCTACTCGCGTAACTCAGAAGACATGTCAGAGCGGTACCCAGATCTATTGGCTATTGTAAAAGATTTTGTCAGAGTAAATGAAAATACAAAAGATGGCCCCAAATCCATGATTTTGGACTGCGAGGCGGTGGCTTGGGACAGAGAAAACAAGAAGATCTTGCCCTTCCAGGTACTCTCCACACGAAAAAGAAAAGACGTCAACGAGAAAGATATTAAAGTGCACATATGCTTATTTGCGTTTGATGTACTTTGTTACAATGGTGAGTCACTTATAACTAAGTCCTTTAGTGAGAGACGACAATGTCTACTTGAGAACTTCACACCCATGGAGGGGAAATTTCAATACGCTACATCAAAAGACTCTTCAGATCTCAATGAGCTTCAGGTATTTCTTGATCAGTCAGTCAAAGACTCCTGTGAAGGTTTAATGGTGAAGATGCTTCATGGACCTGAATCGTTTTATGAACCCTCAAAGCGGTCTCGAAATTGGTTGAAATTAAAGAAAGACTATTTGGCCGGTGTTGGAGACTCTCTAGACTTGGTTGTAGTCGGAGCTTACGTGGGAAAGGGAAAGAGAACCGGATCTTACGGAGGTTTTCTCTTGGCTGCTTACAACGACGACACAGGAGAATATGAGACAACATGCAAAATTGGAACAGGTTTTTCCGACGAGGACTTGGCTACTTTGTACACCAAACTTAAGCCTAGTGAGACGAAGAACCCGAAGCCTTTCTATATTTACGACACTAAAAATTCAAACTCGTCCCCAGATGTGTGGCTTGAACCAACCACAGTATTTGAGATCTTGATTGCGGACCTTTCATTGAGTCCCATCTACAAAGCTGCACACCTGGAGTATGGAAAGGGTGTCTCACTTCGATTCCCTCGGTTTCTAAGAGTAAGAGACGATAAAGGAATCGAGGACGCTACGACATCCACGCAAATCTCGGAATTTTACGAGAGACAGGCGAATGTAACTAAGTAATGAAATACTAATTTAAGCACATTTTGTCGCTAAACTCAATTTAATTATAAACCTACTTTACAACCATAGCTAATTTGTCAAAATTAAGGATGTCTAAAAAGATTCCAAAAATTGTCAATTAATAAGTATTAGGGGAATATATAATTCAATATCTTCAATGTACAAGGTTATTGTGTTCCACGGGATTCACGGATTTTCAGCTGGATCTTGCTACTGATGTTCTTCTCGTCCTTAAATGTTCCAAAATTCAACTCGAAATCAGAGCTTTCCTGCGACAGCTCACCATCTGCGTTCTTTCGCAGGCCAAAGTCATCTACAATAGACAGACTGGAGGGTAATGCAGATGCAAGTGCCGATGGAGCCACCGACCTCAAATCCACATGACTGTTTTTCTCATTCATGTGCAAGTCGTAATCAGAAAACATCGGAATATTGGTAAACGATTGGGTGTTGCGAATCGGAGCGCTTTCACAAATAGACGAGGAGTCGCTGTCACTCGCTCTAGACGAGTCAGCAACGTTTTTAAGCGCGGCTTTCCGGGCAGAACGCTCTCTCTTAACAGCTGCACGTCTATTACGCATCTGCTGGGTCTTATATTCCTCTTCCTCGTCTGAGTCCATGCCAGTTTCAACTGGTTCTTTGTAGTCCTTAATTTCCAATAAGTTGAAGTCATCAGGGAATAGTTCAAGACCATACTTGTTGACAAATTCCGTGATTTCTTCACTCAACTCTCTTCTGAGCTCTTTCAACTTGGTAATTGATGAACCGGAGAATATCGACAAATACAAAGGACGCATGGTCTTTAACAAATCTAAGCCCTGCTCACCTGTAATGAGTGCAGAATATGTAACGAGAACACCAAGCAAGTAAAGAATGAACCATATACTTATCAAGCCGTAGGATGAAAGATAGCTTCGGCGTTTACAATACCACGTGCCGACACTAGCGTAAAAACTGTACAAAACGGGTGCAAACCCCATACTGATGAGAATCTTCCAAGTAGCTACCACGTCATTTGCCTTTACCTTAACTGTTGAGTTTGCCAACGCAGTCTTCGCTTTCTTCTTTGAGACATGCTTAGACAAAGCGAAAACGGGAGAAAACAATATGGCACCGGGAAGTGCTAGAATTACGAAAAACAATAACTTAATGATTCGGAAAAGAAGAATCGGAATCAAGTTGAGTTTATGCTTTTCATCACAGTCTTCGACGTGATGATCAGGGAGATGGTTGATTTTCAAGAGCTCATTATAGTGTAAAATCTTGGTTTTCAATTGTTTCATGGCCGGTAAGTCTTTGAAAGTTTCATAACCAAGAACCAAACGACGGTTCATTTCCACCACCATAGGCAAAGGCAAATATTGGGCAAAATTGCCGGCGTAAAGTCTTCTGGCGGCCTGAATGACCATTAAAGTCTCGTAATCCTGACAATTGACCGTTACTGCACGCAAACCATTGGTGATGATTTCAAGACATTCAGAGACACTCTCCTTGTGAGTAGCGGGGTCGTTATATTTTGCCACCAACTCACGAGAAATCTCAATTGGATGTCCGAACTCCACAACGGCCCTAGATCTAAACTTATGAGCGTTGAAATAATTCATTCCACATGGAACAATCTTGACGTTGCAGTCTGGATCGTTTGTCATTGCACCGAGAGCCATGATAGCCACACCGGCCTTCAAGGGAAGCAAGTCGGTTCTGTCATGAGAACCACCTTCTGGGAAAATACCCACGCAGTTACCTGCACTCAAATGATCAAAGACATATTGGTAAACCTGTTTTTGATCAATTTTGTCAGCGACTTTGTACACAGTTCCCCTTTGTAAGAGCTTGATGATGGCGTCCGAGCGGGTATACTCTTTACGGAGAGTAAGCTCAGTATCCGAGATGATTTCGTCAATCTCCACAGCTCCCAAAGATTTAGGTAAGGCCATGAGACCACGATGCATACATTCCTGGGTAAATTTAGTTCCCTCACCCCTCACTAACAAAGGGTTTTTGTCAAAGTCAATATAGATCTTACCCGCACCGAAAGAAAGCATATCTTGAGCTCTATGCACCGGAATAGAAAGTTGCGCACGCGATAAAGGACCAATGACTGAATGTGTATACGATTTGTGGGCAATGAGGAAGGAAATACGTCTGTTGGCCTCCCGCTTTACCTGGTTCATAAGAATCATAGGGTCTACGAATTGATTGGCATGCGGCGCAGCCACAAAGATAACTGCACCCTTCTTGGGAAGACGGAATGCTCCTCTTGGTCTCACCTCACGGAAAAAACAATCAAAGATCACTGCAAACATCCACATGATAACATCGTAGACTAAGAGTTGGCGGGAGTTGAAGGGCCGGTATTCGAGCGACAAGTCAACGGCTCGTTTCCCCTTTAATGGACGGTCGCCATTGCCACTTTTGACGTTCGACTCGGACTTATCTGAGGTCATTGAGCGCGGATGTTTGTGGCGTAATGGAGGATTTTGAAGTTCTGGTTGTAATGGTTGGGCTGATCCTGTAGAGAGCCAATGGAAGGTTAGGGACCGGCTGTTGGTTGTGGGGTAAACTACAAGATGTCCATAAGTTGGATGAAAGAATTTTTAGAAAGCGTAGAAGAATATTTTGTAGTTTTTTTTTGTTTTTTTCCGAATTATCGTTGGTAACTTTAGTTTTCTGGGTTGGTCGCGGTGCACTTGGAGACGAATACAATGTAATATAAAGAATGGAGCACGAAAAAATAAGTGATTTTTTGTTTATCCAACTAATTCAGTATAAAATCTTTGGCTAAATACGATATCTTTGCAATTATAAGTACCTATTTGATGGACGTATATGTAGTTTGATAGATGGAACCGGTATATAAATGAGTCATTCCTGCATGGCGTTCAAGGTGATTTCCCGATTTAGATTTGTTAGGCAGAGGTAAGGAAAGAGAATAGAATTCATATTTTTGGAGTTTTTCTTTTCTAGATGAGGAGAGTATATGCTGAATGAATTTGTTTTTTGAATAAGACGAGAAGAAACCAAAGGAATTAGTTACGAAGGAAAGTCTTAGTGACCAATACCATGACAAAACGCACATAACGAATCAAGATTAGGATCTTCTTTTTCTATTCTACTATCCTATACTGTTCATACGCCCTCATTGTCAGCCATCCTATTTGTACCTAATAGGTTTATGGTTAACCAATCTTAAGCAGCAAGCTAACCACCCAAAACCGCACACATATAAATGAAAAGTAATCATTATCTAAATGATTTAAATAGCTTTGTTTATGATTTCATTAAGTTTACAAAAAATCTTGATACCACCATTATCTCCAGTAAGTTATATTGACAGGTACTGTTACTATAGACACTATACTACCCTATGACACAATTCCCACAACCTAACCACGAAAATAAAATTTAAAAGTAATCAATAAGCGATTTCATAGACATCCGCTCCGCCAGAAATAAAAATGTTTTTACAATTAAAATCATTTGGTTATTGTTCCTGCAGATTTGGCCTGGCTTGCCGAGGCTGGCTCTTACCGAGGACCAGGTAAGAAATGCTTGCAACACAAACGAATTGTGTGCTGATACGGCCAATTCTATTTTATGAATTGTTAAGAACATTTGAATTGTTAAGTAATAATTAATTGTTAATTCGTGAATTGTGAGATCCTGATTGACAGAGGTTCATATATGTCCCAATCAGGAAACAAGCGAAACAAGCTACCAAAAATCACAAAAATCATAAAAATTACCAAAATCACAAATAATCTAAACTCAAATAAATCAAATCAATTGTCAATATATCATAGTTCCTGCTGAACAACCGAATTATTTCCCCTTATGGCAAATCACATACTCCTAGCTTATCAGACACTTATGACAGCCTAAAATCTGCACAAAACACCAGGAAAAATTCAAATCCGATTATTTCCGCCAGCCCACTACAAATTCAAAATAATATTAACACATTCAAATCAAACTCCCTATTCCATCATTATCTCCAGTCACATTCTACCCGTCCCAGGCTTATATGCAGGCCTCGGTCCGGGGAAACTTCACAAGCCCACCCCGCAAAATATTAACCACAGTATATAAGATACGTCAAATCTCCCTTCACCAACGAGTTACGAACTTTTGGAGAATAAGACCTTATCCACTTGAAGATTCTACAAAATCCCTGCAATTGTTTCTATCAAACCCTCAAACAAGTGCAATTGACAGTTCCCGCTTTTCCTCTAGTCCCTCTAGTTCCTTTCAGTTTTTCTCCATAGCAAATTTCACATTTCCCCCACAATTATGACTGTCTCGTTCAAAGACAAGGTCGTCGTCGTCACCGGAGCAGGTGGTGGTTTGGGTAAACACTACTGTCTTGAATATGCCAAAAGAGGTGCCAAAGTCGTTGTAAATGACTTGGGTGGCTCGCTAGGTGGCCAAGGTGGTGACTCCAGAGCAGCTGACCTCGTGGTTGAAGAAATCAAGAAGGCCGGCGGCCAAGCTGTCGCTGACTATAACAATGTTTTGGACGGTGAGAAAATCATCGAGACTGCTGTTAAGGCTTTCGGCACTGTCCACGTTGTGGTTAACAATGCTGGTATCTTACGTGATGCCCAATTCAAGAAGATGACTGACAAGGACTTCGACTTGGTCACTGACGTGCACACCAATGGTGCTTTCAAGGTTACAAAGGCTGCGTGGCCATATTTCCGCAAACAGAAATATGGTCGTATCATCAACACTGCATCCCCTGCTGGTTTGTACGGTAACTTTGGTCAAACCAACTACTCTGCCGCCAAAATGGGTCTCATCGGATTTGCTGAGACTTTGGCTAAGGAGGGTGAGAACCACAACATTAAAGCCAATGTGATTGCTCCTCTTGCGCGCTCTAGAATGACCGAGTCTGTGTTGCCTCCTCCTATCTTGGAGCAATTAGGCCCAGAGAAGATCGCTCCTTTGGTGCTCTACTTGTCTTCTGAGAACAATAACGAGATCAATGGTGAGATCTTCGAAGTTGCCGCTGGCTTCTTTGCTCAAATCCGTTGGGAACGTTCAGGAGGTGCTTTGTTTAAGCCAGACGACTCTTTCACCCCAGAATCCGTTGCCAAGCGTTTCGACGAGATAATGAACTTCGACGACTCCAGCAAGCCAAGCTTGTTGAAGAACCAGCATCCTAAAATGCTCAATGACTACACTTCCCTCGTCGAAGCCGCGCACAAGTTACCTGCTAACGATAACTCTGGCGCTCCACCTGTTAATGTTAAGGGCAGAGTTGTTGTCATTACTGGTGCTGGTGCTGGTTTAGGACGTGACTATGCTTTGGCTTTCGCTAAAGCTGGTGCTAAGGTCGTGGTCAACGACTTCAAGGATCCACTGAAGGTTGTCGAAGAGATCAAGGCTGCTGGCGGTGAGGCACATGGCGACAAGCACGATGTGGCCACTGAAGCCAAGCAGATCATTGACAACGTCATTGCTAAGTACGGTACCATTGATATCTTGGTAAACAATGCTGGTATCTTGAGAGACCGTTCGTTCACTAAGATGACCTACGATGAGTGGCTTCAAGTTCAAAACGTCCACTTGAAGGGCACTTATCAATTGACCAGATTGGCCTGGCCTCACTTTTTGGAGAAGAATTTTGGCCGTGTCGTTAATATTACTTCTACTTCTGGAATCTATGGTAATTTCGGACAAGCCAACTACGCTGCTGCCAAGAGCGCCATTATTGGTTTGACGAGAACTGTCGCCATCGAAGGTGCACGTTCAAACATCAAAGTGAACGTTGTTGCCCCACACGCTGAAACCGCAATGACTTTGACCATCTTCAGAGAGGAGGACAAGAACTTGTACCCACCTAAATTGGTTGCACCATTGTTGATTTTCTTGGCTTCCGACGATGTTCCAGTCACCGGTGAGTTATTTGAGGCTGGTGGTGGTTGGATTGGTAACACCAGATGGCAAAGAGCCAAGGGTGCCGTCTCTAAAGACGAGCATACTACCGCAGAGTTCATTGCTGAGAACTTAGCTGATATCACTGACTTCAGCACTGGTACCGCCAATCCTAAGTCTACCACCGAGTCCTCGATGGCCATTTTGAGTGCTGTGGGAGGAGATGATGACGATGATGAAGATGACGATGAAGATGAAGATGAGGAAGATGAAGATCCTTCCAAGATGCCAGACCCTGAATTTTCTTGGAATGACCGTGATGTCATCTTATACAACCTCGGTGTCGGCGCCAAGCGTACAGAATTGAAGTACGTATACGAGAATGACAGCGATTTCCAAGTCATTCCCACATTCTGTCACTTGCCTACTTTTAACTCAGTCAAGTCTCAGGCTACTTTTGCTGCTCTTTTGAGAAACTTCAACCCAATGCTCTTGTTGCATGGAGAGCATTACTTAAAGGTCAACAAGTTCCCAATCCCAATTGAAGCAACTGTAACTACTTCTTACCAACCATTAGCTGTGACACAGAAAGGCACGAACACTATCATTGTACAGGGCTCCAAATCTGTGGACACCAACGGTGAGTTGTTGTTTGAGAACGAAGCCACATTGTTCATCAGAAACTGTGAGGGTGATACTAAGAAGTATGCCGAAAGAAGATCCTTTGCTACACAGCCATTTAACGCTCCAAAGTCCGAGCCAATCTTCTCTCAGGATATCGTTACTTCCGATGACCAGGCTGCTTTGTACCGTTTAACAGGTGATCGTAACCCACTTCACATTGACCCTGACTTCGCTGCAGGTGCCAAATTTGACAAGCCAATTTTGCACGGTATGTGCACGTACGGATTGACTGCTAAGGTCTTGTTGGATCGTTTTGGTCCTTTTAATGAAATTAAGGGTAGATTCACAGGCATTGTTTTCCCAGGTGAGACTTTGAGAGTGTTTGCATGGCAAGATGGTGACGTGGTTACTTTCCAGACTCACGTTGTTGACAGAAAAACCATTGCCATTAACAACGCTGCTATTAAGTTGGTTTCTGACAAGAGCAAGTTGTAAGGTATTCACGATTATTTATATAATTTATGATAAAAAATAAAGAAGATTTCAGTTATATCAAAATGTAGCGGTGATAAAAATGTTCATTCATTTAGGATTGTTAGGTTGATCGAAGATTTTGTGTGCTTTACGAAAATTATGATAAATTGGTGCTGTGTTTTGATAGATGTCATATACATGATACGGAAAACGATCATCAAGAGCAAAAAAACCAAACTTAACAACTACTTTAGCTAGCAAAGAGCCAAAACTCAAGTAAAAATCTGCGTTGAAGTAACTTCAGCACCACTTGACCGTCAAATGAGACTTATTTGCAGAGGAAAGTCAAACTCTAAGTTATTAAGCTTACCTTGTTAATTCAATAAATCTTTTTTTGAGAGTAGCTTGCATGTTTTTGCTACTTAAGGATCAATAAAGCTTATGCAAACTCGTTACTAAGTCTGACAAGCAAGGATAATTTACAAGATGGAACCTACATGAATTTCCCAAACAAAAATGTATCTATTATTTAGGTAATGCTGTATTATATTGGCTCGACTAAAACCGCTCTGGATTCTGAAAAGGTTCGTCCGACAAGTCGTCGACTCCGCCTCCAGATGAGAAGAAAGGTGACGAAACAGTTGGCGACACAAGCAGCGGGATATAACCGCGCGTTGCGGACCTTGCCAAGGAGAGTCGCGGCTTCATGAGTCCTAAACGGTCTGTCGTATTGTAAAGCCCTTTCGATGGAATCTGAGCGAAGTCCATATCGTCGACAGTATCAGTAAATGGTGAGGGAGCATCCATCAACGAATCCGTTGAACTAAATGAGGCCACTGAATAGACGGATCCCAGAGGCAGATGCATTGACAACAGCAGAGCCGACAGAGACTTGTCGAGGTAGCGGAAAACCGGCGGCGGAGGTTGGAAGTCGTCGCCCGCGTCGGCTTCGCTTATGTCATTGTTACTGGTGATATTAATGTAGTTGTTAATGCTGTTAGTGTTAATGCTGTTGATGTTATTGGTACTGTTTACAGCCTTATCTTCACTATCAAGAGAATTAGGAAGATTATGTAGAGACTGGGTGAACAGCGGCCGACTATCCTTCCGTTCACGCTTGTGAACCTTCGTAGATTTACTGCGATGAAGCGAAGGAGGACCCAAATGAGATGTATTGTTCTGAGCATCGGCTGTCGTCAAAACAGTGGTCAAAGATACCGATCGCGCATGAATTAATGGATGAATAGGCTTGGCAATGTTGAAAGACTTTGCACGAATAAGTTTGGATGCCTGAAGAACTTTGTTCATCTCAATGTCGCACACTCTCTTGTGTTTTGTATCCTTCATTTCGACATAACCCTGGGGCTCGCAAAGATGGGTATATTTATCAAAGAAACTTTTGTAGCCTCCTTCAAGAACGACTATGTCTGGATATGTGAGTTGTGGGTACCGGTCTGCGTTATGGATGCGGTCAAGTTTACGAAGATGTGCTGCCATTGTTGGACCGCGAAGTAACGAATACTCGCAGTGAAAAACAAGGAGCTTTTTATTTTTTTCCTCTGAGGAACTGTTAAGATTGAATTCCCTTTCGAGAATGCTGTGCAGAGAGACGTTAATTGCGTTTTCGATGTGGCCACCCTCGAACTCGTAAGGGAAGCGACAGTCGACAATGACCACATCATCAAATTGATTTACGTATTGACCAGAAACAATCTTGTGAAGCTCTGAAATGTCTATACGGGGAATAACGTCGTGAGGCACAGTGAAGGAGCGCAAGGAGGTCTTTGATAAATGGTCATTTGAAGAGAAGAACAGCTCCGGGAACACATCCAGCGCAGGGCTGCATACCGTGCGAGGAGGCAGGAGCTTTCTTTTTTGAGTTGGCGAACTAAGCCATGTGTCTTCGTCATTAAGGGTTGTGTCATTATCGTCGTCGGAGGTGTCGTCAAGGGAGTCGCAAAAGAGAGGAATCGCAGCCACAGAACGCGAGATTTTTGCTTTTACAGAGGAAAGTTCTAGAGAATTCACAAAGGACTCGAGTGGCCCCATTGGCTTTGCTAATGAGGAGCACTCAAAGAGCCGAGAGGGACCTTTTTGGAGAGGAGACGAAAGGAGCTGGTCTGCCATAGATATGAGAACCCTAAGGAAGAACCTTCAGAGAAATTAATTATTTTGAAGCGAATGAATTGGGAATTAAATGCCAGTCTGCTCTGAATTCGCCTCTGGTTCTAAGCCCGCTTAGAATAGGGATTCTGTTAAGTGAGACACTGAGTAAGAGCTGAAGTGACCTATGTCAAGAGCGTAATGAGCCTGATGAAGAGAACTAAGAGAACGAAGTGAGCCTGAGGATGAACCGGTAAAAGCCTTCAATAGAGACAATGGGATCACCGTACCAAGCAAGCTCGTCCAGTTAAGCTCGTCCAGTCAAAATTTTTAGCACTGGAAGGAGACACCTGCAATAGGCCTCTAGGTGCAAATGGAATGTGAGGCTGCAGTTGGATATGCAACAGGCAGATGTCAATGAAGCAGACGAAAGGAGATTTGCAAGTGGTCACAAATCTACAAGATACAAATGGAAAGAAACGAATATTAAGTTGGAAAAGAAGAAACTGCTAATAAAGAAGGTGGTGCTAATAGATATTTGTGATTAAAGAACCTAGAAGGAGGAGTAAGTAGTACTGTAGGTAGGAATTGGGAGAGTACTATGATGTCGGGGCTTATCTGCAGTACCAAATAATAGATTAGGGTTTAGACCAAAGTAATTGTTATATTATTAGGGAGGAGGAGGGAGTGATGTGGATGTTGGTGATTAGGAGAGAAAGAAGGGAATTAGGGAAGGGAATTAAAAACACACACGCGAACGATGGGATATCACGAAAAAGAAAATCTCCATATTAAGTTGGTGCAAAATGTGGATTTGGGTGCAAGATAAAGGTTTGCGTATTGGATCTCGAGCAATGCGAAAAATAGACAACATTGGCGGGAAATCGGGAATAAACAGGACAGGGCTCATAATTGCTAGCTTAATTATGGTTTATTGTTGAATTTTCTATTTGCGACAAATAATTACTGTGTTTCACTAGTCACGTAATCCAGCTTCTTTGACGGGGAAGCTAAGGCACTGTAACCTAAGATGGCGAATGCTAAATAGTGGTACTGCAAGTAAGTTTTGAATACAGGTACGAGATGTAAGAACGGCTAAGCTGCAGGATCACATGGGGTTTTGAGGCGCGCAATATGCGGGCGCATGGACTTCTATGCATTAAAGTTTGAACCCTGACTGAGACTATATGCAGGTATAGATATATGCCCCCTCTTTCCTCAATATGTATAGCAATGCATGTTCTTGGAGGAATTGTCAACAATAACAACAACAGACAATGAGATGATTTAGTGATGGTGGTAATGACAAATACAATACAATAGCAATATTGACAAAGCTCATTTCAATCAATATTCATGCTGTTGATAGATTTCACCACTAATTCGTCCCCTTTGAATACACCGTAAATCACTTAAGATACATAGGTTGCATCACATACCACCGAAATGCACCTTAGTCGCGCACGCAGCTGTCACGTCCCAAACCGAGGCTATGGTTAGAAGCATAGTGTAATGATGCATTGGAGAAGACAAACATGGTTTACATACAGTCTTCAAAACATTAAGGTTAGGGTATGCCAAACCAGTATTAACTGTTAATTCACCGGCTAGATTCGCAAACATTATTGGTCAAAAAGTCTTTAATTCTCACCGTCGCAATGTATCGGGCGTGATTTACCGCTAGTTGCTTAAACTAAGTGTGACGGACTGCACATAACTCGGAACTCTTTTGTTTATATCTTGAAGAACCTCTAACGCGCTTATTTTTCGCGTACTGCAGGTAGACGCTTCTGAAACGTATTTTCCTACCGACGGTTGCACTAAGATAGCGATAATATCAACACCGTACCGGAAATTCCTTTTTAGTCTAATTGCTGCGTATTGCACCCACAGAAATAGTCGAGGCGGCGATATAAATTCCGATAAAATGGATTCTGGGAATGGGAAGCTAAGAGTATAATGGCCAAGTAATACTCAAGTAATACTCAAGTTAGACTCAAGAAATAATCAAGTAATAATCAAGCAATAATCAAGCAATAATCAAGCAATAATCAAGCAATAATCAAGCAATAATCAAGCAATAATCAAGCAATAATCAAGCAATAATCAAGCAATAATCAAGTAAGACTCAAATGATACTCAAAGGTTTAATTATGGACTTGAAAGTAGCTGTGACGCATGAGGAAAGAGTTCATTTTGAATGTGAATTGGCACGAGGTAGATGATTTTTCATAGTAGCGATGAACACATGAACAATGTGTGGAGGGTGAAATAATGTGTTCAAAACCTTGTGATAACCTTTTGATAGTCTTTGATAGTCTTTGATAGTCTTTGATAGTCTAAATGAAATAAGCGAGCAAATTCGGTTAGCTGAACGACAATAGGTCACTAGAGTGATATCATCCCAACGTGTTTGTAAGAAGCAGGCCATAGGAACACGAATCGTGAAGGTTAGAACACCAATTTCGTTCAAAGACGAGGCAAAAGCGCGAATTTGCAAGTCAGATTCGAGGGACTGGATTTTCACAGCGCAAATAAATGAAGGATGAAGACAATGAAGGCAACTCGTGAATAGATGTAGAACAATGAAAACGAGGATATCAGAAAAGAGAGCCGCCTTGCCTTGTTACTCGTCTATGGCAATTCCTGTCATCTTTCGTCTTCTCCTCTTTCCCTTCTCCCTTAGTAATAATCCATACATCCTCTGCTTGAGTTTTATTTACCTCTCGCATATGCATGGCGCATCTTCTGTCCATCCATTGCTAGATCCTTTCGATGAAGTAAAACGTGAATACATTGGTACATCTATAATGCGGCTCAACGTTAATTTATGCGGCGTTTTGTGTCAATGGTGCGCTTCCATACATGATTAGACTCTTTTGCTGCAGTTATTGTGTTGGCGACCTTCGAGGGTCTCATATGGCGAAACTCCTAAATACGGGTTCCTGACTCTAGACGCAAACTTTCCTTTTATTTCTATTATTCTATAATTGGTCGAGATATTCGTCCATGGAAAAAGTGCGGTCTGCGTCTTCATTATACTCATTTCGACTGTTTTCGTCGAATGTCAACTCAGAGTCATTTTTTTGCGTTGTAGTTTTCACGCGGTTACTTTGCTTGCTTGTAGTATGGAATGCATCACTGATACCCTTGGCATCTTGAAATTCGTCAACTGAGTCCTGTGCGTCTTTAAAGTGGTATATGTTACTACTCTGGCCGACCTGAGTGCCTAGAAACTCGTAGTTTCTGTCGTTGTGATTGTAGGGGCTACTACGCATTTGACTTAATGAGCTACTTAGAACGCCTTCTTCGTTATGCAAAGACCCATTGCATGTTGTGCTGGCCCCGCTGTGGCCATAAATTCCTTGGTCTTCAATTAAGTAAGCATGCAAATTGAGCGAGGAGCTAGAACTGGAAAGCTTAGAGAGCATGTTCAGTCCTGTAGAGCTCATAGAATTCTTACGTCCCTTCCATTGTCCAGATTGTCCAGAATCGACACTCGTTGTCAGTCCTCTTCTACTACTTGAGCTTCTAGGCCCTCCACCGACCCCTGGGGGTGGTGCAAAGTTGGTGTATCCGTCTGATTGGTCCGTAGATGCTAAAGAACCAATTGTAGGCTTTTTCTCTTTCTTAAGCTTCGCAAAAAACCGCCTAGATGGACTAAACATCGATTTTAATGACAGTGGGGATCCAGCCCCAATAGTCACCGTATTTCCCCCGCTAACTGGAGTACGAGATCCAGATATGGAGACACTTCGCAGTTCGAGTGATGACCGGCTTGATACTCCCGGACTATTGCTTAAGAAGTTGGATTCGCTGAGCTTTAAAGGTGGAGGTGCATCGAGTTTAGAAGATCCAGAACTGGAAATCGCCAAACCCAGGCCCATCGAATAATTGCGGAGCTTCACAGGACTAATACTCTTTGTGGAACTTGAGTCTAATTTAATGGGGCTTACAGGCTTAAGACTGCCTGATTTGGACACAACAGACGCGGTTGAACTGGGTTCTTTTGCGACAATATTCTCGCTGGAGGGCTTTTCGATACATACTGGTGGCACTTCATCTTTTGAAGGCGACGCAGCTTCTATTGTGGAAAGTAAATTAGATGTATCCACCGCTTGAACATCTTCCTCCCCTTCAATAGAACCCATGGAGCTGGAATCATCCAAATACGAATCCAAGAGGTCATCGACTTTTTCAAGATCGCTATATACGATAGCAGGGTCTTTCTTGTCCTCTTCGGTTACAACAATTGGTTTTGATGCTATCACCTCGCTGGTTTTACCTATAAATAAACGTCGTAAGCGGCCCGTAAGACTATTGTCTGTATCCACGACTTTCAAACCCTGAGAGGCAAATAACTTTTTGTTTACAGCATTAAAACTCTCAACTTCTACCTTCAGAAGGCCAAAGATAGTAAAAGGATGCGCTTTGATGTCTTCCATCGAGGGCCTTTGCGATGGGTCCTTATGCAAAAGCCTTTTGATTAGATTTGTTAGTAGCTCTAATTCCTTAGTATCCTGTGGACGAGCTTTCGAGCTTTCCACGGCGCGAGGGAACCTCAAAGGTCCATTTACGATATTTTTGAAGAGACTAAATTCGTTATGGCCCTCAAATGGGAGTTGGTGAAAGAATAAGCAGTAAAGTATCACCCCAAGTGACCAAATATCAATGCGACTATCAATTTTGCTATGTAGAAGATCTTTGTCATTCAACATCAGGAGCCGCTTGTTGACAAATTGACAGAGCTCTGGAGCAAAAAACGCTGGTGTACCCATTGTCTTTCCTAACTCCTTGTCGTCGTTGGCGTTGTTTTCTAGAATAAGGGATACACCGAAATCGGAAATCTTGATCGTCCGGTCCCTACTGATGAGCAAGTTAGAAGGTTTAAGGTCTCTGTGAATAATGTGCTTGAATTTATGTAGATACTCGAGACCATTGATGACATCCCGTAGGATCTTATTAAGCGGAAGTGCCTTTGAGCTCTCCTTGAAATACTTCTCGTGATAGTGGTTATATTTCTTCCAGTCAATCTCACCATACTGGCAATACTCTAGGACAAGTAGGATTTTATCGTAATTCATGTCATCGATTACCTGGTAGAGTTTGACTACGTTTGGATGGTCACATTCTTTCATAATTCGGATCTCCCGCTTGATTTTGGTAGTGTGGCTCATGTAAGTTTTCGTAATTAGTCTCGAGGTATCTATTCGATTAATTGTTTTAATGGCATAGTACTTGGGTGGATCTACACTTTTGTCTCTCGTTAGGAGGACTTTGCCAAACTGACCCTGGCCCAAACTCAGCAAGAGCTCATAACGCGAGTTAACGACCTTGTGGCCGGACGACTTATCCACATGGACTTTAAGAGTCAGTAAGTCCATCCACTGAGAAGATGTGGGAGAATATGTTGAAGTTGGATTTTGTTGAAATGGTTAGGAGATAGCTATTGAAGGATTTTGGAATGGTAAAGAGAACACTATAACTTGGTTTAGAGCACTTTTGCATGTATTCTTGAACGCTTATTCTACTCAATTGGGAGGTTCAATTGTTTTTAGTAAAGAGACTGTTCTATTGACCTGAAATCAGATATCTGGGGTAAGGTGCAAGTCTAAATGAAAGAAAACACCGATTGACAATATCGATTTTGATAAAACAGAATTCAAGAAACAAAGAGCCAATTCGTTTAAGATTGCCCAGATACAAATTTCTAGAGACTAAAGTGGTCAATTAATGCAATTGGTGATATGTAAAGAAGCGATCAAGCCATCATCGGACCTGAATACTTATAGAAATTAAATACTAACACAAAAAGGGGGGTAAGAAATAAATATTATGCAAATGTTTCCGAGACACGGGCCTCGTCTTTTATCTTCAATGACTGTCGGAGCTCGGCGTTGTCCTGCTCTTCGTTAATCTCTCGGATGAGCTCGTCTTCCTCGTTGGTGAGGCCAGAGAAATCGGGCGGAATCTCATCCATACGAACGGACGGAGCCTGATCTATATATCGAAGCTGTTCTAATACCCGTTGCTTCACACTTTCCAAATACCGCTTTGAGTTCTTGTTATCCAAGGGTCCTTCTAAGGCAGGATGTAGAGAGTGGTCAGGGCCGAACCAATCATAAGTCGGAATGGAGGATGGTATCTTCAGATCGAGCGATACATCATTAAGGATAGAAGTTTCGTAACACCAAAGCCTGGAAACGTTTCTTGGTGTGTACCCGCCACCGCCTAGCACCAAAAGAGGTATGCCGAAAGTCTTGATGAATTTTACACAAGCGCCATGTGCACGAATGTTCAAATTGAAGCATCCAAGTCGATCGTAACCCAAAGAGTCGGCACCACATTGCTGCACGATTACTGAAGGCTGAAATTTAGTTATGAGCGGTTCCATAATCAGCTTAAAAAGGCGTAGATACGAGTCGTCGTCGATTCCATCCTTTAGCGGGACATTGACGCTATAATTTAGCCCACGACCAATACCTATCTCATCGATAGCACCAGTTCCAGGGAAAAACTCACCGTTATATTTATGGAAGGAAACGGTCATGACTCTATCTGTCATATTGAAAGCTTCTTGAACACCATCACCATGGTGGAGATCTATATCTATATACATTACACGAGAATGGACACGGAGCAAATTAAGAATGGCCAAAACAATATCGTTGATGTAGCAGAATCCACTTGGTTCGTATTTTTTGGCGTGGTGAAGTCCTCCAGACCAGTTTATTGCGATGTCGCTCATACCACTTATAAGCTTCCTAGAAGCGTCTAAAGTAGCACCCGTATATAGTTTCAGATACGAATATAGACCATCAAAAATCGGGCAATCATCTCCAATATTGAACTGGGCGACTTTATCTTCGTCCATCTTCATGGCCATTTCGGGTGTGATTGAGTGAAGAAAGTCTACATACTCCTCGGCATGGAACTCTAGAAGCTCATCACGTGTAGCCTCACGAGTTTCGTACAAATCCATCTTTTCGTAGAGTTTATACAGACTAACCAAATGGTCTGTAAGCATGAGTCGGAAAGGTTTCATTGGATGATGGGGACCATAATGGTAGTGGGAAACGTCGCTGTTGTAGTGGTAAGAGACGTTTTTTAGCTGCGATTGTTTCTCAGGATAGTAATGCGGCGTATGCCGCGTTGTTTTTGCATCTGTAGCGAACGTCTCAGACATTTGATGTCGAAGTATAGATGATGCTGGTTGAAATATGTTTCTATGATAAATTTATATGGGGTACAGATGTACGGGTTTGTGGTGCACGGGTTTGTTTGTTTCAGTAAGATAATTGGATATGGATAAAAGCTTATGTTTTTTTTTTTTTTGTTTTTGGGTTTAGGTTTTTAAATCTGGGAGAAAAGGAGACTCTTAGTGTTTATAACCGCTCTGTGGTGCAGTTACGTTGACTGAACGTATGTATATCTTGCCCATAAAGCGCCGGGAGAAAGATACTAATAAACATCTATCAGGTCCCCATTAAATGACCTTAAACCTTGATTAATTTCCTTTTTGTATTGAAGGTGTGTTATTTTTTGTTGCCTCACAGATTGCAGTTTTGTTTGATCATTTGGGCATCGTCGAAGTCACTTTGCCTCCCTAGATTCCAATTGAAAACAAAGGGGGCTAATCAAAATGACTTATACTTTATCTTTTGTTTATTTATAATCAAAACGTAAACTTGTTGACCCATCGGTGATCCTAGAGGCGTAGATACACAAGAACGGGCCGCCTCGAGCGCTATTGAAATCGTTCGTCATTAGTAGCAAAAACTTTAAAGAATAATATAAAACGTGAAATGGAAATTTATAGATGTACATTGTTTTATAGCTGTTTTAAGCCAAATTGATTACCACCAAATATACCACCACCGCCGAACCTACCATAACAATGACAAGGCAACTGGATCAAAAAAAATTAAAAACTCAAAAAAATTTGAAATAATTTCAAATTTACGCAAATTCAATTCCCTAAAAAGTCGTTTCTCTCCCTTACTTCTTCTCACCTACTCACCCACCCCCATATTTCACCACCACCATACACACTAGTCGCCACCACCATTTTCTTTCACCAAAATGTCAAGTATGTGCCTTGAAACTAAGCTCTAGAAGCGAGATCATGCAATTTCCTGTTGTCCTCTCTCTTTTGCATCACCAATTCGAGTTGATTGGCGTTGGTCCGATGCCATTTCTGCCTCTCTTTCAACACTTCCCATATACTAACTTCAAGGCTCCGCTGGCTTCGATAGACACATCACCATCTTCTCTCCAGAGGGAAGATTGTACCAAGTAGAGTACTCATTCAAAGCTATTAACTCGGCAAGCATCACATCCATTGGTGTCACTGGTAAAGACTCCGCCGTACTCATTTCGCAGAAGAAGATCCCAGACAAGCTCTTGGACCCAGCCACCGTCTCGTACCTTTTCAAAATCACTCCTTCAATGGGAATGCTAGCCACAGGATCAATTGCTGATGCTCGTTCTTTGGCGTTGCGTGCAAGAGCTGAGGCCGCTGAGTTCCGCTACCAAAATGGATACGAGATGCCAGTACAAAGTATGGCCAAACGTATGGCCAACATCTCGCAATTATACACGCAAAGAGCTTATATGCGTCCTCTTGGAGTGGCATTGACATTTTGTCAAGTCGATTTCGAGGATGAGAACAGGGGCCCTCAGATCTTCAAGTGTGACCCTGCCGGTTACTACACAGGCGTGAAAGCCGTCTCTACGGGGCCAAAACAGCAAGAGGCCACTACTTATTTGGAAAAGAAGTTCAAGAAGATGGATTGTGTGGATGGCGATTGGCAGAAAACCGTTGAATTTGCAATTACGTCCTTGAGCTCTGTTCTTGGAACAGATTTCCGCAAGAACGACATCGAAATCGGTGTTGCTACGCAGGGCAACTTCCGTATTTTGAGTGCCGATGAAATTGATGAGAGATTGGTTGCCATTGCTGAGCTTGATTAGTCTAGCTCAAGTTCTAGTCTATAGTAGGTCTAATGAGCTGGTAGGAATATAACTACCATGATTAGTTCCTAGGTTTGTTAGAGGTATTTCCCACGAGTTTGTGCCCAAACTCAAATTAACGAGGTTTTTTTGCGCGGTTTGTGCCCCTGTATAGCTTAGAAGGACGGAGTTGTGTTATCGGCACTTGAGCTGGCCAAGTGCAGTTTAAATTACTCCTGAAAATAAACGACAATATAAGTGTCATTGTAAATTAATCATGTATCAATTACTAAATACAATTTTGCATTAGAACAGTGAGTTCTATCCTAATCTATTTCATTTTTTTCATCATTGTCTGACTGAGAGCCAGACTTTATTTTCTCCGTCTACCAAACATATGGAATAAACATGTATGGACATGCTTCAAGGTAACGGTCCCAATCAGCACCATACTTGCGTTCGCACTTTCTTTGGTCTCTGTAGGCCCTGTGAACCAAAACAATGAAGAAGAACACTGGGAAAAACCATGGGAAAATCGATTGGAAGCCACAAATGAGTCCCCATGTAAGAGCTTGTGTGTAGTCAGCGGTGTAATGAGCCTTACGAGCATACTTGTACCATCCGTCAGTCAACAACACAGAGCCGTTTTCACACTTGATGTAAGATGGGTTAACCAAGTCAGAGTAAGGCAAGTAAGGGAATGTTTTTCTGATAGAAGTGTTACCAGTCATCAATCTACGGAAACTGTTCTTTTGTCTGTTTCCGGTATCGAAGAAGTAGTATGCAATAGATAAAACTACAAACAATGCGGTATTGTATTGCCATGACCAGTTGTACTCCAGTGGGTCGTGGTAAGCCAAGAACAAAGTACAGTGACAGTAGGTGAATGGAACTCCGGCAATATTCCAGAAACAAAGCATAAAGCCAAACTTCTCATATGCCATATCCCATGTTGGGACAATCAACTCCTCACCCTTAGAGCACGCGTTAGCGTAAAGCCAGAACGCATACACTACAAAACACACTTGTGGTGAAACATACCCGTAGAAATCGTACTGTTTAAAGGCAACAGACAAAGCCAAGAAGTGGAGGAAATACCATGGAAGGCGCACTTCGAAGAACATCTTGATGTCCAAGTACTTACCGACTCTAGGGTTCAAAGGAGCGCCCATGAAACAGTCATAGATGTGATTGCCGGTCATGCGGTGGTAGTCCTTGGACACATTAAGCGTGTATACGTAAAGACCGATGGAGAAGATAAAACCATAAGTTATGGCGGTGATCATCATCTCTCCGAAATGGTCGATTATATAGTACATCTTGAAGCCATAGAAGTGGAGACCGATTAAGATAGCGTTGGTGGTGTAGAACGACCAGATTGCATTACAGAAGTATGGCAATTGGCGACCGCCCAAGTGTGACAATGGTTGTCCCTTCGTCCAGACGCCTGGCAAGGTCAAGTAGAATACTCCTTGGGTAACGAAGAACACAGTGAAGACCAATACAACCGTTGGCGAGGGAACGCCATGCTCCAAGAAAATGTTCCAGAACTCAAGACCAAATTCCGACCATTCTTGACCTTCGGCGGGCCAAGCTGGAGCACCGCCATAGAATTGAGCTGAGATCCACATGTAAACCATTAGAAGAGGGAACCCAATCATCATTCCGAGTGCACCGGCTGGCCCGCCGAACTCCCACTCGATCTGATCCTTGGGGATGTATTTTGGGTCGTCTTGCGAAGCAAGCAATTCTGTGGTCTCTGACATCGTCAAGAAAGAAAGCTGTGACACGTTGGATGTAGATTCGATGGCATACATATATACAAAATCCAGATGGGGGGTGTATATTTATGTGATGCGCGTCTGTATGCAGTACCCAAAACATGAATAAGTTAAACGACGGTACGAAACTCGATCGGGCAACGGTTATGAGCGGGTATGGCGGTAAAAATATAACTTTAAAGCTCCAAACCAGGGTTGCAAGAATCTATATTGGGGGCTAATAAATTGATCTATTAGCTTGTTGAATCTGCTATTTGCTTGTGTACTTTACTTACTTCGTGTGGTTTTGTTTCCTTTGAGCATTATACGAATGACTTCTCGTATAGCTATACTGGGACAATATATGCTGCAAAGTGACAATGGCAGAATTACATAGACAGGAAAAGCCTCGGATACATGCAATATTGGTGCTGCTCTTGGAGTAATCGTAAGGCTGTCCAGTCGGTAAAGCATCAACTTTAGTTATGAGCAATCCAGAGTCTTCAATTACTAATCGACATCGTTTGTGTGCGAAATCCTAGGACTCCACTTTTCCAAAAGGAGTACATCAGGGTCCTTCCTTAAAGGTGCGCTCTGCGCTGCGTCTATCGATTATAAATTTGTAAGAATATATCATTGAATATTTTGGGTTGTGTTTTTCAAACGAAAATACTCAGGACCTTAGAATCTCCGATACCCGCCACTTTGAAAAAGTATCTTGAATTAAAATTTATGCAAAAGGAATGTCGCTCGAAAAGTGATACAAATCGTAGACTTTATCATCGACAACTCCTGGGTTATTCTCTTGGTTAGCGCGCCGAAGCTCTTTAAATCTCGTCACGTTATCCAAGAACGAAAGCGCACTGCCATTGCCCAACTTCACCAAGCCCATGAAAAAGAGATCGATCTTCTCAAAGTCCTTGTCATCTACCACGGCGCCGGAGATGACACGAAAGATCGACTGGAACATGATGCAGTGGTAATCAAACATTGTCTTTGTAAGATAGAAATTCTCACTCTGAAGAAAGATATTTGGCTCGTCCGTTGCGTATTGGGGCAGATTTTTCAGTTTTATAAAGAAGAATCCTTTGAAAATCGTATGCAAGAGCTCCTGAACCTGAGGATGTGTTCGTGGAAGGGCCAAAAAGTAGTCACTAGTAAGCACATTAAGATAAAAGTACCTACTAAGAAACTGGCAAGAAGCATCAAACCATGAATATGTATGTTCTGTTCCGAGTTCGTCAACCTCAGTAGAGAAACACGCGTCGGGTATTCCAAGCCGGTTGGCAAGCGAGGCGTATCCATGCTCTGTTTTCGGTGTGATAACTTCAAATGTTGGATAGGTGACTTCGGGAACAATTCTGTCCGATAGAAGACCATCAATAAGCGAAATTACATGCATTGTCCATCGGGAGGGGACATGGGTCATTTGACGCAGTGCTATTGCGTGACGAATACTGTCTATTGTGATGATAAGTCTCACTGCAGTTGAAGTGTAACCCCAAAATAAGTTGAAATCGGCACCACTCATAGTTTTGCAAATGAGCCCGGCACGTTCCAAAGCGTTGTGGTAGGTGGCATTGGCATTGGCCTCGGTGGTGCCAGTATCTAGCCAAACCTCATACTCTGGATTAGTTCCAATGAAGGGTTCTGCTTCGTAGATATCTGTACTGTGACCAGATTCGAAATCCCACTGCTGCGAAGTCTGCAGAAATGGCCGCCCAACGGAGGTATGAAGCACTGATAAACTTTCAATGGCAAAAAACCAGCATTTGGCAAAAGCTAGCCCACTGGTCATACATAACGATGGGCAACTGCTATGCAGTCGAGTTTTCTGCGAATAATCAATTAAAAGATCTCGAGCTCCTTTCAAGTGCGTCTGCCACTTATTTAAATGGTTTTCCGTAGCGGAATATCTCGTTGCTGTGAAACAGGAACTCAAAACTAGAATAGTTAGCAATAGCAGCTCGATATTGCTAGCTAAAATGGTAGCGTCAGAGAAGCTGGAGTACTCAGCAAATGCATCACTTAAAGTTTTAAGGCATTTAGATGTGTAAATGCGGCGCGCCGAATCGTGACGCAGCCGCCCTGTTTGATTGAATTGAAAGGTTGCTGAAATGGCCAATATCGAGGACAAAAGGTATGTGCACTTTGCCAGATATATTAGCAATAGTTTGACACCTCCGTTGGACTCTATCAGCGAAGCATAAGGAAATATATGGTACGAGAGATCGGTATTTGTAAGTGTTTCTAAGTATTCGGTATGAGGAGCCGCTAGCGTGTGTTCAGTGACGCAATTTTGAATTAATTCCGAGTTGGAAAGCAAGAGGCGCTCAGTAATGCCATTAGGGCTAGGATTACACGTAGGCTCGAGACATATATCGTACTCGGAGAAGTCTACAGGAGCAGTACTGTCTCTACTAGAAGCTTCGGCCGAGTCAGGGACGGAAGTTACAAAATTGTTGGAATCAATAATCGGGCCGGTGTTATTGTTGATCTGCTCGCCTTCACCTGTTACAAGAAACTGGTTCATGTCGTGAACTAAATCGTAGGCACGATTAAATAAGCCAACTAGATCCGGATCCTCGTAAGGATTGATATCTCCAATAAATATCGAAGAGTCTCTTACAGACCCATTGATGGATTTAGGTACATGCGGACCATCTAGGCCAACACTATTCAAATTTAAGGTGACACTATTCAAAGAAGACATCCCTGAAGCCATTGCTGTTGTACTTGAAATTTCAGCTGAGGGATATTCCAACTTGGGGGTAATTTTGGGGTCCGTATGATTGTTTGGACCGTGATGTTGCAAGACAGGCTCTGCCATTTTTGTACCATCAACGGCAACCACACCGGTTTCAGGTATTGAACTTGGGGATGTTTGCGTATTTGCTTTTGAGTTTCTAATCGAGTTTTTCTTAGATGTTGATTTTGACACCTTCGTCTTTGTGAGGTCTATAGATTGATACATCTGCATTCGTAACGTTCCAGCAGCTTTAGAGCTCGGCAGGTCTCCGATTCTAGGTTGAATGATTGACAGATCGTAAACGCATGTCTTGTTAAGACGTGAACAGTTGTTGCAGGCCGGATACGTTTCATCACACTTGATTTTTCGCCTCTTGCACTCTTTACAACCATTTCGGGAGTACTTCCTTTTGCGGATCCGCGACGTGCTAAGCGACATTTCCCCTGGTGAGTAGTATACGTGCAAAGACAGAAGCTGTTTAGATTAGGAGAGAATTGGCGGTTTTTGTGAATATGTAAGTGGAGGCGATAAAATGTGATGGAGTAGTTACTCTGTTTCTAACATGTAGGACAACGGATCTAATTTTAGATTGTGCGGGGGCGGTAAACAATAATTGTTTTGTTTCATTTTCATAACAAGATCAGAGTATTGTTTTCATGAGACCAAGATTTTTTGACAAATAAAGGAAGTTTTGTTTGTGTTGGTCGTAAGTCAATCCGACGAAAGCGCGGCGGCTAATTCACGAAGATTTAAGATTATCGAATATTCATCGATTCAACGTCTTTTACTTACAGAATTTTACGGTGTAAGTTTATTGACAGTACAGAATTAATTACGAGTTGAATTGAGATCTATCGTACACGGGCAGAATTTGAAGGCTGGTTTTTGATAACGGTACCATGCGATTGCTTATCAGAAGTGCCAAAAATGAGAAATACGAGAAGAATGAGCTTGATACCGAAGATTAAAAAGATTGTTTCTGTTGTAATTAGTTAAAATATTTCGTATATGTAGACAAAAGTTCTTTTATTCACGGTTATTGCCAGCATTTCCATTTTGGGAGTTAAGGTAACGGTTAGGGTCCCATGGGAATGTTCGGTACATATTAGACACTTAACGTCTATAAAGAGCCATTTGCCAATTTCCGACTTATATTGCTGAATTCACAAAGCACTCTTTTCCTGAAGAAATCTCTCTTTTTTAGAGAAAAGTTCTGTTTAATAGTGGATTCTGTGTTTAATAACTAAATTTTTAGTCTGACTACTCTAGTCCAGCTATTCTAATTAAGTTTTCATTTACTTTTTTGGCCGCTATCCGTAGCTACTTCAATTTCCAGCGCATAAATTACCCCCACTTATTTGTTATATCACATTTTATTGTATTGCACCACAGTAGATCTTCATATCTGTAGTAGTACATCTGTTTCACATTTAAAGTACGTCTTACATTCACACTGTTTCAATTTCTAGAATTAAACTAATATACACCTAAAATACATGGGCTAAGGGATATGCTGGATTTTCGTAAAAATTCTTCTTCCGTGAGGAGTATTCTTGATGCTGGGCAAGAGGGGCTGCAAGCTTTGAGCAAGCCTGTTCAAGTTGGTGGCGCTGGCCACATCCAACGCAGTTTGAAGAACATAATTACCATATGGATCATTTAATAACACCAGTAGCTGGCCGCTATTTTTCAACAAAACGTCGATGACCAGGTCGCTGAGGCGCCTGGTACGTAAAGTTTTCTCAATGACGTTTGACCCAAACTTGTGAAGAGACAACGACACGATGTTGGCACGAATGTGGTCCAAAATAATGGCAATAGACCTCTCATCACCACGCGAAAGTACATATTGCACTACGTAGTTTCCGTATGGGTCAAGAGACAACGTTGTAGCGATTTCTGCTACTTTAAGCAGAAGCTGTTCACGCTGCTTGCTGTTACCGTGGTCCAAGCATCTCTGTAAAACACAGCAACCGTGGCGGTGAGTGGCAATTTCCGAACAACGATTGGCAGCAGCGTCAAAGATGAATTGATTGTCGGCAGCGTTGAGTCGTTGTAAACACTTCTGGACGACGTGGTTTCCATTCAAATCTCTGCTAAGCGAAACCACGTGTGGCGACAAGCTATCAATGATATACCGGGCCTCCTCCGAAGATGAAATCAGCTCAACAAGCTTTTGCAAAGCACGTGTACCATGAGGATCGAGAGCGATGCGGATAAATTCAGGAGAGGCATTGCGGACAAGAATGAGTCTTTGCAGAGGTGATACACTTTCAAATAATTTCTGGACCAAGTAGTTGCCGAAGGGATCAACCATCAATTCAACAATTTTAGTGTGAATTTCGTTGAAAATCATAGTGGCAGCCATATCGGAATTGGATCCGTCATCAGTGCCAGTGTCTCCAACTCGGTTTTCTTTGCTTAAATCCAACTGGCGCTGTAAGAAGCGGCAACCATGCTGGTCCTTGCAAAGAGAGTAAATGTCGCCGGAAAAGTCCTCCAAAGAAGCGTTTGCATATTTGGTGGCCATGTCGCCCTTTTTACGATTATTATGCATCTTGCGATGAACGTTGACGCGGCTATTCATGCCAATAAAGTCGTTTTGATGACGGTTGTTGTATCCATAAGATCCGTGGTTATGAGTCCCATTATCACCGCTTCCGTCAAGATTATGAACGTGTCCATGACCATGAGTATTCCCAGGGTGTAAGTTATGTATCTGATTATGCTGGTATGGTCCTTGACTGTTAGGCGCATAGCCATGGTTATGAGCATTGGTAGCGGTTCTTGTGTGTGGCTGGTAGTTTCCAGCAAAAGAACTCCTGTTTATTTGACCAGAAGCATCACCATTATAGTCAACAGAGCCGATTGCGTTGTTATGTTGCATTGGAAACAATTGCTTCTGATTCCAGAGGTTCACTCCAGACAAAATTGATGGAGGTGCAAAAACGTCTAATGGCGCGTCCAAGTGGTTGTAGAATGACATATCGGTAAACTCCTGACCGGGATGAGCCCCCTGTTGCTTCTCAGTGGCTTTATCATCAGACAGACTGCTGCCATTTGGGCTTCCCTTTTTTGGCAAAAGGCGATTCAAGTCGACGTTATCGTGAGATGCCCCATAAGCATCAAAAGGCATGCGTTGATTCAAAATCCCGCCAAAATGACGGCCTGGTTGTGGAGATGACGTAGCTATGCTGGACTGGTCATGTTTATAATTTAAATGAGGTGTTCCTACGTTTGAGGAAACCTTTTCATCAGGTAATGCGAAAGGCGCAATCAGCATCGCCATCTGAGACGTTAAAACAGGGTCAGCGACCGGATATGCAAAGGGGGGAGCGGAAAAAGGAATAAATGTGTTTCCCCATTTTGAAGAAGGAGTACTCTCAGACTCACCGATTGTATTTGGGGCTCTAAATGCCGCCAAAGGAGGTGGGTTAGGAGTCAAAGTCTCATGAGTGTCGAGAACGGCGGCAGCCAACTTCGAACTGGCAGAAACGTTGGCCAGATCCGACGATACAGAAGTATCAGCCGGCTGCAGGGCCAGTTCCGGTACATCATCAATGTTAAGTGTTCCTAACGCATCCACGATGTCCAGATCTGCAATGTCCAAAGCCGGGTCCACTATATCCAATGATGTATCCAAAGACACGTCCAAGGCATCTTTCTGGTGGTAGTAGGGCAACGATGGATTTTGAAACAAGTGGCCATTAAATGAAGAAGAGCGTTGGTCACCCAGGGTTGTGACTGACACAGAGCGACCTTGGTCAGACATGATATGCTATATTACAGAGTGGAAAAGATTGAAGGTAATGTACAAGATAGGCGGGAGCCTGAGATATCTTTTCAAGTTTTGTTTTTTTTCTTTCTTCAAACGAATACGACTTTTGATCCTTTCTTAGAAAAGAAGCCGGGTTAAACCTTTTGTGGTGGTTTTGGCTTCCGGCTATATTGGGGCAGGATTCCAGAATGAAAGAGCTCAGGAAAGCTGAGACGTGGCGATGTGAGTTTAAGAAAACAGAGAAAAAATCGGTGAATTGACTCAGAAAAGATTAATATTTCAATGGTTTTTTGTATTTTTTCTACGTTTCGCGGCGGGTTTCTGATCTCGTTTGTTAGGTCTTAGAACAGGCTGTGATCTGGCTCTGGCGACGCGGAAAACGGGAAATTTTGAAATTTGACTCGACGGGAGTGGAAATGACTATGGCAAAAGTGTATATGCCTCTTTTGGATTGTGCTACTTAGGGCTTGAAGTCCAGGAAGAGACCCTTAACTTGACGGGTTACTGGGTAGAAAAAAAAAATGTGGTAGTGCAGACGGGTCTTAGTATAGGGCACGAATGTGGGCAAAAATCAATTTGGCAAGTATAGATAGGAGTTTGTGAGTTGTGTCTGGTTAGAGAGAAATTCAGAATTGATATTTTTTTGTTTGGTATTTTTTTTCTGCTTGAATTTGGCGTATTGTATCGTGAGTTCAATGGAGTTCAGGGACAAGAAGTTAGGGAGGGCAAAACCGCAATTGGGACACCTTAAAGTGAAATCTGATGAAAGAGACCTTCGGCGCTGTATCTTTTGATTCGGAAATTTCTTATTTTGAAATGATTTGGGTTGTCTGGGTCTGGTGAGAGCACTGTTTGGACCAGTCTTATACAAGTCCTGGGCTCGATTAAGTTACATCTTCCAGGATCTTTAACGACCTAAAATTTTGAGTTTATATTCAATAGTTAATGGAAAGCTCTTACTATATATGCAATAATAGTCTTGTTGCCATGGATATATTCTTCTCTAGATCACAGAATTCGATCACGAGCAAACATATAGCTGTGAATACACCACCATTCAAAAATACTCATGATTTAACCCTGTATTTGTAAGATATGTTTTGATATCTTTCAATTTTTGAGCTTCTTGTGTCTACTTCCCTAGGGGTACTAAAGAAGCTCTTTTATCTCCATGACTAGATCTGATCAAAATTCTACAAGACCAGAATGGTTGCAGACCCACATATTATAAGTTTATCCAACCATTCGTTAGGTAATGGCTTTACTAGTACTGCGAGGAGTTAGGCAATCTTCAGCGCTGAAACACCATCAATCTACCACAAAAACAGCCAAGTCGATCGCCATGAAAGACTCACATCAAAAACAATTCATTCACTTATGTTATCCAACTGAAAAAAATGGACGAGTCCGGAGTCGAACCGGAGACCTTTCGCATGCTAAGCGAACGCGCTACCAACTACGCCACACGCCCTTTGTTGGGAAAAAAAAGGTCGAGGGATAACAGCAGCAGGTTCGAATACAAACAAACATAAAAGATATTAAAATGTAACTCCTTTCATAGATTGGGCTTCTTGGAATCTTCCCATAGGTGGTTCAACTGAATCATGCGTATTCGACTATTTGGCTATTCTTGAATGAGCGAACAGTCATTACCAAATTGTCATTATATCGTATAGTTTTGTCAAAAGAAGAAATTTCCAAGCGGTACATGTTTACGACTCGTATTTCTGTTCTAATGTATATAATGACTCTTGAGTTTAGGTGTCAGAGTATGTCACAATTCATACACCTAAGTCACTAAGTCATAACAGATGAACAGAAATTTGTTTACCGTTATGCCTTTGGTAAAATCTGAATCAAACTCATCCAAGCCAGAAGGTTTCAAATGTGCCATTTACAACTCTGAGCGCTGAGCTATCAAGGTTCCTTCTCCCAATCAACAGCGACGCCTTAAGTTTTTTAGGCCGGGCTCGGTAATAATTACGGGCCGTAAATAGTATCTCTCTAGCACAAGAGAAATCAGTCTTCAAAACTTTCTGACTTAGCGCCTGTTTGAGATTACTTTCGTATCAGATTGAAGAATTGGGAAAACAAGTCCAGCTTAAAGAGTACAGACCAATCATTTTTCGATCCATTACTTCCCTTCAACCTCTTTTCTCGAGTTGAAGTAAATAATGAATCGCATTCGAATAGATCATTGCAATATTTAATTAGAGGCTACAGAGCTGGCGCCGAGTTTGGCTATGATCTTCAATAACGGAGTTTAACTGCATTAAAACACCACAATTAGGCTGTTGAACGTACGTCTACGAAGAGCACTGCCCGAAAGAATGTGTCAACCGACGTCACAGCCATGATCCATGAGTAATCGATGACAGGTTAAAATGCCACAGAGCAAAGAATAGAAGAGATGCATAATAAATAGGAATAGCTTATACATAAGTCAAAAGTATTCAAATTCCGAAACTATTCATCTTTCTACAACTACAACAATTAATCTAGATCATTATCTATTATGAACGAAGTAAATGACGGGAGGGAATAACAAAGGAGTCTTCTTGACGGGATTAAGAAGACTTCTCGTGTTGAGTAGAAACTCTGGCCATAGAGACCAAGAAGTCCTCGACGGATCTTCTGTCTTGCTCTGGCTTCTTTTGCTTTTTGCCGTTACACAAGTCGTCGAAAGCTTGAGAAGTAGACATCAAGTAGTAGGCACCGCCCATGACACAGAAGACACCGAAGGAGAAAATCCAAGTACGGACAACAGTGACAATGTCGGTCCAGTTTTGAGACCACCAACCGAAGAGGGTGAAACAGGTGGCAATGATGTCGACAATAAGGACGGCACCAGACAATTGCCAAGATGGCAAAGAAGACCAGAATGGACCGTTAGCTCTGGTGATGAAAATCAACCAGTTCTCAGTCAAAGAGATCTCCAAGAACAAAACACCATCAATGGAACCGAAGTTTTGGATGATACCACCCTTAGACATGAACATGGTGGTCAAGGTAATCCAAGTACCGACAGCCAAAATAACACCCAAAATAATGGACATACCCCATAATCTTGGCAAGTTCCACTTAACTGGCTCTGGGTCGTAAGGAGCATTGTCGTAAGCAATGGCCAAAGTGGCAACATCAGCGAAAATGGCAATGAAGACAACCAAGTCAATGTTCAAAGATTGGTTCAAGATAGCAATCCAGAGACCCAAGAAGATCTCCAAGTGCAAGGACAAAGCGATACGGTAGACAACGTAAGCGTACATTCTGTGGAAAATTTGTCTGGAAGTCTTGATGGCATCAATGATAGCAGACAAACCTGGGGCAAGGAAAACAATATCAGCAGCGGAACGAGCGGCATCGGTAGCACCCTCGACGGCGATACCAGTGTCAGCCTTCTTCAAAGATGGGGCGTCGTTGACACCGTCACCGGTCATGGCAACCAAGTAACCTCTGTTTTGCAAAATCTCAACGGCGTTGTACTTGTGTTGAGGGAAAACCTCAGCGAAACCATCGGCGTTCTCAACAAAGTCAGCAATCTCGGAACCAGCAAGGTCACCACCACCGGAAAGACCCAACTTCTCGGCGTCGTAAATGTTAGTACCAAGTCCCAATTGTCTACAAGTCTCCTTGGCAATACCAACGGCATCACCAGTTAACATCTTAACACGAAGACCCAATCTTCTGGCCTCGTTAACGGTAGCAGCAGTGTCATCTCTTGGAGGGTCCATACATGGCATAATACCCAAGATTTCCCAGTGGCCCTCGCCTCTCTTTCTGGCGACACCAAGGGATCTGAAACCTCTGGAAGCAAATTCGGCAACGGTGTTTTGGTAGTTCTCGTGGATGTCCTCTGGGATTGGGTGGTCATCCTCAACAGTCTTCAAGACGAACAAAGGAGCACCCTTAACACAGACAATTCTCTCACCCTCTGGGGATTCAACAATGGCGGTAACCTTCTTGGAAACAGGGTCGAATGGTTGGAACTCCATAACCTTGTACTTGGTAAGGGCCTCCTTAGCACGTGGGTAGTTAATCAAGGACTTCAAGAAAGCCTTGTCGATAGCGTCAAGACCCTTCTTCTTTCTGCTGGCAGCAAGACAGGCAGTCAACATCAAGTCATCGGCCTCAACACCCTCAACGGTGTATGGCTCGTGAAGAGACAACTTGTTCTTGGTCAAGGTACCGGTCTTGTCGGAACACAAGATCTCGACACCGGCAAGGGACTCAATAGCAGACAACTTTTGAACAATAGCTTGCTTCTTGGCCAAGTAAGCGGCACCGACAGCCATAGTGGTGGTAACGACAGCTGGCAAACCAACTGGGACACCAATAATGGTGATGGCAAGAGTGTGTCTCAAGATAGCGACAATCTTAACGGATCTGTAGAAACAAGCGACCCAGACAACAAGCAAAGTGACAATGACCAAAACCAACAAAATAGTACCAATACCGTTCAAAACCTCAGTGAAGTGACCTTGGCCTTGAGCAGCCTTGTTAACCAAAGCAGCAGCACGACCGACGAAGGTGTTGTCACCAGTAGCACAAACAACCATGAAAGCCTCACCGGTCTTAACGGTGGAAGAAGAGTAAGTAGAGTCACCGTGTCTCTTGTCGACAGCGAGGGACTCACCGGTAATAGCGGACTGGTCAACTTGCAACAAACAGTTCTCGGTAACAATTCTACCGTCGGCTGGGATGACGGTACCGTCCTCCAATTGCAAGATGTCACCAGGGACAATTTGGTTAGATTCAACCTCAACGAGGGCACCGTTTCTGATGACGTTGGCGGTGTTAGCCAAGGTCTTCTTCAACTCCTCAACAATGGAACCAGCTTGGTATTCTTGGATGAAACCAACGGAAGCGTTCAACAACAAAAGGGCACAAATGACACCAAAGTCGACCCAGTCCTCCAAACCAGCAGCCAAAACAGCAGCGGCCTCCATAACGAATTGGATAGGACCAACGAAGAACATAATGAACTTGAGAATCATGTTCTCTTGTTCCTCAGCCATCTGGTTGAGACCGTACTTCTTTCTTCTCTTAAGAACCTCCTCCTCAGACAAACCAACAGCTGGGTCGGTTTGCAACAATTCTTCTGGAACTTGGACGAAGGAAGCGCCATTGTCCTCTTCGTCATCCTCGTCCTCGTCGTCGCCGAGACCGTGATGGGATTGCAAGTCCAAGATCAATTGATCAATGTCCTCGTCCTCATCATCGTCCTGGACGGCCTTGTCGATTTTTTCTACAGTTGGTTCAGTTGCGCTCATGGTGGAATTGACAACTGGTCAAAAGAGATGGAGAGGAAAGAATTGGGTTGGGGGATGCTGAGGGATTTATATGGGATTTTTGTCTGGCGGGCAATAGCCAGATGGAAGTGCAGGCTGAGGGAATTATTTTGGCATAAACAGACCGGGACCGATTGGGCAAGGATGTCGCGGTACTGCAGGATGTATGGGTACTGTACGGTACTGCAGAAATATGCGTGGTACTGTATATTTATTGTGTCTGTATGTAGGTGTATGCAATTGTATGCAGGCTTCATTCCCTAAAAGTTGTGAGCGCTTTCGCAAAAAGAAAGAGTAAAATGTGAACTTTTCTCCCTTATATGTGCCTGTATATAGTGATGTGTATATGTCGGATAAAATGTCGCATTCCTTCCCGAGTATCCTTCCCTTTTCCCTTACTCATCGACTCGACTGACAGCCAGCTGCCGCCGCCGCCGGTTCCAGATAAACTCCCTCAGATTGTGAATTTACAAAGTGAAAAAAAAAATGGCTTATTTTGTTTCCGCCGGCTGAGGTTCCGTATTTCCCTACCGTGCATTAACGAAGTTATCGAAGAGTTGCAGGTTGAATGTCAACTTGGATCTCTAGTTATCACTCTCTACATGAATAGACAAAAAATGCGTTGACCTGAACTTGCTTGAAATTAAACCTAATTTTCGATTTTCTAGGTAATGTATCGTAATGCAATCATTGTGTAACTTTGTTTTTTCGGATATCACTTTCGGAATCTTGAGTTAGGGCTTACTACGTTTGTGTACGTTTGTGTCTACCCGCTATAGACTCTCTTGCAAACGCATACGCAACTGGCCGGAAATAAACCGGTTTTTTTCTGTTCTGGCATCGTGAGGCTAAACTGTCGTCATGATTATTTACTTTGGTTCAATTCTTTACTGTAGTTTGTTTCGATAATGGCAAGAATGTCGTCGGCGGCTTCTCTCCATGGTCTTTGTAACCGCTGTAGCCGAACCGACTCTGGCTCCCGAGGATTTGCAGCGGATCACAATTAATCTCTTATGTTTTTTTGGTTACTCGGTAATCTGCACAATCGGCCGAACTTCTGTATTTGCATTTGTGCCTAAATCTGTCATGACGTTCGAACGGTTCGTTTGCAATCGGAAACTGTTGCCGTCACTGAATACTTGCAACTCCTTCAAGGGTTTACAATTTGGCCAATTTCGTATACTAGTCATATGTGTTAATTACAAATTGATGAGTTTACTACCTGATTATGTCTCAAAGACCCTGAGTACATAATCAATCTTTCACATCACCTAGGAAAGCGTACTAATTACTAGTGTTTGCCTTATCGAGTACAAAGAATATTCATCAAATCAATGGATTAAAAGACGTTTTCGCTTCCCACAGTATCCGGATGCTACTACTATTCATAATACTTCAAAGTAAACCATTTACGTAATCTGAAACAAGCAAATGGCAAAATACTAAATTACTCATTATAGTGTCAACTAACTCATCCAACGAGAACCGACTGCTGCATAAAACTTATGCCAATACGTAATTCTTCGATACTCCGACCGTATCCGATCTCCCTCGGAGATTCTCATCTAAAACCAATTATAATGGCGCCGCACTTGAAAAAACTCTGATGAATTTTAAAATATCGCCGCCGCAACCGCAACCGCCGCACTCTTTGACTCATCCCGAAGCTGCGCTGGCCCTGTACGTCTCTAGTTGTAGTATTGGGACTAAGTTGAAGCACTACCAAGTCGAAGCACTACCACTGAGTTAAAGCACAACTTGCAGCCAAATTTCTTTTTCCCCATCAGAGATAAGAGCCGCTGTCGACGGTTCGAAGCCATCAAATGCCTCAGTGCGACATTTCAACCAGCGTTCGGTGATTCTTCCGTTTTCTGACACCGAACAAGTTTTGGTCCAAACGGTCCGGTTCAAGAAGAATTTCGAGTCTTTAACTTCGAGCACTGGATCCAACAACTTCAAATCATAAAAACAGGCATTTGCAATACTTATTCTTTTTTTTCAGAACCAATCGGCGTCTTGGATAGCGGAGCTCCTCCAATTTACCAGCGCCGCACTCCATTATGAGACTTTTAATACTGCTTAGATGGTCAGCGCGACATTTTTAACGTGATAGCATAACAAATGAAATATAATATAATTTTAGATAATTTAACATAACATTTCTGTGCGTATTCTTTCTCTCAGCTCTGTCACACTGATCCTCTACCCATACCTTCCCAATCCGTATAGAAAGAATTGGATTTAAAGTTATTCTTTTATTAACCGGTCTCTTTATTCTTCACTTTTGTGCCTGACGGGGCTCATAACCTGCAGCAGCATGACGACATATGCCGCTTAAGCGCAGAAGGAAAAAAGTCCATAACAGAGTAATATTCCCGGGTCGAAATGTCGTTCCAACTCAGGGCATCGTCCGCCAATCACGTCCATGCATTTGGAGCGGGGCATTGTTTTAGGCAGTCTTTGAGTTTGTATGGGAGTGCTGGTCGTTGAGATGAACTTTCGGACTTCATTTTGGGCTCAAAATGTGGCCTTTTTAATTAGAAATTGATTTTTTCGTTTTAAATTTTGTGTACGTTTATGATTCTTCTTGACCGCTGATCTTTATCGCTTTCTTGCACTTGTTACTGTCCTTAATTACCATGTCTGTACTGAGTGACACAACTACTAGTACATCAAAATTCACCGCCAATTCAGGTGGCAATGATATTGGAAACATCCTAAAAGACTGAATATAGTTTTCTAGTTATGTCTTACGATCGTAAAGTTCAATCTCATTGAGTCGATATACTGCACTACGTCGCTCGCTATCGTCAATTCAATCTTTCCATATTTCCGCCGTCAGGGCGGGCGCTTATAGTCTTTTTTACGAATCATCGAACTTCTATGGAAAAATCTCGTTTAAAGTTCGCTGAACGATTGTTCTCGTTTAAATGCCGCTGAAAGAGCTTCAGTATGCTCTTAGAGCTCGCTCTGGATTTAAAAAAATGCCACTTTGGTAATAATTATGGCTAAAAAATTTAAAATGATCATCACGATTTCTCAAAAGAAAATTGGTTTCATTAGACGTGCTGTATGAGTTTTGCCCATTATTCAATGGGTTTTGCACGCATTTAAAGCCAGTTTTTTTGTCGTTTCGCTCCCAATTGCCCCCATATTCAGAATCAATTTAATGCCAAAATTAAATTGTCTGCTGGCTCTTTAATTGCAATTTCAAATATCTTTTTGCAATCAGGCGTTGGCCCACCCTCAATCAAAATACTTCTTTGAGGTAAATTGATGCTCATAATCATGGTTTGCTATCAAATAAAATTATGCAGTCCTACAGATAGTGGCATGCAATTTCGTCGACGTCAGACACCTTCTATTCGGTGAACAGTGGCCCTTGAGCCGAAGCGGTGAGTTATTTTTGAGCGGAGATCGGGAACCTGGTGAAATATTATGTAAAGAGACATCTATCTGGGTAGATTTTTCAAACGTTTCAAGCAATTTTCCGTTAAATTGCCTTTGGATTGATAAAATTACAAATATCTGTCTCTATAACTGGGAAGATTGACTGCAGTCTTAGTATGCATGGAAATTCGGGTATACCGGATCATGTCGTCTAGTGCATAGATATTGTCGCCCAATGTCGTTATGAATGTCGGAAGGTCATCACAAAAAAAGGGAAGAAATTGCGAAATGTCGCGGATATAATAGACTTTATGATGTCGCTATGTCGCTGTGTCGTCGCTGTGTCGTCGCTGTGTCGCGATGTCGCAATGTCGCGCTTCTCTCGGATCGACTAAAATCGTCTAAATTCAGCATAAATGTCGCATATGTTCAATTTATCCCATATTGCAGTGTCGCTGTCAGTGTCGCAGTGTCGCGATGTCGCATGTCGCACAAGTTATAAAATATCGCTCTTCCAACTCCGTCGTCCCTGATTGGACATCTACTAATCTCAATCGGTACCGGCTAATAAAGTTGATATTGCTTCTCTATATGCAGTCCCATCCCCATTTAAGAAAAACAAAAAACAAACTTACCTATATGGATAACTAATGTTTTGCCGGAAAAAGGAAGGAAATTAGATCAATGAATTGCCAGATTTACGACAGGGTTTTCAGTTTAACTTCCGGTCTGATCAGGGGACAAATTTTGTTACAGAGGAAAAATATTGAAGATTACAAATATGGAAATAGGTGGAAGCGCATGTGGGTAAAGGCACGACCCCATCTATTCTTGAAAATTATATTGGGCGCAAAACATCGAAATAATTTTTTTTGTACAGAGTAAAAAATGCCCTATCTAGATTGAGATAAGGTCCAATTGGCGTTCGTTTGTTCTTTCACATCTTAGCAGAGTTCGCATCCGTAGACTTACTCCAAATGAGGTTAGGAAACCCGAGAAATTTTCAAAAAAATAGCATCAAAAGAAGTTCAAAACAAATAAGTAAATCATCGACAAGTTAATTGATATAATCGGGTTAACTAAAAAAAAAATTGTAGACATATCAAAAGCCCGCTGAGTTTCTGCGGCCATACATCTTAATATGGCACTAAGATACTCACTAGAACCAAACCTATATCAACGAAGAACAATTTCTCCGGTTTCAATTTGTCTCATGCAGGTGCGGCAAATAACGCCGGTATGGCATTTGTCCCCCTCTTTTTTTTTTCGATCTTCTTGAATCCCAGCGCTAAGGAAAATGTCGCAAGTCAGCGCCGTGATAATCAGTGACTCCGGGATCTGACAAATTACCATGAAAATTGAACACGTTTAACCCCACAGCGATCCCCATGTTTTTCCTTCTTGGCGTTGGTCATGGCGGCCGCCAAACTGCCGTATTTGTACAAACTTATGGTTGGCAGATCAAAACGCAGGAAAGGCGATGGCTGCAAATCAGCAGTGACGTGGAGAAAAAAGCTTATACATTTCTTTCTTGTGTAAAGGATGAGGCATTTCTTGGGTTAAGAGAGGGATATTTTCTTTTTGTGAGGAACACCTCTTGGATGTGATTGGCTCGATGTATGAATGCAGTTTTTGAACTGTGAGTTTTTCAATGACACAGAAATGTCGTTTTGAGTTTGTTATGCTTTGTTTTTGCCTCTTCGGATGTCCAGCGGTAATATATGCGGATGAGTCCCCCTTTATTTTTTTGCAAGTATTTCCTTTTTGTTTGAGATGGACCTGCATCTGAGTTGATCTGCAATTTTTCCCTCAAGTATAGGATCTACGATTTTGGTCATGTTTACTAGTAAGAGAATATCATTCGCTAACGTTTATTTCATCCACAGCAAGAAAATTCTTTAGCCATTCATTATGTGGATTCATCTACCTTTTTGCCCCATTGGCTCAATTGTTTAGCTTCGTATTTTGCAAACGTGAAACGGTTTCCTGCATCTAAGTTGACTATATGCACTAAGGCACTGGCTCTTAACTGTTGTGATTGCAACACCTGCTCCAATCGTGTCAACGGCTCTGCTTTCTGAATGTTTTCGTCGTGAGACATTAAAATCGGTAAACTTCTGCCGACGAGAGGCTCGAGTTGTTATTTCTGTCTTCAAGGGCTGGCATCGGTTTCTGAACTCCCGGCCAACTTGTATGTAGGTACACGTTAGTTTAAATTTCTTTTTGAATTTTGACAGTAGCCGCTCAAGTAGCGAATTCAATTTGTGGCATCTGCCGATTATTTGGTTCATTTTTTAGATGAGGCATCCTTATGTCATTTTTCAATTGGAGTTGATGTCGTCATGCCGCCGGCTGTAAACAGCGAATTTCATTGACGTACTCGCAGCAAGATTTTAGTTGAGAGCCGTAAATAATATATATATTATTGTAGGGTAAGATATTTTGATTGATTTTCCCATTCTTGATTGGACATATTCTTTATTCTAAGATCGCATATAAACTCTGGTTACTCAATTGAAGAGAAAATCTTACTTAATTGGAACTATCCTTTGTAATTGAATTATTTAAATTGAGATAACTCAATTGAATCAATTTAAATAAACCCTTATAACGTACTAAAGATTTGATGGTTATTTTGCTTGTCAATCACACTAGCCTTTTTACGCCATGAAAAATGAAGAAACCGCACAAAATCAGACCCGATTGGAGTAAGTTCTCCAAGAACAAAAAAGCCAGCGTGTATTTTTTCGAATGTCTTTCATATTTTTTTTTATTGATTTGCCAAAAGTTGTATTTTGAGGAATTATCATCCCAAGTCAAATTTAGGTCTAACTTTAAAATTACCAACTGAATTTTGCCCTGCTTTGCTATTTAAGCAACGAAATTTTAAATTGAAGTGATAAAAACGACAATAGCACCATACAGTCATCTCTTCACTGAACAACTTGCATTTTGGCCTTCAAACAATTACAAATACAAACAACATGAATTAACAGTTTTTATTAATTAAATTTACTATTCCTCATTTACTCGACGCCTTTTCTCTTCTGAAAGTACCACCTAATTGGTCTTCCCATCTTTGACAAAACATACAAAACACTACCGATGAGACGGAATGCAGCCAAGGCACAAACAATCCACAAAATCACCGTCAAAAAGATGGTGGAGTTACGATAATCGTTCCAAATGTTAGAAGTGTCACCTCCAGCAGCCAAAACAACCGCCACGAGGATGGCATTAGTGAGCATCCAAACCAAAACAGTCACCGTACGGATAAGTGCATAGTAGGAGTCATCCTTCTCCTTTTGACTCTTTCTCTGCACCACAGGTGCCGCTGGAATTTTCAATTCTTCCAATGTAGCCTTGTACAGGTCCTCTAACTCACCTTGCGAACCGGGAACGACCATCATGACCAACTCTCCATCCACATCGGAAACCTTTGCTGTTCCCAAGTCTTTTGCTTGTGGTGTATCTCTGTTACCCCAGGAAACATCATGAATGTTACAGAACGAATAGATATTTAACACATTCACGTAAGAGGGAGAGATGAGAAGGTACTGCAAGAATGAAGTCACCATAAACGAAGGCTCACCATGTAAAATAGCACCAATAGCGTACAATAAATAGGTACTGAGCATAGATACGACCAAGTCTCTGAATTTTTCGTTGGTAATGAGCATCATAGCATCAAAATGACCATCATTACTTTTCAAGACAAGCTTCACTGTACTGATAGCTAAATACACGGCAGCAAAAAGTAAATAAGCCATAAGAACAGCGAAGAAAATAGTCACAGCGTAGTAAAACTTACGAGTACCACGTGGAGTATTACCAAATGCAAGGACAAATGTACACACAACACAACCAATGTAGACCCACAAAAATGCCGTCGAAATGTACTTACCTAATGCGAACCCAACCTGCGGAGAACCCAAGTTACGAGTCAAAATACGGAAAACTAAGAAAAACGAAGCGAGCGAAAACCACGACACCAAAACGGTAACGAGATGATAATAGAACTCTAGCTGAAGCCAAAGCTTTCTGAAGAGAGAATGGTTGGAGCGCCAAATTTGTGTCCAGTGGAAAATTGCATACATGGCTGCAAACAAGGAACCGTTAAGCCAGCGCCGGCGCTGCAACACAAAATCGTCGATTTTTTCCGGCACATCTGTTTCTGCCTTGGCACCACTGACGAAACGCAATACGTAATTTTTGTCTTTCTTAGCCACGAGCTCAAAACACAATATACGATCCTCTGCAAGATACATGTTAGACGTGAAGATTCCGGATTCTTGGTAGTTCCGCTCCATGAGTTCATACTCGTCATCGTCCTCGTCGATTTTTGTCGTTTGATGCAAGAACTCACCCTTGAAATATTTCTCAAGAGGTCCCTGACCGTCCACATTCAAAAGTGCGTCCCATCTGTATGCGGAGAACGCACCAGGTAACACAGAAATGAATCCAAAAACGGACTCCATCGGCTTATCGAGCACGTTTGAGATCTTATACTCGAAATTTTGTGCTGCCACCAATGGGTTCGCTAGAAGGGACTTTCCGGGTCCCAAACCAACACGCATCTCTCCACAAGCTCCTGCGACATTTGGGTCTCTGAACGCACTCCATAAATGGTAGAATGCATCCTTTGAAGGTTTTGTACCACAGTCCAAAAGCATGATCACTTTCGGGTTCAATAGAGGTGCAAAAGCTTGGAAACACCATCTGTGTGAGTTAATTTTACGTGCGTTCTTCTCTTTAAGACAGAAAATCAATTGCACAGGGATTGCGTTGGCGCTGAGATGCACTCTTTCCTTGGTGACTTTATCTATGCCCACGGTAGTTGTGTATTCGTAAACATGTGCTTTGACATCGCGATTGTTGACCTTCGATTTGGCGTAACCTTCTTGAAATACACCCAATGCAGTCAAGAGCCCCTGTGTCCTCTCATTGAGCTGTAACCGTCCATCATTCACGATCACAACAGTAATTTTCTTCCAAGAACCGTCACCCCATGTAGCATTGTTTCTGTTGGTGAGATTCTTAATGTTCTCAAACACACCTTTAAGTGTTCTTCCTAAAAGAATTTCATCCTCGTTATACATGGTAATACATACCATTATCTCCGTTTCACGTGGAGGAGAGTATATATTTTGACGGACGTTATAGTTGAATTTTACAAAATTTGAAGGGCCACAAGTGACACCCGAGTACCGAAGAAAACTTGTCTCATTGCTCTTTCCAAATTGCTTATTGGCAAAGTCTTGAAGAAGCAACTGAGGTACAGGTGCATCAATGACATAGTTTCCGTGAACTAATCTAGCACGCTTAATGGTTTTTGTGTAGTTTAAGCGTGGCTTAAAGTCATCTTCGTCTTGAAAATGTGCATTGGCGCCCAGACTGCGCCCAATGGTGGTGGCTCTTCTGACAGGTTCCTCGATGTCCGAAAACAACGAGTCATCGTCTCCAAAAGGGTCTAAATCGGCATCCTCCAAAAGATTGACGTTGTAATTGTTCGTTTGAAGAGGCATGATCATCGATTGACGCATTCCTGGGCCCATTCCGTTCGGGTCAGGGCTCAGATATGCTGTCATTCCTTCAAAGTACTTGTCGGGACGATTATATGCCGACTGTGGGTATTCAATTCCGGAAAACCCTGGGGATTGCTCTTCCATGAGACTCGGGATATGTTGCATTGAGTAGCGGGATAAATTGTTCATACCAATACTGTTGGAGCGGCCGTAGACGCTTTCTCCGAGCTTCTCATAGAAATCATCATCCTGATCGTCACTAACTGCCGTATTAGATGAGTTTTTCTCGCTCGAAAGACTGACTATGCGCCGGTGGTGAGGACGGGGCGATCCGCTGCCATATTGAGACAACGGGGTGTGAAGCGAACGTCTGATGGCTGGGGAAGGACTTGGCTCTTGGCGAGGTGGTGATCTGTCATCGTCGGAACCGTCGAATAAATCGTCCTCATAACAAGTTTTACTTGTGCGTTTGTCCATTGTGGCTATGATTTAGATATTAAAACCTTTGACGAACGTTAGGAGAAAGTACTAGTAGCTAATGATTAAAATCTTGTAAGCTCTTCGATGCCCAATTCAAATTCACAGAATTTCTTCAATTGAATTGTTTGATGAGCCCCGGATCTTGATAATGTGATGCCGACAGAACAATGCAAGATAAGTACCTCAAATCAAGAGTTTCTGTCGAAAAAGTTTGTCAGTATCAAAATCTAAGCCTTTGACTTCAGAATATCTAATTTGGACTGAAAAAGAGCTTCTGAGCAGGAGTTATATGGGAATTGTCCTTGATTTTGGATCGGCAAGAAAATCAAGCGTATATCTGTCGAAAGACGAGCGGAAAAGTCAGAATTTGAACCAATAAGCGCCTAATACTGCTTCTACCTTATCCCTTCGTAACCTCTTTATTTTTGGGCCTTTAGGGTCAAATAAGGCAAAGAATGGAGTTGTTCTTGATGGTGGGTCGTGCGATGGGCTCAACACACGTTTCAGTACGAAAAGATGAAAAAAAGTGGCGAAATTCAAGAGAATAATATTAAGTGTATTTACTCGGGCAAAAAGTTTTGAAGTTTGTCCAAGATGTCGTTATTGGCAACGTATTTTTCTTCCGTCCCAATCGGGTAAATATAGGTGCTTTTTATAGATCGTTGATATGCAGTCTGATTCATTTCAATTTATAGCTCTAATACATCTAGAACATGTCAACATGGTTAGATTCATTTATAGTATTCAAAAGTTGAATCTGTTCATGTTTCGCTTTGTCGTTTAATTATTATGATATTTTGTCTTTCGATTTGTGGGGCGATGTAAGTAGGCAGACACATCAACTAAGTATTTTGATAATAAAACCTCATACCCTTCCCAGAAAGTATGAAAGGCCATCAATGAGAGGTTTGAGCATGGTGGATTTATTATTGCATTATGGGCATCAAACTGCTAGCAAAACTGAGATTTTTTAAAAAAATTCTCGGGGTTTCAGACGCTTTGCGCTAGGTTCAATTTGATTTCAGGGACTGCACCTACTCGATTTTTGGCTGCAAATTCTCACACAAAACACACTGACCCCAACTGAAAAGTCCTCGAAGACACTTTCCATGGTATCCATGAGAACACTTGAATAGAATCACCTCACATTCTATATACTGGTCCTTATTGTATGCGCCAACCATTATCCTTCCCCTTTCTCTATCCTCCCATGCCATGTAATGACTAGAAAGTATATCTTTTCCACAAATTGGCAAGCCACAACTTGCACACGACTTCTGACCTATGTCCCATCCTTCCAAGACTTCATTGCGTACCTTATGCATATACTTGAGTACTGCGTGATTAACTCTGCTTAGGGAAATGGTGAGCATTTCAATTTCAAAGAAGTACGACGTAAGAACATCCTGGAGCGTTGAACGTACGTTCGATAACTGAGCAGACTCCATAATCTTGTGTAAAACATTTTGGAAGATTTCCTTCTCTGGGTTACTATCCAAAAGACGGCGGAAAGACCGATAGATGCCCTGGTTTAAAATCTCCAAGTGTGCCACAGGCGTGTTGGTCAATTGCACCAACAGCAGTACCAAAAATGACCACAGCTCTGCTCCAGCCTGTTCACACACTTCTGTTGCCGCATCAATGTATCTCTCGAGCTTGGCTGCGTCACCAGAAGCCTCGGAATTAATCCCTTCCAAAAGCTTATTTAATGCCTCCTTATGCTGGCCGGATTGGACCAAAAAAAAGCAAACGGCATCAATTTGTCCACTTTGCAGAAGCTCCTTGAGTGTAGTGTCATCTTCTTCAAAATGCTTTTGCAATGTGGCCGAATACTCCTTCACGATCTCCATCACAGACTCAGGGTTATAGATGCTGAGCAACAGGATATATTTGGAAAGAAGAAGGCCATGTGAATGATCAATTCTGGCTCTGTTTGGACCCGTGAAAGCTTCGCTGAGATACTGCATCGCGAGTTTATTGTCTTTGCACTGGAGGACCATTTCGTGGATCTCAGTACAGTAAGTATTGGCCAAGAGAAGCATATCAGACGCACTAACTTGCACAAGGTGTTCAAAATTCCTCTCAATGGCGAGCAATACATCACGGCGCTTTTCAGGTGTTCCAGAGCTTCTGACAAATGTCGCTTCCAAAATTTCTGCGAGGATCGAGAAATTCATTCCGTCATTATCGCCGTTCACAGGGCCCTTCAGCCACACCTCCACGGCTTTGGAGTAATCACCTTTTTGCTTATAAATTGTGAAAAGTGCGTTAGTAAATCCTGCGGCCTTAAGCTGCTCGAGAAAGTACCCCTCGTCGCCCACATCATAAGCTTGGATTAAGCTTTGTAATGCAAGCTCGCAATCATCGTGGAGATCTGTATCTTTATTTTGACAGAGCCGCGCGAGTGCAGTTTGTAGCACGGTGTCAGAAAGTCTGATGAACTGCACGAATTTTGGATAATTTCGTGCTATAAATATGGAGAGGTAAACGTTATCCTGTTCCAGGAAAAGAGACTTCTGCACATCGAAGATGTCTAGTAAGGCCTCAATAATATATTGGCGATCGATTCCTTGCTCATCATCGTTGAGACAAGGATTCTCGAAGTATTCGTTGATGGTCATGAGTGTTTCGCTCACATTGAACTTGAGGAGGTGCGTGAGCCACGGAAATACAGCGTTTGTATCCAAAAACAAAAATTCATTCGAATTTTCGATTGTGTAGCCGAATAGAATTGAGCAAATTTCTTTCCGAGACCTCTTTTCATCCTCTTCATTGAGATAGTCATCGGTTGGGAATTGGCGCCCAGATAAAATGTACGCAAGGTAGCTGAAAATCAACTTTTTCTCGTCCATCTCTAAATTAGCCATCCCAAGGTCTTTCACCAATCTTTTAAATGGTGTCACATAGTCATGTAGAAGCTTATTCCAGATATAAGTGCTACACTCTCTTAGGTGATACTTTTCACATATCTTTAACGTAGAGTCAATGTTGAGTGAGGTTGAGTCAAGAAGACACACCATTTCCGTGACACGCATCTTGTTTTCTGCTTTTGCAAAATACTCAATAAGCTTTTCGAGCAAAACCGGCGATAAATTCTGTATTTTCTGTACAAGAATGAACTCCTCCAAAGCAGCAAAGTATAGATTTTTGTCGCTCATATTTTCCCAAATATCTTCCATTATATCCAACAAATCGTGTTGGATGGGGCCACCCCGATATTGGGTCAATGTGGTCACCAAATGGAAGTACAATTGCAAGAGATCTTCTGTAGAGAGTTTCGGCAACTCGTACTCGACACTAAGGTCTCCTGAGCCCGAAAAAAGCGGCTCTGTAGACTCTTTCATAATATTTAGCAAGAATGGCTCCACGACAGTATGCCGCTCGCTCTCTACATGGGGTAGTCCACAAAGAATGAGTTTTCCAGAATCCTTCGAACTGTAGAAGTCATATGCAGAAAGCAATGCTGCTAAAAAGTCCTTTCTCATAAGCAGCTGCATCAATCTGTCTGCCCATTTGAGATTCGTTCCGGTGAATACAGCTTTCTTGGAAACTGTGTGTGAATTAGCCAACAAAATTGGGCGGTGCCGAAGAATTTGAAAGGAAGATTGATAAGTAGTGTACAGAAACACTTTTGAAACTGATTCTAGTGGCAAAGCTGCTACTTGTTGAGCGTTCACATTATCCAGACCTACGAGCCGAAGCTCTGCATTTAGTTCGACCGACGAGTAGTATAAAATGCGAAGTTGAAACTCAGTAGAAACATCATTCTGGACCAAAACACTAAGGGTTTCTGAATTGAGCCACTTGAGCGCAGCTATTCGCTCGTGACCACCGCTCGTATGCCAGCGGGCTGTTTCAAAAATCGGAATTATCGGAACAGCCTTATCTTTGTCTTTTACGTCAGCTATAGTCTCAAGGATATTTGATGGGATGCCAGAATTATTGATTTCAAGGATCTTGACTACGTTGTTCCACGAGCATGCCAACTTTGCGTTTCGAACGCCATTACCCTGCTTTAAACAGGGATACCAGGCTAGACAGCCAAAGGAAGGAATTAAAGGGTTTAATTCGACAGCCTTAGGACGCGACATCTTGAAATGAGTAATCAAGTTTGTGGAACTGGTGTTGTTAAGTGACTTTACGGAGAATATTCGTAGGTAGTTGTTCGTGATCACAGCGGAAAGCCCTAGTAGATCAGTAACTTGTGCAGAAGTTCCAACCGGAAGTGTTTGACAATCGAAGAACTTGTTTTTGTTGCTTTTTTCGCCCTTGATGATCATCTCAGACAACAAGTGTTTCCGTAGGAACTTTTTGAAGCCATGATGGTATAGTAGATTTCCTGAGAGATCAGAAGAGATCAAAAACAGATGCAGATCGTCCAAAAATGCAACACTGACAATAGGAACACCAGCAGGGTGACTCTCTCTTTCTGAGTGTCTGTCACTGGTGTCACTGGTGTGGATGATGTTATATGGATCCAACACCATCGGTATATTCAGCCTTTCCTCGGGCAGAGTTGCCTTGGAGACATTCCAAAGTGTAATTCTACCATCCATATGGCCAGCGCTGATGAAAAGACCGTCTGAAGAAAACGCTAGGCAAGTTACTGGAGCCCTGGGTCGAGCAAATCTATCATGGGTGTTTGGGGGTCTATAAGCCCCATACACGGAATTTCGGGCTCTCTGACCCTGGATTTCTAATGATTCACTAGCGCTTACCTGTTCATTTTTGGGCTCGCACCCATTGAGTGCATAGCTGAGTCGCTGGCTATAATCAAACGCTGCCACAGATCCCTTAGAGGTGCCAACTAATATATGCGAAGGCGAAAGCATTAGAACACTGGCAATTCCAAATCTTGATATAAACAGCGAAGAGTTTAGCGATCGCGAGATTTTGACTGTCTCCGACCATTGTACTACATTTGCCATTCGATTACATTCGCTGGCGAGTTCTGCAAACCTTTCCTGTCGTGCCGGCTTAATTGAACTAAAAGATCGAAGTGAAATCGCAATTGCTGTTTGAGAGCGGTCATCAAACCGTTTTTTAGAGTCCAGTCGGGATGTTGAGACGGTTGGGACGCTGGAGAGACTCGTTGTCTCCAGTCGTAGGTTGAGAACCATTGTGTCGTGAGGAAAGGAGCGAGATAAGATTTACAAGTTTCAGTTTGAAACAATATGATTAATATACTTGCTGGAACTTGGCCAAAGAAGAATAAGGGCAATATATGGCTAATCACTGGCGCTGATTTAGGTTTTATCTGGGGTAAGGTCAGGAGCCTCAGATGTCAATGGACAAGAGGGAAGTATTGTTATAAATTGATAATAAATACCCGGCAAAGGCGATGTGGACAATTTGGTGCTCTTATATAGTTTTGTGGTTATGAGCCCTTGTCATTAGTTATCGTTTCGGTGGTCCTGACTGCGTAGTATAGGTAGTACTGTCAATGTTAGCAGATAGGGATCATAACGTACTTAAAAAAACTTAGTATACCACAGGAATAAAAAATTTAATTTTACAATAAATGATTATGTAATCTATATTCAACGATTTCTGTTTTCCTTATCGGTCTGAACGTTCTTGTGATGTGATCTGACCCCAATCTATCAACATCGCGACTAACTCAATATTTACTCCATAGAAACCAAATTGAAGGAAGTGTAAACTCATAAAATCCATATTGGAACCATATTTAATATCTATCTAGTCCAAAGGTTTCATATATCAAGTCATCTGATCCGTTTTCCCGCCTTCAAACCCATTTTTCACCCCGTATTTCCATCTTGAACCAACATCAATGAATTTGGCCCTCCAGGACCCCTTCACGGTCGCCAAAGAATTCCCCGATACTCTTGTGCATACGCTACAGTATGGTCATTCGGTATTTATTCAGTTCAATCGCAAAGGTGACTACCTAGCGTCTGGTCTTTCAAACGGAACAATTGTGGTCTACGACCTCAGCACCAACACCATTGTGTGCATTCTCAGCAGGATGGGCCACTCGCGTCCAATTACATCAATATGCTGGTCTGACTGTGGCCGATATATTCTTTCTTCGTCGCAGGATTGGACATGCATCTTGTGGGATCTAAAGTATGCCAACACCAACACCGACGATGGTCAGAATCGGGCTATTCTTCGGCATGTACAGTTCGATGGCCCAATATGGCAGGCGTGTCTTCATCCTTCCAACCCACTCATCTTCACGGCATCTCTATTTGAAAATGTTCCCGTATACGTCAACATGGAAAATGAAACAGTAATTACACCTTTAGCCACAGAGCCGCTAGAGGAACGCGGCTCAGATGAAGACGAGGATGAAGAGGAAGAACCAGTGAAAAAGTCCTCGTCGAAGCATATGACTCTCGTGACTGTATTCAATACTACTGGAGATTATATCTTTTCAGGGACAAGTAAAGGATGGCTCAATATTATAGATTTGAAGACCTTGCAGACCACTAAGCTGATTCGAGTAACTTCGTCCAACATGAAGACGCTTGTTTTTTCGGCAGATGGTCGGAAGCTCGCAGTCAACTCATCGGACCGTGTTATTCGTCAAATTAACCTCCCCGACATGATCAACAGCCCTGACCCTGCCTCTTGGGAGTTCGATGTGGAACACAGATATCAAGATGTGGTAAACCGTTTGCAGTGGAACACTGTTGCTTTCAGCCATAATTCGGAGTTTTTGGTCGCTTCTACCTTCGGCCAAAGTTCTCAAGATCTCTACCTATGGGAGACGTCTATGGGTACACTTATTAAAATCTTGGAGGGAAGTCATGAAGAACTTATCGACGTAAAGTGGAATTATAACAAGTGCATGATTGGCTCCACAGGACTCGATCTGGGACTGGTTTACTTGTGGCTGGTGCAATTTCCACTGAAATGGAGTGCGTTGGCGCCAGATTTCGTCGAAATAGAGGAAAATGAAGAGTATGAGGAAAAGGAAGATGAATTTGATATCATCGATGAAACTGACTTGATGAAGCGTCGCTTAGAAGAGGAAGACACTCTAGTGGATATCCTTACTAAGGATGCAACAGATGTAAGAGGGTTTGATACTCAGATCGACTCGTTTATCATCCCTGTCAATTATAAACAAGCCGTAGCATGAGTCTTGAAAGTGCTGGTGTCTTAATTGTGTAGAAACTAATATATATACTGCATTATCTTGTTAAATAGAGAAGTACCGAATCTTGCATGTAGACTAGGGAGCGTTAGCAGCCATTGCCTTGTTGGAGTCGTAAATTACGCCACAGTGCAGCAGAGTCTATTATGCAGGTTTAACTGAAATCATTATATGCACAACCTCTTGATTCCCCAAAGCGAAGTATTACTCATGACTTTTCCACTCCAACCTTATTGCTTCTCATGATCCTAAATCGGTGCATTTTAAGAATAAAAAATGCACTTTTCCTAAAGAATATACCTGTTACCCGGACCCTGCTGAGAGTTTTCACCAATCCCATCGAATCCTTCGAGATCTTCAATCAGCCTTCAACGCCGGTTGCTTGGGGTATACTCGGACCCTGTAAGGGGGAATTTCTTAACGTGATTGCCGGAAAGTATGTCTCGCAACCAGGTAATGCCAGAACGTACCCATCGCTAAATTCCGCCCAGGGAAGACTGAAAATTCAATACCTCAACTTTAGAGACAACTCTGGCCTCGACCATGCGCACGTTTCGGCTCGTTACGAGAGCTATTCGTATAAAGGCGTCTTAGAAATGTCAGATGATGTCAACTCGGTGGTCAATTACGTGACTGGAGCAAATAATTACAACCGAGTTGAGCAACAAAGTGATGAGCATCTAACCAAGCGTCTCTTGCAACTATTCAATTTGACTGCTCATAAAAACAAATGGATTAATAGTTTAAGTAATGGGCAACGTCGTAGGGCCCGTATTGCCAAAGCTCTATACGCTAGGCCCCAGCTTTTAGTAATTGACGATCCATTCCTTGGCTTGGACCCAGAAGCCACACAAACTGTCTCAGAAGGCTTAAATCTGGTGATGAAAGAGTTCGATGTCTCTATATCTATGGGGCTCCGGCTTCAGGATGAGATTCCTGAGTATATTACCCATTTGGTGCATGTAAACGAACTGGGTCTAACTATAAGTGGCCCAAAGGAGACAACATTGAATGAAATCAGACAGGAGAATGTCACCATTTTAAAGGAACACGCTTATAATACGCGTATGCACAAGGCCGCTGTGCATAAACCTCTTACACTAGAACACGTCAACGATCCTATTATCGAATTTCATAACGCACATGTCGCATACAAAGGTCATTATATCCTTAAGAACTTCTCTTGGAAGGTTGCACGCGGGTCTCGGTGGCGTATTTTGGGTGAAAATGGATCAGGTAAAACCACGATTCTTTCACTTATTACCGCCGACCATCCGCAATCATGGAGGTCTGTTCTCAGCGTCAATGGCATTCTCCGCAAGAGTGGCAGTGGGCAGACTTATTTTGGAATCAACAACGTAATTGGAATGACCTCGCCTGAGTTGCATGCTGTGGTTCCATATAAAATGAAGATGAAGGAGGTTATTTTAAATGGGCTTGTTCCAAATGTTGGCAATATGAATTTTGCAGTAAAATTCAAGGATCAACCACTTTCTCCATTCGCTAAAGAGCTCCTAAAACGGTTTTCTTCCTATATAGAGCCCAACAAGGACGTAGTATTTGGGGAGCTTTCTACGTCGCTCCAAAAATTAGCGTTGTTTCTTCGCGCAGCCATTAAAAACCCTCAATTGCTCATTTTGGATGAGGCTTTTTCATGTATGGATGATGAAGTGCTTGTCATTAAATGCCATGAATTTATAGAAACAGCTATGTCAGAAACCACGGTGTTGACAATAGGACATATTGACTGGGAAACCCCATATCATGATAAAGTTCTTAAATTAGTTGGCGACGAGAGCCGCAACTACGAATTTTTCCTGGTAGAGTAGGTGACTAGAGTATAGACAATGCCATGAACGAGTACGTAAAAAAACCGTAGTTATAACTTCTGTTCTTTGTGTTTCATCAAATTTTCTTTATTTTGAAAATCGTGGGGTTTCTGATTCTTTCCTGGTGTTCTTGCAATTTCTAAATTCTATGGGAATCAGACACAATTCAAATTACTACAAAACAATGCTAAAAATACTGAAAAAGTCGGTTTAGGGCTTAAAATAATTCAAAATTATAAGAAACCAATTTACTCACTAGACTGTTCTCATTTTTTAATTTAAAAGGTTTGGTTAACTTGTATTGTTTGTGTTTGGTAAATGGCTGACAAACTACTCATAGATAACACTGATTTTCACAGAATTTGAAGCCCAAATAATATCAGCAAAATAACCTACAATTTGTTTAAATAAGTATCAGTTTTAGATGTGCCAATATCAAAGAACCCATGTAAGGAAGTTGCATTGAAACCACCACAGATACTTCTTAAATTCGCTCCTATAATTCAAACTTAAAAAAAGAACATTTAAAAATACAAATGCAATACAAAACATATTTCGTTGGTTTCTCTATGTCATGTCGTAGATATACTCAGCGCCGAAGAACACTACACACAAACGACTAGACACCCCCAGAAAACATGAAGAACCTTTCACAATCTTTTCCAAAACAAAAAACATTCAAAATAAAATAAAACTAAACCGATTCAGTCCCGTCCAGTCTCGGTCGCACCCTCTTTTTGGCCAACCACTGACAGATAACCGGGAGCCGAGGCCGTTACAAGAACCCACACCAAAACGACCAAAACAGGTAAATTAAACCGAAAAAAGCAAGCGAATCCAAAACCAAAAACCAAAATAAATTTATTCCAAACTAAATACTCCCAAAAAATTCTCCTTCCCCCCTCTCTTGACCAAATTACTAACTCAGGGACTATTGAAGGGAGTGCATATAAGCACCAAAAGCTCTGAAAATAGTGGGCGCGCGCCTGCAGGTCGTTTGTTTTCTCCATTAAGAACAAAAAAGTTTCTCACTACTGACCTCCACAACAAAAACGTACCAACGTCAAAGCACATCTGTGGCATTTGCCTAAAAGCCAACCCAGTGCTCCTAACTCATTTAAACGTCATCATCTAGATATACGACACGTTTCCTGATTTAGTAATCGGTCCTGGCGTATCATTAATTCCGTGTCTTAGGTACACCAACCCACGTCTGCTTGCTGTATTTACCTCTGGAGACGGACTTTACAATACCCACTGGAGTCGGTTGTAATTGATAAATAGTGGAAGAAATAGTTTAGGAAGGTAGCGAACGTCGAGAGAATTGCTCAAAGTTACTTTATACTCTTATTCTGTTGACTTTGACTTACCCCCCCCACGACTCTCTATTACTCACGTATATACTCATATTCACTGGACTAGAACCATAAAACTCCAGGGATTTTGGATTAGAGTTGAAGGTTTGCTACAGATAATTTATACGGGGAAATTTCTATTCAAGAGGTACTGTTTACGGATATTAGATACTCAAGCCTCAACCTAAGCCTTAGCCTGAGCCTGAGCCTGAGCCTTTACCGAAGTCCTAATTTACATATTTTGTATCTTACAGAGAACTAAAAACCAGGTACATTTTATTCTCAAAAACAGGTTCATTGTCAGAAAGGCTCTATAGCACCTCTTCTGCTCAATACCCTCTTTCATTATTCTGGACAACCCTCTGCATTCATTGACTAAGTCATCTAATCTCCCACATAGAATGTCAGAAAAACGTCCTCTCGAAGAACTTCCAAAGTTCGATGACCCAATAGACTTAATTAATGCTGTCGTATCCACCCTTCACGCTCCCCAGGAACGCACGAACGTTTCCATCACATACTCCAACGAGAAAAACGTCGCCACAGAGGTCCAGGCATATGCTAAAATTGCCGGATGTGATTGGACGTACTATGTTAAGACACTACTGCTTACTATCGGCAGAAATACCGAAGTGAGTGCCTCACTGGGCCTTGCCCCGCAACAAACCGTCGACATCGATTTGGGCCTGGCCAAAGTGGTCAGTCGTCAGCATGCTGTGATCACATATAATATTGACACGAGGTGCTGGGAGCTCAAAGTTTTGGGCCGGAATGGTGCACGCATGGACGGTGTAAAAATGGCCGTGGGTCCACAGCATGCAGCTCCTTTACATCTGGGTGCTATCTTGGATGTTGGAGGAACACAAATGATGTTCATTTTGCCCGACGCTCCACCTAGCGTTCTGCAGAAAATGCTTACCGAATGTATGGCACGGTATCGTCCCGAAAAAAATAAGTTCCCACGTATTAGTCATGACCAAGGTGCTTTAACATCTCAACTGGCGGGACAGTATTTGCAGAGTGCGTACCAGCAAAATTCAGGTTTTCTGATGTTTGAGAAAGGTCTGCTTGCCCATTCGCCGTCTTCCGTGTCCGCAGTCTCTTTGCAGAATAACTTGGACCAAGATCTTTCAAAGGAAGATTCGAAAGACATCAAACCGCCATATTCGTACGCCACAATGATTACACAGGCAATCTTATCAAATGCAGATGGTGTTATGTCACTTGCAGAAATTTACGCGTGGATTTCGTCCCACTATGCATACTATAAGTATTCCAAGACAGGATGGCAGAATAGTATTCGTCACAACTTGTCGCTTAATAAGGCGTTTGAAAAAGTGCCTAGAAGACCTAACGAGCCTGGAAAAGGTATGAAGTGGCAAATTAGCGAGCTGTATAGACTGGAATTCTTGAAGAAGATCCAAAATGGAACTCTACTGAAGTCGCGTCGTGGCCTGTCGGTATCGCGCACGCTTCAAATCCATTTGGCAACGCACCAGGGGCTACCTGAGCTGAAGGGGTACCCAAAGACAGATTCCAATGGAGGCGTTGCTCAAGTGGATCAAATGTACCAAGCCATGCCTCCGCAACAACAACAGCAACATCAACAAATACCTCAAGACCAACAGCACCTGCAGCAACAACAAATGCTTCTGCAGCAACAACCTCTTCAAATGGATAAGGTGAATCTGGGCCAACCAATGACAAATCTGGGGCCTCAGTATGGCCGTCCTCCACCAGGAATGATGATGCAGCCAGGTTACATGAGCCAGCAACTCCCACAGAATGGTTACCTGACAACGTATGGGAATCCTGTATATCAGCAAAGGCTAATGATGTATGGAGCCAGCAGTGCGCCTAATCAGGGCATCGTTGGTAATTCTGGAAATGGCAGTAATAATGGCGGAGCTTCTAACCTTCCACCTTCTCATAACCAGGTTCCAAACCAGGCTCATAGTCAAATTCCCAACCAGCTTTCGAATCAAGCTAATCAATCTCATCTTTCTAACCAGAACATGCATAACCCTCAGCAAGGTATGCTACCCCAGGCTGAGCATCTTGATTTGATGGCGATGCGCCAGGGACCCTCAAACGAAAGTGGAAAGGCTATAAAGGATGAGAACGGATCAATGTACTTACCAGGCTCCAATCATCTCAAACCTGAAACCCCAAACTACCTTCCAGGACTTCCATCCAAAGCTCTTACCACTCAGCCTCCCAATTATGAACTTCCAGTGAGCGAAAACGCAGGCCATACGTCTTTCTCCAATACCTCGAACATTCCAAACACTAGTGAGTCTGTACAAAGCTCCACAGCGCCAACAACGTCTAACACCACAGAGCTAGGCCTAGGTTTCACTTCTCCGAAGAAAATCGCCCCGCTAGAAGCTTTCACGCCAGAGAGAGGATCCAAGGCTGGTGCCAAAAACCCTGCTGGGACGAATCAGTCGTCTCCTGCATTCTGGAACTTTGTTCAGTTCAGTACACCTAATGGACAGACCCCGGGAAGAAAAAACAGTGAGGAGAGTAATGTGCAAGTAAGCCCTACTTTGGCGCGTCGCACTACTGCTAAAATTGAGGATGCAGCTTAGCCTGTGTCCTTGTTTTGGTTGTCGTCTTTTAATTTTATTTCTATCATCATCTTCGTTGCGCTGTATTCATACATAGGTGGCGCCTTAGGCTTTCAAAATAGTAATGCAAGCTATGCTCGTATCAAAAGATCGGAAGTTATAAATGGTAAATGACATGTGCTTTAATTAGGCTCCTTTAAATATCATAATATTGATTCCAATTGAATTACGCTTTTACACTAACATTTTGCTGTCTCTCTACAATGTTATTATATTACATATCTCTATCAATTTCTAGAATGCGGCTCTATTTCTCAAGTCGTACAATTTGCGCTCGACTTCTCGAGGAACTCGGCCCAACTCGCTTGCAATCTTTATTTTGAGACTGGACTCCAACTCGTAATACCGTTCAAGAAAATCTCCATCAATCGCATTTTTCACAGGATTGTAATACCCGCGAAACTTCAAATGCTCGCGCCCCACTAGGTTAAACCTGTTTCCTAATTTATCTATATCCTCGATTTCTTTCTCATAGTGTTTACGCATTGACTTCTCGAAGTTAAGCAAAAATTGCACCTCATGGTGGGTTCCAAGCGGCATCATCATTCCTATCGTTCCTTGGATTCCAGTATAAATCAAAGACTCGGTGCCCCCAACCACAAAAGACCCTTTATGGAAAGAAGTCACCACATCGCCCACATAGAAATCACACAGCTTCAGGAGACGGAAACTAGGGCCGTTAAGAAACTCGTCTTGGAGTTGCGATAGTACATTATTTGACATCTGAGTGGCTACTTCGAGGGGAACTCTGCTAACAAAAATATTGCCAAATTTGTCTCCTGCAGCCACTGTCCGTTTATCTAAACATGCGAACGCTGTAACGGCACGCGAGGCAGTATCGCTGATTAAGGGCTCAAAATGATTTCTGGCGGAGTTGAAATTAAGATAAACAACCGATGAAGTGGCGTCTGCGGCGACAAATAGACCTCCTTCCAAATATTCCAATTTATTAACACGAGTGAGAATGTCCACGTTCGTCGACGACTTCTTGAGAAGTTGCTTTTTACCCATCTCGTAGACACGAAGTTGGCTGCCTAGCGCTACGCTCAACCTACTCTGAAAACGAGTCAAGGCTGTAACAGGCGCATCAACTTGTGTTTCATGCACCAAACTCAAATTCTGCTCGGAGTCGATTTTGAAAGTATATAGCAGCGCTTTCTGTGGACTGTCTTTGACTACACTAACGACAAGATGGAGACCTCCATCAAACTCCACCTGAGCCATGCAAACAGCATGCTTATCTTCCTTGAACTCTATGGTTTGGACTATATCTCGAGAATCAAGATTTACCACTTGGAGACACGACGCCCAAGAACCTTCGCGGCACCTATAGCCAGCAAGTGTCTCATCTTCTTGATCGTCCTCACCACTTGTTTTTTCGTCCATACAAGAAGCGGCACCCAGAATAACATTCGGCAGAGATTCCAAGACAAAATAAAAGTTTTTGGCGGCTTTGAGTAATTTCCGCGGTTGGTAACGAAGCTTCAACAGGCTTAATACAAAGTCAGAGTTATAATCTAGTCCAGCGCCCTCTTCGCCTCCAATAGTGAAGATTGTCAAGGTATCATCGTGAACACCAACGCAACTCTCGACACCAATCTCTTCCGAAAGAAATGATGCCGCACTTATAACTGAAGAGTTTAAAAGAGGAAATAATTTGAGATTTTTGTCATAATTGAAGTACCCCACCCATGGACGCGAGCTGAATGCTAGAATGGCCGCATGTTTCATGTTTGGTAGCATCAAGCTACGTAACTTCACAGGCTTAATACCTAAATACTTGAGTCTCGAGTCAAATAGTTTTCCAGATATAGGGTCTATTCCCACGCGTACATAGATACCGTTTTCCATACCGATATGAACGTAAAGGGTATCTTTATCCACAGGAAGTAACAACAACGAGCGGCACGTGGAAGATAATGCTTGTAAGGTTAAAACTTCCAAGCAATTATGCGCAAGAAGTGATAATACCTGTATGCTTTCGTCTGAAGAGCCAACAACAAGAAAAGAACTACGGCGATCGTTAATGAGGTTTGTAGCAATACAAAGAGCTGTAATAGACCCCTCAGACACTTCGAATCGCTGCTGATACTCCAAAAGCTGGTCATCTGTGTGGTCCACTTCAAAGTAGACAATCTCCGTATTGGATAAACCAATGACAATTTGCTCGTGGTTGCATGACGCGTGAAGGATAACGATACCAGCAGGAGGGAACCAGTCAGTAACGGTTTTCGAAACGACATTAAAATTTTCATCAAGCACGTGGCGAACGTTTCGAATACCATTGGTATGTATTTGCACGAGAGACTGCGCACCAATTTGCTGGATGGCTAAAGTATGTTGGTTCGTCTCGAGTCCGGCGTCGGCTACCTCTTCCACAATCTCACCAATTGATAAAACAAGTGTCTTCTGACTCAATGAGGAAGTGAGAATCAAATATTGGTCTTCCGTAGCCCTTTTCAGAAGTCGTGCCGTGTATATGTCTGTGGGCGTAAGTGGGAGCGGCGATGAGACAAGTTCCAGAACAGAAAGGCCATAATCTAACGTTTTTAGGTACGAATCAGAGGATGCAGTCACGAGTTTCTTGACAGGATCTGGAGAGTTTGACGACACGGTGTCAACAAGAGCACTGTCTAATAAAGGTCCCAAGGTATCAATTTCGCTTACGAGTGCCAAGTTTTGTAAAGGAAGGGGAGTGAATTTTTCTAAGTTTTCAAATTCCTCGAGTGTTGCCACTGATCTGACTGTAGTATCATTCTCATCTCCCAACAGTTCAAACTGGTAAAGGCATTTGTTGTTGGTAGTAGTATTGGCGAAAAGATAGCCCGCTTTAAAGACATTTATGCTGTGACAAACTGCAATGGTGTCAAAGTATGTAACAGTGAGATTTATGACTTTCTCTTTCTGTTGGTCGTAGTTTACGGTAACTTTGAAGAGATCACCCAATGAACTTTGAAGTAATAGGAAAAAGTCGTTCTTTTTCAAAGTATGCAGTAAATAACACACCACAGTAGACTCTTCGGAGTTAGCTCGTATAGGTAGTTGCACGTAAAGGCGGTTATTATTCACCGAGTCATCTTCGTAGATCAAATACTTGTCACAGCATATTATAACACCGCCTACGAAGCCAGGCATCAGAATAAGAAGAGAAGCCGACGAAGGTAACGAAGACTTACTTATTCTACGCACGATATGATTAAGGCCCTGGTCAAGTTCGTAATAGACAAGCAGAAGTGACGCTGGTATCGATCTTGATTCGGTATAATCTATCTCAATGGCCGCCCACATTGGGTTTTCATAATTTGTATCCAATGCGCAAACACATAATGTTAGATTGTCTTTTGTAGATATTGTTAAAGGAGACGAAAGCGCCATTGAGCTTCCACTCTCATCTTTCTCAACTTTGTATGCTAAAGCGTCTCTCTCGACCGCAGCAACAAAAATGGCTCGCCCGCGAGGTTCCACACACAAATACTCACCAGGAGTTAGTCTACGGAGGGAGTTTTTTGAATGTGGTGCTTGCACTATGGGGACAAATCTCATGGAGGTTTGGAGAGTTAAGATGGTAAGCATTCCTGAATCGGCAGTGATAACCAACAAGTCTTTTGTAGTACCAGCCATTCGGATCTTGTCAATTCGTTGAATTAATGCAAATGCCTTTTGGCTCAGAAATTTCTCGAGCTTCCCGCTCTCGACGTTCGGTTTATACACCTCAATGGTTGAGTTGGTGGCCACAACCAATTCCTGGACCTTTTTGTCACCGGAGAAGTTTCCAACAATAGAAGCAAAGGCATTGGAGGGCGGACGAAGTGTTAGGTGATATAGCCATAGTGAGTCCTGTTGTAGCATGGCGATGAGATGTGATGATGTGATGAGATGAGGTTAGTGGACGATACAAGCACTAGTTTGGGATTATCAAAGTACGAAAGATAAAGAAAATGACGCTATAACGATTTAGGAGATGACAAGAGAATTTGAGGTTGATAGCGAATGAGTGGAGGGTATAGACCAGCTAGAGATGTTGGTACTAGTTGTGGAGCAGGAGGTGGGGCACTGGTGATAAACCAAAGGAAAAGAACTTTTGAGATAGAAAATGAGTTTTTTTTTGATTTATTTAATGAGACTATTATATATATATAATCAACATCGAGCTGATTTGAGTTTCTTAGGTTGTGTAGTGTTTGGACAAACGAAGAATCTAACATTACCTAAACGTACGAGAATGTGAGATAACTAATTTCAAATCATCAATGATTCAATATTTTAGAATAAGATAAAAATACTCAAACAATTTTGAAAATCTCTCTTACCCTAGTCATAATCCTTCCCCCACAGTAAGTGACACCACTAACAGACCATACTGCTTTACTTCTACAATGGGTGCAAGGTACGTAGACAAAACCCTTACCAGAAGGGGAGACTTGGGCAAAATACAGAATGTCAACTCAGACTAACTCATAGTTGTAAAGATCAGAAAAAAGCATTGGCTATTTGTCTCCAGAGATCACCCTGTGTTCTAATACAGCGGAACACCCCCAAAGAGTGCCTCACAGACCCCGAGTTGAAAAAAGATTTACCGGAACTATGTGTTGCCAACTTCCGTGCCTTCATGAAATGTAAAAACGGTCTTTTTGACATGCGCAAGCGGATGAGAGGTAACGCCCCATTGTCTACTGGTAAGTACGACGAGACGTTTGAGGCATTGTCTAGTGGGAACTTCGACCCCCGAGCAGAGATGCAAAAATTGGAACTTTTGAACCTGAACTTGGCAAAGCAGAGAGAGGTGAATGAGCAGAAAAAGAATGCTCAATGATCATGTACATATATACTAGCTTGGCTTCTAATAATACGACAGTCTTGGAGGTCAGCACGGTCAGTAAGTTTGAGAAATGATGCAAAGTTTCTACATTTTTTTTGAGTTCTTTCTTTATTCTACTCAAACTCTGTATCCAATCCAAAAACAATTTTTCTTTTTCTGACTACTCGTTTCCCATTTATTACTTCTCATGTCTTCTTTAAATAGCGAAAGAACCCAATTGGGCTACCTGCACAGTGCGAAAAGATCTGGGCTGAAACCTAAATACGACAAGAAAAGACAAATTAAGTAATCGGTTAGGAGCCCTGAATGTGTCACAAAACTTTAATTTATTGTCAAATTTCCAAATGTAGAAATATCTAGCTAATTATAGAAAATCTTCCTCGTTTTTGTGACCATACCCACCAATAACCACAATTTACTGATTGCTCATTGTGGCGGTATAAAGGATGAGACATGCGTCAGGTCCTAGGCCCATCTCATCATTAACTACATTTTTTCTTTCCATTCACAAGTTACAATCTTAAGAGACTTTGAAGCTATTTCTGACTATCTTTAAATAATTGAACTTCAATTACTGCTAAATATCCATTAGCAAATACTTAGGAAATACTATCAGAGACCCTGAGATTATCAGCCATTAGAACTCTAAAGTTTCCCAATTAAAAAGTACAAGTTCCAATTGAAAGGTATAAGACCTACAATTTAATCTCAATTATACTTCACAAATTGAAAGAAATTTAGAAAGATTCTCAAATTATTCCCATTTAAAATAATTCATTATCAATTGAATTATTCATATCTACAGCTACTGATTAACTCACCATTATGACTATCGAATCACAGCTTGAAAAAAATAGGGCTAAGGAACTTGATGAGCTTCTTTCCGTCTTACAGCCTAAATTGGTGGAATATGTCGCTGCTGTCGATAAAGGCCATGGCGATTTGGGTAGCTACCATGAGCCAAAGACTCTCAAAGCCGAATTCACAAGCAATGATGAAATCTTATCAAAAGGGTTGCAAGGTAACCAGAGTGAACTCTTCCGTGTCATCGATAAAGTTTTGGCCTACTCGGTTAACACATGGAACCCGGGCTTTTTGGATAAGTTGTATGCTTCCAATAACCCAATTGGTGTAGTGAGTGACTTACTTCTCTCTATTCTCAACACTAACTCTCATGTGTACACGGTTTCCCCTGTTCTATCCGTTTTGGAAAACTATATTGGAAGAAAATACGCTTCTTTGTTTTTCAAAAATGATACGGACCGTTGTGGCGGCTTGACCTTTTCAGGTGGTTCGTGGTCCAATATTACTGCCTTCCACATGGCCCGCTCGATCAAGTTCCCAGAGACTAATACAGAGGGAAACGGTAACTACAAATTTGCAGTCTACACTTCTGACAATAGTCATTACTCGGTTGTGAAGGGTGCTGTCCTCTTAGGTTTAGGCTCCAATTCTGTTTTTAAAATTAAGACAAACCCTGATGGAACAATGAACGCAAAGATACTTGAAAAGACAATTGTTGAAAGCACGGAAAATGGTTTCACGCCGTTAATAGTTTGTGCGACGTCAGGAACAACCGTTTTTGGTCTGTTTGATGACCTTAACGAAATAGGTAGAATCGCAAAGGAGCACAATGCCTGGTTTCATGTGGATGGATCATGGGGCGGAAATGTAATTTTCTCCGCAAAGAGATCCAAGTATCTTGCTGGTGCTGAGAATGCAGATTCTATCACCGTAAACCCTCATAAGATGCTCGGTGTTCCAAACACGTGCTCTTTCCTTCTCGTCCCAAATGTTAAGCTTTTTCAAACTGCCAATTCGCTTGCAGCGGACTATCTCTTCCACTCGCGCGAAAATGAAGACGAAAACTTGGATTTAGCTGATGGAACCATGGGTTGCGGCAGAAGAGCTGACTCGTTCAAATTCTACTTGGCCTGGCTCTACTACGGCTTTGAAGGCTTTCAAAAGCGTGTTGATCACGCTTATGAAATTGTCGAGTACTTTCTCAAGAAACTAGAGGCCGATAAGCGCTTTGAATTGGTGTCTAAGGACCCTCAATGTCTCCAGGTATGTTTCTATTACCGCCCTCAAGGCTTCATAAGCAAAGATTACACACCAGTTACCAGGTATGTGTCGCGTGAGCTTCATAAAAAAGCCAAGTATTTAGTGGACTTCAGTACGAATCCATTGGATCCAGCGCTGGGCGAATTTTTCCGTGTAGTGTTCAACCTGCCCATTTTAACTGACTCTGTGATTGACGACTTGGTGCAGAGCATTTCCGACGTAGCTGAGAGTCAATCATGGGAGTAAGGACAGACAATTAATTATTTATTCTGATTTTTGTTTCGAAGACTATGTGTACATATGCCAATAAGATAATTATTCCTCGAACAGACAAAACACAAAAAACGAATTTCGAGCTATAAATAGAAATTTCATTGCTTGAATGCTTTATTTCTTATTTAGAATTTGAGGTGAAAGTATATTGGGCAGGCGGGGGAAAACTTATAACGCATATGCCGCTGGGACAACCTAGGGCATTTTTCTGATGGCAGACAATGTAAAACACGTTAAAAGTCGACACTAGAGTCGATAACGAACATTCATACAGAAAAATGGACTCAAGCTGAAAAATATAAACCTTATTCACGTCTGGAAGGTCTTGTAAGGTTTGACATAACTTTGAGTATCCATTTGCCGCTGCACAACAATCATTCAATCAAAAATAACACAAAAATAGCTTAAAATCAATCGAATCAGATATCGTCATTCGTCGGATCAATGAGCTCTTTGTCCCAACGGTCTGTTGCATCATGACGCACTTATGTGTCAAAATAAGGTTGCATCGCATGCCACTCCATGTTGCCTACCCATCGCACCTAACTTAGACTCAAGGACATATGGTAGACATAGTTAGGGCCGCAAATAGACCGATCGTATTGGCCAGCCCGGGCCCTCAAAGAAAATAGAAGTTCAAGAGATCGTCTAGAAGAAATCATTCATTGATCCATATTCTCTTGACCGGATCGGGAAATTCTTTTGGGTAGAATTGAGCGGCGTTTTTTTGCAACCCCTTATTATATGCAATATATACTGCATATTACTATGGAAGTACGAGTTTCCCTGTACAGGAATTTACCTATCCATTGAAACATACTCCATTTTTCATCAAATCTTCTCCACATCTTCACCCCAGAGCCTCTTGGTTTATAATTGGGGCCACCGGCTCATCAAGTCCTTATTTAGCATATCGTTCCTTGGCCGAGATTTGTATTTCTGCCTTAGTCAACTCCTTCAAAGCTATCGCTTCTCCTCTTAACTGGAGACCGTTTTGAGTCTCTTTCCCCACAAAAATGACTAAAGAAACCACTTTATCTTGCGAGATCGACTCAACCTCGCCAGAAGAAACACATTCACACAATGAATGGCTGGAAATCGCCCTTTCAGGTAAATGGTACGACCGACGACTCGTCTCGTTCCTCCCACCATACTCACACTCCATGGTGCAGATTGTGCTCATGTCGTTTGTCTTATTCTTGACTCCTGGATGTTTCAATGCCATCACAGGAATCGGAAACTCAGGAATTTCTGATCCAAAAGTTGCAGATAACGCAAACGTGGCACTTTACTCGACCTTCGCCACGATTGGAGCAATAGGAGGTGTCATATGTAATCTTATAGGCATCAGATGGTGTCTAGTGATTGGAGGCACGGGCTATGTAATGTACACTCTTTCGCTTTTAGTGTATCATTACAAACAGAACGCTGCATTTTGCATCTTTGCCGGAGCATACCTTGGATTCTGCGCTTCGTTGACGTGGGCTGCACAAGGATCAGTGATTATGTCCTACGCGTTAGAAAACAGGAAGGCACACGCCATAATGGTATTCTGGGTGATTTTCAATTCGGGCGCTGTGCTCGGATCGCTCATTCCGCTTGTTCAAAATCTTAAGTCAGGAAATTCCAATGTAAACGCTGGCACGTACATTGGGTTTTTGGTCCTCATGTCTCTCGGTATCATTTTGGCAATATTCATGCTCCCAATGGACCGTGTGCATCGTTCAGATGGTTCAAGAGTGATAGCAAAAAAATATCCGAAAATTTCTGACGAAATTCGTGGTATGTTTCGTCTTTTACGCCACGAACCAAAGATCTACTTCTTATTTCCGATGTTTTGCGCATCTAATTGGTTCTATACTTACCAATTTAATGACGTAAACGCAGCACGATTTAACGTGCGTACGCGCTCACTTAATTCACTTTTATACTGGCTCTTTCAGATGTTGGGATCGATAGCTGTCGGTGTGATTCTTGATTGGCAGCGCTTCTCAAGGCCAACAAGAGCTCGTATAGGATATTCAATTATATTTTTCTCCAGTTTGGCTATCTGGGGCGGTGGACTCAAATTTCAACTTGGGGTTACTCGAGAAAACGTGAAAGAGAACCCTCTCATTGATTTTAAAGATAGTGACTATATAGGCCCCATGTTCTTGTACATCGGCTACGGAGCTTTGGACGCTGCATTCCAATCTTTTATCTTCTGGATACTTGGTACATTTTCAAACAATCCGAAGAAAGTGGCCTTGTACGCGTCATTCTACAAGTCGCTACAGAGTGCTTTTGCCGCCATTGCGTGGAGACTTGATGCCACGGAACATTCATTCATGGCCATGTTTGCCAGTTCTTGGGGGCTTCTTCAAGGTTCCTTGGTTATTGCAGCCCCATTGATTTTATTCAAAATTACCGAGACGACGGCACCAGAGTTGGATGATATGGCCAATATCATGCATCCAGATACCCCAGAACCTGATGTCGAGCATAATTCGGAGAGACCATCAATTGAGAAGATCAATCATCTGCATAATTAAGAACTCTCAAGGAAATCATATGATGAACATAGTTATTAACTTTAGTAGTATCCTTATTATATCTACTATGAATACATATAATAAAAAGCTAGGATCAGGAGAAAAGCGACAGATCAAAATTTTTTTTATCTCAATTATTATTTTTTATTTCCAATACCCTATCTATGTATAATTTTTTTGTGCTTCTTGTATGATGTCTATGAAGCTTCCTGAACTTCCCCCACACTGTACAACCTCTTCGCCTGAAACGACCAAATTCAAACTACATGACCATTCATTTCGTGCCTGGGGATCCTAACCCGTCTCCGAATTGCCTGTGCCAAGTTATCTGGCGAAACCAGCACATCGTGGCGTACGCTTCTGGAAATAACTTGATCATCTACATTTCATCTAATAACCAGAGCGAGAACATCCAAACGATAACTTTTGAAAAAGATTTAGTGGCTGTGACTATTAATGACACCAATGGAATTATCTGTGCATCAATTGACACCCAAATTGTTGTGCTCAGTCTCGTAGATGAGTACTCGAACCAATTGAAATGGACAGAGCGGTTACGACTCGAAAATGACCACTCGAAGGTCAATTGTCTTCAGTGGGCTACAGAAGAAAACGAACTTGTAATAGGATCCGAAAAATCTTTGTCATTATATCATTTGTACGTCGAATATGGCGAGATCAAGTGGAATAGACGTTGGATTAAAGAGCAGCCTAGTCCGGTTGAAACAATCTCAATCACAAACGATGGTGGGAAAATTGTGAGTTACTGCAACTCAAATTTTGATTCTTTTGTGAAGGTGTGGCTCAGAATAAGCTACGGTGATGAGTCAACGCTTTTTGACCTTGTCTACGCTGAACACGAGCGTTCTTCATACATTGTAAGTTTCCAGTGGCGTAAGAAGGTATCAATAGATGCTGATACTGATAACGCTGATGCCTTAGCGTCAATGCTACATATCAAAAACATGAGGACAGTGATGACGAAGCTCTCATCGGACGATAATGATATCCTCTATTGTATAACAAATGACAACAAGCTACATGTCTGGGCCACGTGCGAATTTAATGGACATATTTACTTGAAAAGGTGGCACACCCAGGACCTCCTGGCGTTAATACCCGCTGAGTATATGACTTCTTTGATAATTGAGAGCAGCCTGGTGGCAGGGCTAATGACCGAATTGCTTCAAAATGACGTAAAACCAGACACCGAGGAGTTTCTAAAAAAACACGAGGTTGGAAAATTTGATTTCTTGCTTGTGATAGGAAAAAACCACTCTGCTCTTTACTCCTTGTCCAATATACTGTCCAACCCGCCCAGCGCCATTTCAGTGAGTCAGATTTGCATGTTTCCCACCAACTATAAATGCCTTCCACGATACAGGGCAAAAATCTTATCCAGTGACGAAAATACTCCGCTCCCGGTATACCTAAGGCTTCAACACCCAATATATAACAGTAGTCTTGTTGTTATGCCTACAAGTGGTGACGTTTCGTTCCTTATGCACGATCTAGTAAAGAATAGTATAAGATGTGTGAACGTGAAGCTTAATATGGCACTAAGCTCCAAACCAAGTGTCAAACTACTGCTTCTAGAGAAGTTCCAAGGCCACTCTAAGGCAATTAAGAAACTCATAACTTCTTCTGCATCTCACGAGAATAACATCATGCTTTCCATCCTGGACTATCCAGAGTATAATTACATTTGGGAACCTCTCAAACTTGATTCAAGCAAGAGGTCAATGTCTATTACCAAAAGGTTCCGCTTGAATGTCACCAGAGACGACTTAAACGAGCAAGGGGTTGTAGACGCAGTAATTATCAACGATATTATGCCCGCAGAGAGAAATCTTCGTCACCACTTGATCGCATGCATCGAGAGAGGTGGCTACTTCAGCGTTTGGGATTGTGACGGAGTTACCATGGACGACAACGACGTCAAATTGATCATGCGCTTTCCTATCATAAATCAAAAAAATGAAAACCGAACCGAAAATCCGCACACCTTATTTTTACAAAAAGAAGATGATAATATCTATGTGGTAGTGGCCATATATGGCCCAGAAGACCAATATGCATGGAAACTACAAGTAGATGCTGGGAGAACAACATGTTTGTCTGTTAAATCACAGCCCTTTCCCGGAGATTTCTCAAAGAGTATTAAGATCTCGACCGTGGACACATTTTTGGAAAAGGATATATCTGTCATCGATGATGATGGCCGTATTTCTCTTCTTTCCGGTGCCTTTGATCGTGCTATTGAGACAATGTGCTGGACACGGATGTCAACATTTAGGACTTCGATTAAAAACGCATCATTTATCCGTGGCGCTTCACTTATTAACAAAGTGGCCATAGTTGATCACTCGGGAAGTAGTTTATCCATCTGGGACACGAGATTTTCTAACCTTGAATTTGAAGAACACTTCCCAGAGAATTACGGCCCCGTACGCGATATTGATTGGACTTTCATTGGTTCGAAAGAATTTAGTGCCAACGCGCTTCTTTCTGTTGGGTTTCTGACTTTTGTATTGTTATTTACTCAATTGCGCTATGACTATACAAACCGTGTCCCAACATTTGCAGTACTCAAGAAAATTGACATCTCGCACTTTTCAACGCTAAAAGTGGCTGATCTGATCTGGCTAGATGACCTGAACCTTGTTATTGGCAGCGGGAACCAATTTTTTGTGGATGACAGATTTGTAGAGTTGGGCGGCAACAAACAGGGTGTGTTCACAACAGGAGCCCTTGATAATACCATAAGGCAACTCCTTCCAGCGTCAAATTCGACAGATCTGTCCTATCAAGTCTCTGATATTGTGAAAATCTTGAATGGTCCTATTCCCGTATACCATCCACAGTTTCTCATACAGGCATTTCTTCTCAACGAAATTGACGCGGTAGAAGCAATGCTCGTGCGGCTTTTGTACTTTCTAAGAAGTGGTGACGATGTTCCATGGGACCTTCAATTGAACTTTCTTGAGTTACTTACCACAACAGGAAAGACCGAGAATGAGCGCCGGCGCAATTCAATTCTCGGAACCTCCACAAAAAATGGCAGCATAAGTGGAGGCATCGGGGCAGAAAATGTTTTCGATGCTTTCAACACACATTCTGCAGAGCTCTTAACGGAGAAACTTGCAACCACCTCTTTACCATTGCTCACCAGACATCAGCAGAGCACGCTACGGAATTTGGTTTTAACTCTCAATAAGTTACACCCACAGCGCGGAACTTTGGATGAAAACGGATACAAGTTTATGTGCAGCTTCGAACTATTTCAGCTTTCCCCAAAACAAAAGAAATTATCCATGCGCGACATCAGTTGGGCCCTCCATAGTGAGCAAAAAGAGGTTTTGTACGCAGCTGTTTCCCACGTTTACAAGCGCATGGATTGGCAGGCTGTAAAAAAGTGCGGGCTTGTTTTTTGGCTAGATGATCGCCGACTCAAAGAACTCATTGAAAGCGTCGCACGATGTGAGTTTGCCGACGAGCGTGATGCTTCGGGCCGGGTTTCTGTTCTATATTTAGCCATCAAGAAGAAACAGTTACTTATTGGTCTATGGAAAACCACTTCTCACCCGGAAAAGGACAAAGTGCTCAAATTTCTCAACAACAACTTTTCCGAACCCCGGTGGCAGTCAGCAGCATTGAAAAATGCGTTTGTATTGCTTGGAAAGCACAGATATTTAGATGCGGCTTACTTTTTCCTTCTCGCTAACAAAGTAAAAGACTGCTGTCTCACTTTGTGTAATAAAATGGACGAAGTGGAATTAGCGCTTGCTGTTGCAAAGGTCAATGAAGATAAAGATGCTTTAATGCTGATCATAGAGCGTTATGTCTTGCCACAAGCGGTAGCCAAAGGCGATAGATGGTATACAAGCTGGGTGTTTTGGGAGTTGGGAATGGCGGAGATTTCAATCCAGGCACTCGTGAAGCCACCGCGTAAGGTGGTGACACAGAACAGCTCGCAATTTCTGGAATCTTTTCAACAGGACTTGAAGAAGACTTCGCAGGAACTTCTGAGCCGCAGTTTCCTCCGTGACGATCCAGTTTTGGCTGCATTGTACGAGAAATTGCGCGGCGCAAAGGTAGATTACTACCAGGGCTCAAAGGCAGTTCTGCTAGAGGAAGAGTCAGATTTTGTCGTGAGGGTTTGTAGCATATATGCCCGTATGGGGTGTGACTACTTAGCGCTAATGGTTTTGAGAAATTGGCGATTTGCAGTACGTGAGACGCAATCGAAAAAGGAATCTGCACCTGTAATAAAGGATATTTTCCTGGAATTTAAGATGAACCAATCGGAAAGTCAGGCTCAAAGCATCCCTGCGGCTTCCAACTTTGTTGAACCCGATATGAGCTCCTTCAACTTTGGGTTTTAAATAGAGAAATACAGAAAAAAAAAACCAAACTTTATAAGAAATATAAATTTAATAAAAAAAAAACCGTTGATGCTTCGATAAAAACAACCCCACCCGGGACTCGAACCCGGAGTCTTCCGCTTAGGAGGCGGATGCCTTAACCATTTGGCCAGAAGGGCCTAGACAATTGAAAAGCAAACCTCAGTTGTTTATACCCAGTGAAGTTATCTTTTCATGTCATTTCTTCGAACGTCTATTTCTTATACTCTTGGATGTATTTGTGTTCTATCTATATTTCAACTTCATGGTATACACACTCCTCCGTTGCACTGCCAGCAGATGCAAGTACTTTGACACTTGGGTTCAGTGAGTCAAGCTCATCCGAATCAGGAACAGACCTGTCAAATTGCATAATGCAAGACGAGCCGCCATACAAAGTCTGGTTTTCAATCCCAGTACGATTACAGAGCACCGCAGTGATCTTGTTATGAGGCCTGGGCATGCCATTGCTTGGATGAGCCAAAAAAGGGAAAAGGCGCAAAATCCAATAGTCAATTAACAGCATATCAGTATCAGATGCACCGGGATAAGAACTGCTTTCGAATTGAGCCTTAATTTTCGCCGCCTTGGACTCCTTTTCTTCTTTTGACAAGTCATTTTGAATATCTGGTGAACCGGAATTAAGCCATGCTGTCGGGACGACTAGAAGCTCAGATCCATTCGCATAAGCACTCAAGGCATACTCAAACTCATTGAATGGAGCTGTAAACTTATACGGGTTTAAGTCCATACAAATACCGAGGCTGGTTCTGATTATCTGGCGTGAAGCGCCCTTCCCCAACGCTAAATCAACAGCACCAAAGCTTTTATCAGGATTTTCCGAACACCCCCACGCCTCGTCAGTCTCGTATAAATGCGTTTTTCTGTAGTTGTACACCAATTGGCCCTCCTCATTCACCACTAATGCAGAATTGTACGTTGTGCCCTCGTAGTCTTCTGGATAGCCTATGACGGTCGTGCAACTATATAGAGACGATAGCTCTTTGGCCAATCGAAACGAAGGACCGCTTTGTGTTTCTAAATAGGGACGTATCTCTGAGGGAGACTTGAAGCTGTACCCCGAGATGGCTAACTCTGGAAGTACTAACAAGTCTATTGGCCTGTTGATTGAGGCTGCCATACTTTTGATTTTGCAAATGTTCCGCTCGATCTGTCCAATCATAGGGTTGAACTGGAGGCCTGCAATGCGTAGCTTCATTTTAAGACGATATTGTGAGGTTTATGATAGTTAGTTTTAACAGTAGAAGGACTAAGCTATGGGAAGTATGTAGGTGATAAGAAGAACGAAAAAAAGGTGAGTAGAATGAGCAAAAGTGTATACACCCGAAGTAATCGCTTCAGTTGAGAAAAATTAGAAGTTTATTTTGAAAGGCTGATCTTTGTATGTTTTCGGCGAGGCTTGGTTTTGTTTCGAGCTACTTAGTAATTTTTCAAAGGTATTGGAAATCCAACGTTTAGACAATGATGTGAGAGATTTATGAATCAAAAAGATTATTAAAAGAAAGTTTAATTTCTTCAATTTTCATTTCCAGCGTGTAAACTGTAAACATAAGTATGTCACATTGCAGAACTTATCAAAGAACTATTCCAATTTTTACAACTAAAATACAAAGTCAAGAACAAATGTCAAAAATCTTGATCCATTCCAGGCATTCCATGGAACAACTTGCCATAACACGAGCTGCTCTTATCATTGAAATGCTCATACGGCTTATCGTGATTCAAGTAGACACCACAGACGTTGCAGAAGAACGTATAACAAGCAGAACACCGCATCTTATTGCAGCCTTCCATTCGCTGTATAACTAAATCGCAAGTGGGACACTTGGAGAAATCCTGAGACTCATCCAGAAGCAATTCATTGAAAAGCTTGTCCATGAGATACTCGTTGGACATTTTCTGCATTAAATCGAGGCCATACTTATAGCGGAGCTCACCACGCTCCTTTGTATCTTCATTGGCCAACCAAACTTCCATCGCCTCAATTGGCACACCCAGGTACTGCTGGTTTTGTCTAGACTTGGCACAATCTATGCTATCGCTATGGTATGATTTACGACATATATGACAAAACGCGTAATTACAGTCGCGACAGATAACTAGGCGCTGGACCATGTTTTCTCGAAAAATCATAGAGGGACACGATTTTCTTGGACAAGACACAAGACGATGTGGGAAGAGTTTAGCAATGAGCATATGCTGATGATCAGCGAATAATTTCATATATTTGTCAAACAACTCGCCGCCATTGGTACTGAGACCGAGAATTGTCTGTAGAACGCCAATTTTGATAGGATGAGTCATTATGTCTCTTTTAAATTGTTCGAAATCGAAGTTCTCCAGTGCAAGGTTATTTGCAGCTAAAAACAGTTCGCGGACTTGGAATGCTGCTTTTGAACATTCAAAATTCGGGCAATGGATCTTTTCCACTTCTCCATTATTGATTAAGGAACTGAAAAAGTCATATAAGCAGCGGCGGCAGAATACGTGCTCACAAGGCTCAAACTCTACACAACTATCACCCTTCACTTCCAGCTGACATATTTCGCAAGTGAAAGTTTGCAATTGAAAAAGCTGTTGCTTTCTTAGTCGGTCAAAATCGACCACTGTTTCGTATAAAGTAGGGTCTGCAAACTCATGCACAGACTGGCCAAATAAATCATGTAAAACTTGTGTGGTTTTTTCTTGAAGAAGATCTATTATTGTAAAGAGCATTTGGTCTCGTACTTCCGTCCATAACTCGTGAAACTTCGCTAGTAGAGCAGTTCTTGCAGTTTCTGTAAGCAATGGAGATGATACCTCAAGAAGTGGAGGATCAGAAGCCGGATAACCTTCAGGAAGCACGAAATTCAAAGAGATTGCACATATATGAGATACTTTTGTATGACGCAAGAGGGTAGAGTCAGAAGTTAACAACCTAATTGTTGTCTCGGCTGGAAAGGACGCATTTATGGAAATGCTTCCGGAAAAGGTACACATGTCGATATCTACATTCTCAGCAAATATAGCCTTGAGTGTTTCAAGCTCCTGCAAACGTAGATTGTCCATGTGTCTGGCTATAATGCAATGAGATGGATTGGGTGAAAGCACAGTTTCAGGAAGAAGGAAGAAGATGAAGAGTATAAAAGGATACCATGAGGTTCAATTATTGGTAACCAAGGTAGAAATTGACTCAACGTGTTCAGAATGACGTTGGTTTTAGTACATTTGAAAAATGTTAGTAAGGACTGATAAGCGCGATGGAGGCTCTTATTGGAGTATTGGAAATTTGGGAGGAATACAACGCAAAACACATGAAATGTAATTCTTTTTAAGATAAATTGGAAGAGATTTTCTGTTTATGCCTAGTTTATTTTTCTGATTGCATTTATGTTGTGTTTTCGTGGACCGCTCAGCTCTGCACTGTTGTGCTAAAGACACTGATCTGAAGAAAGAGACGGGCCGTGATTTATTCATTGATCTGTTTTCATTGTGTTTCTTCTATTAAGATTTATAATTTAGGGTGTTTCTGGACGGAGGTTGGGAACAACTGTGGTGTATCCATTATCTTAATTCACATGTAACACCAATACAAATGGCTTTCTTTTGAAGCTCAACAAACAACTAATCATTTTTCAACCTCAATTTCAATTGTCAATTGTATATCATCTGTTAAATATTTCCACTTCTTCGACCGATTCAGTTGACTCGTTGGTTCTTATCGAGGAGGTACAGTGGACAAGAATACTACTTCCTGACATCTCAAGATACCTTTAGAGTCAGAGTTGACGGATTACAGACGTAGATACAAGATCAACGTTCGGGAACGCAGAAATAGTTAGTTCGTAGCTCAACTCTCCTCCCGCTGATTCCCAAACATGGCCAATATCACAGGGTTTGTGTAGCGGTACACTTTGAAAGAAATCAAATCTATTAATTCGAGCGACCTCGGAGAATAAAAAAAGATTACTATGTTCTCTTGTATTTTGGGGAGAGATACACTTCACTGTAGTACGACACAAGTCTTTGATCTCCGACTCCTTCCAATTCTTTTAAAACCAGCGGGGGTTTATTTGTCTTTGCAACAATTACGTCGACATTTTTTGAAAGATCTTTTTGACTTTTGATCTGGATCAAGTTCTGCAAGTCGGAAACTTACACCATGGACATACTCGTCCAAAAGTGGTCAATTTTCCCCAAAATTTCTCTGGAATACTCAATTCCTTGTCTAAATTTAAACCAACTATTTAATTTCTTTAAATTATAATATCAACCAAATTTAATTATAGAATTCTATCGATTCAATTGATCCGGCTTACCTGCACTCCCTGCATATGTCTCCCCACACTATGGTCATGCTACCCTTATCCCACTGGGGAATATAAATAGGGAGATAAATCCCCCAATATTTTTTTCTACCATCAAACAAAAACCAAATTTTATCTGACAATTGCAATTGATTTGAACTAATATCAATTGACCAATCGCAACGAATCCAAAACGCAACAAATCCAGCCAGAGCACAAAGACTCCTGACTGAGGACCTAACAACTGAAAGACTTCAAAACAGAATCTAAAGTATCACATATTGAAGAGAATTTCATCATGACAAGAACTAACAAATGGACAGTTCATGAAAAGGCTTCTGAGCCAAGATACTTCACCCACAATGGCCACTACAAGACTGACCCTCATAAGGTCTGCAAAGCTGGTTCAGGTAAATTCAATTGGGGAAAGGCAGGAGATGAAATGATGGACGAGGAAGAAATGAGCGAGTTCCAACGTGGTCGCAGAAATTCCAATCATGAGGCAAACGAGGCTGAGATCCGTAAAACGATGGATAAGTGTGATGCCTTAATTACCAATTGAGAATAGATCGTGAGTCATTTCTCAATCATAGATCAACACATCTACGATGCATAAAAAAAAAACTTAACGAATAACGACCCAATGCATAATGAATACATACTCAGAATAAATGATTTTAGTTTATTAAAGATTACCTAGGATACGAAATATCTAACAGGATATTGTTAACACAAAACGATGACACACACGTAAATAGATAAAATGAAGGAGTAATTGAAGTCAATGGATGCATGAATTGCAGGCTCTTAAAGTTGAATTATAGATTTCATTTGTTAAAGGCGCTACAACTTCATAAGATCGAATCTCCTGAAAGTCCTTAATTGTCTATATCAAGATTATTTTACTTTGAAGCTCTAAGCAACTCCTCAGCTCTGATCTTCTTCTCAATCTCTCCCTTCCAGCCCTTTCGTTTTTGTCTTTCCTCGTAGGCAGTCTTATTCTCCAAAACACGTTTAACAATGAACTCAGTGTTCATATCATCAAATTTGTGTGCTGGCAACTGCTTCAACAAGGACTGAACGCCATCATATACACCCTCATCAACGGGCGTAGGTCCGTGGAAAACAGTGAACACTGGACCTGGTAGTTTGCCCAAGAACAGATTTGTTGGTGCATATGGAGCGCCAACAACGACACAGTCTACGTATTTGCACTGTAAAACACAAAGTGACCGTTCCAAAAGATTCATGATTGGATAGTTTAAGCCCTTGTACTCGTTAACTGTCTTATCGTCATGAAGACCAATCACTACGGCGGAGTTTGTGCGGTTGGCCTCTTCACGCACAATTCTCAAGGCCTCGATCTGACCTGGGTTGAAAAGGTCAAAACCACCGTCAATATAGACAATAGAGCTGTTCAATAGCGTATTTACCGTCTCGCTGGCGGGGATAAGGTCAATTAAGTCAGGAGAAGATTCTACATTTACTAGAACAGCTGAGTGTGCGGATTTTCCAGTCTCGTCCAGAGCATACTGCTTGAAACGAGCAAAACCTCCATCTTCAGAGAAAACGGGATGATCAAGAATTGACGAAGCATCTGTAAAAGGTCTATAGTGATGGGTCTTGCTCATCAAAAGCATACGGCCAACCAAGTCAGTGGTGGAAATATTGGGGGTTCTCTTGACCACCACAAACAAGCCCATATCCTTAACAGTCTTGTAGCAGTCTTCGCCATTAGCATCGGTAGTGATATCGTCTCCATGCACCACATACTCACAATTGTACTTCTTCATGAACTCAGGATCCGTTACGTACGGAGCATGTGCCACAGCCTGAGTAGACCACTTACATGCATTAACGGCTGTCATACGCTCGTCGAGTTTCATGACGACTGGGCCCTTGTTGAGTAGGATATCTTCATCAGAGTGAACACCCACATAGAGCTCCTTGCCGAGCTGACGAGCTTGTAGCATTGCACCAGCATGACCTTTGGATGTTAGTTAGAGCATAGAAAGTGGTAAATTTTGAATTGATATCACTCGAAGAGCAAAATCAAGATGAATCGTGATACTTGAGGTTGAAGTTGGGTGACGCAGAAGTGGTGGAAAGACTACCCAAATAGGCAGTACTTTTGTAAGAATTACATACCATGGTGTGCAAAGTCGAAACAGCCGTCGACCCAAATACGGCAGTTTTCAATTCCTTCAGGTTTCTCGTACATGTTTGTTGATGTTCCCCATGTGGTCGCGTTGGTCTGGGGCAAGTATTAGATTCAAGGTGGAGAAATTGATTTCTAGAAAATACAAAAGTTTGGAGAATTTGGATGGAATTGTCGAGGAGTGTCAGTAATTTCGACGTTCTATTTTTTATAATTTATTTAGGTGCTTTTCGATAACGGCGCTTACTTGTTCTAGAAAAGAGACACCAAGATGCGATTCAGAGTCAAACAGAAAAGATAACACAATGAAAGTCTCGTTTTGAGTGAATGTCTCCAAGATTGTGACATTTATCGTGATCAATCCTGAAGAATCTACGTTTTACGTAGAGCTTTCAAATACATAATGGTACCCCATGTCAAAAGTTACTTCAGCAAAATACTTCAGTAAATACCTTCAGTGAATACCAAAATAAAGTACGTGGATTCAAAGCGTTTTAAAAGTCATTTATGACATAATGATCCGAACTGGATACTAGGAACGCTTATTGACTAAGCCCTGCGTTCACATTTACAGTTCACTTTAGTTGAATCATGCAAAATTATCTAATACCTTGTTGCATTGATCCAACCTCAATATCGCCCTTCTTTTTCTTTCCGAATAAATTGGTCGACTTGGGCGTCTTTGGAACGGTAGCCTTGACAAACATCGGTTCCGGTGTTGCATAAGTCACTCCAGCTGGTCCTGGAGCTGCAACGCCTATGTATGTAGGCAACTCACCCGAAGCTCTCTTTTGGGCCAAGAAGTCTAAATAGACGTACATCATCCCAGCGTTTCGTGTCAGACAACCGTGAAGCCAGGAAAAGAACGCCCCGATCACGGGAGGAAGCGAAATGAGCAAATCAAATAAGATATTTGCCTGCATTTTTGCCTCCATTTTCTTCGGGATATGCAAATGGTCATGTGCAATGGTAAGGATTCTACTATGAATGATGTACATTACAATAGGACCTGCAATAGGTAGTATAAACACCGCCAAGGGTACAAGGCCCAACCCAAAATCTAAACCAATTCCACACAGACCTAAGAAACACTTGTCATGGATCCAAGCCTTTCGTTGGATCGCTTTCCAAGCTTCCCGTTCCTCTGGGCTACTATTTGGGCCCAACTTACGTTTATTCCCCTGTTTATCCTGGTAAGGACTCGTATTGTTGAAGTGTTCTTCAGCATAGTCGTTAAAAGCATCCATGAGGAGTCCCCATCCGGGAATGCTTTCTAGCTGTTGTTCAATTTGTGCCATCGGACAACTCGGATTTGATATTTTATGGGATGTGAAAAGAAGGAAATCTATTTGATTCTTGAAAATCAATAATTTCTGTCAAGTTGAAATAATATTTCAGGATTTGAGTGAATTTCTATGCTTAACCGTGGTTGTTTTTCTTGCTTGTTTCAGGCTGCAAAAAAGGGTAGATTAGCCGGCTTAGTGTCCAGAAAAGGCTTGGATAGTGAATTAGATATCCAGATCTGAAGGATATAAAAATTTTTTTATGTCGCTTTTCTCAATTGAGGCTAGAGAGCGTTTGTCAAGGTGAAAAGACGATAGTTGCTTTTGGAATCCTGATCTAGGTTAGCAACGATGAGATCTAACAAATTATTGGTTTGATTCATGAAAAATGAAAAGTTAATGCTGAGCCAGACAATGTTTCAAATATGGACTGGAAATGATTTGAAATGGCGGCTCCATGCATAGATAAGAAGTTGTGTTTCAGATAAGACTTACTAGATGATAGATGAGGTCGCTTGTCCACATATCCTACGGATGAAAAGATAAGAATTCGAAATTTCATCGAAAGAATGAATTAAACAAGTAGTCCTCTATCCACTTACATTAGGTTTTGTAAAATCGATTCAATCTTTCGTTACTTGTGCATTAGTTTGTCACAATGACTGGAAATATGTAGAGTGTATAACTCAAAGAAAGGTAGCCGAGCTTGGCAATGAATTCGGAATAAATAATTGAGATCAAAGAGTTTCTCTTAGAAAATGAGTCGTTAGGTCGTAAATTTCGAATTTATATGGCGTTAGGCATGTCGAGCCTATGATTGTTTCACAGGCTGGACAACGCCGCCGGTGTCTGCCTTGCAAATGAAGCATTTTGCCTTTTTCTTCTCCTTGTATCGTTTCATAAAGCATTCCTTACAAAATTGGTGATTGCAAAGTGTCTTAACGGGATTCTTGTACTCATCCTTGCAAATAGGACATTTGAACGGTAGATCATCCTTAGAAACATCACTTTTACTGTTTGAGATACCATTTGTATTACTTTTAGCGGCAACATTCTCCCATTCCTTTTCAATTACCTTCTTTTGCCGCAGTTCGTCTCGAATATGTAGAAATTTACAGGTATCTCCATAACCACAATACCCTGTTTGCTGGAAATCTTTACACACATCTGGCTGAAAATCTGTAAGCGTTGTGACTCTAATATTCTTTGGAGGAGCCTTTGGCCCAACTGCTTTTGCTACTGAGCTTATGTCGGATTCTGTATCACCAAGGTTTTGCCGTGAATGAGTTGATTTTACATCAGATAAGCCGGCCAAATCTCGTTCAACTGCCTTGCCATCACTAGCATTTTCACTATCAACAGTTTCAGAATTGCTGGAGGCTCTATGGGTGGTGCTGACTAGGTCTGGCACATGTCTCTCATCGTTGGATACACGTTGGCGTTTCACTTGAGAGAAATCAGAAGTTTCCAGCACATCATTTTCTTCACTTTTATCGTCTTGCCCTAGTTTACGTCGCTGCAGAAGGTCTTTCTTGACATTTCTTTTCTTGAACATGGTGGAGCTGTTGCAAATGATGGGAGTGTATATTTAGTGATGATCATCGTGTGGGGTAAAACTCCAGATTCCAATTTTTTTATTAAAAGTTTGATTTGAGAAAAACCAATATCTTTCTTAATTAATCGTAATGTATTTATTGGACGGTTGTTGGTGTTTGCGTTCTTAATATACCAACGACCTTGTAGACTACGACCTTTACTACTAAAAGAGATATAGAAAACTCGAAATTTCAAAAAGAAATTTTAAGAGTTTCAAAAACGAAATAAAAGAATAAACTTATATTGATTTCGCCATAAATTTTCTCGGTAGTCACCAAAACGTTGGCACGTATCAAACAAAGAATTGAGCAAATCGTACAAACAAATTTTAATTAACATGACTTATAAGGAAAAAAAGAAGAATTAATTTTGAAAATGACTTGATCTTTATCGATGTTTGCTCCACTACTCAACTAAACTGGATCAGCTTCCCTAACTCACTTTCAAACACCCTTCATTCATCACATATTGTGATACCACCATTTTAAAGCACGTAGCCGACCAATTGAGTACCGTGTCCTTACTGAAAGGCTATAATTGGATAGTGGGAATATTATAGGGGTGTTGCGAGTCTTGTGAGTCATAAGATTGACCCGAATCGTCTCCAGTTGAAAACATCAACATTTCCAAAATCTGGCACCAAGAGCTCCATTATGATTACTCTAGAGGAGCTTTTAAAACTCAAATTGACCAGACCTTTAGCCCTTGGGCTCTTTACATACCTTCTACTGCTTGTGGCTACCGTGTACTATGTGTTCCCATACCTAAGTCTTCGAGATCGAATCAACAAGAAGGAATTCACCATTTTGGTTTTGGGAGACCTTGGCCATTCTCCTAGAATGTGTTACCATGCACAATCCTTGGCTAAATCAGGAGTCCTGGTCAATTTATGTGGATACATTGAAAGTGAGCTCTCTGAAGAGATACTGGAAAACGAGATGATTGATATCTTTCCCATTGATGTTATCAAAAACGCTAGAAAATTGCCATTCGTAATATTTGCTATGTACAAAATTGTAATGCAACTTACTCAATTATTCGTGTTGTTGTTGGAGTTACAAGGAAGCAAGTATTACATGTTACAAAACCCACCATCGATGCCACTTTTGCTCGTTTTAATTGTATTTATTAAGATCTGTAGTCCCAGATCAAAACTTGTTATTGATTGGCATAATTTGAACTATACAATCTTAAACTTGAAGTTTAATAATCTCAATCATCCGTTGGTGAAGGTCCTCAGGTTGTATGAGAAGTTTTTGTCACGCTTTGCTACCGTAAATATCACAGTCACTAACCAGATGAAAGAATTCCTAGTGGAAGAATTCCTGCTCAAGCCTAAAAGTATATATCCTTTCCATGATCGACCCGGGCCTCAATTCAGACCTCTTTCTGTATTAGGGAAGACAAGATCTGAAATACTCAAGCATGAGATTTTCGCTGGCGTCGAAAACATTGATACCTATAAAATTATTGTAAGCGCCACTTCTTTTACTCCAGATGAAGACTTTGAAATTCTATTGAACGCGCTTAAAAAGTATGATGAGAATGGAGCAGAAAAGACTCCAGTTTTTGTGGTAATTACAGGAAAGGGTCCACTTCAAAAACAGTTTTTGGATACTGTCGACAATTTGAAGTTTCTGAAGAAGGTAATCATTCGCAACTCCTGGCTCTCAACGGAGGACTATCCCCTCGTGTTGGCCAGCGCTGACTTGGCTGTATCCCTTCATACATCTCTGAGCGGAATTGATCTTCCTATGAAAATCGTCGATTTTTTCGGTGTTGGTGTTCCAGTGATCACTTTGAGATTTCCTGCTATTGGTGAGTTGGTAAAGGATGGAGTTAATGGTCTTGTGCTTTCTGGAGTGAAGTCTGAGGAGATTGAGATGTATGAGTGCATGTCAACGACGCTTGGTGACGAAAATTTGTTAGCTAAATTGAAAAAAGGTGCCATGAGTGAGAGTGAACAGAGATGGGATGAGAATTGGAGTAGAAAATTGGCCCCTGTTTTGTGTACTTAAGACAGTTTACAATTGGGATATCTAAGTTATTGTTATATTAATAAATTCTCCATTTTCGTCTCTTCGACCCGGTTTTCCACGAAGTGTACTATCAGTCCAAAATTGAAAATGGTCTTCGGCGAAACACTCGAGTTCTTGGTGAGATGGGATTTCTGTCCATTCTTCGGTGACGCCAACGACAGATTTAGTCACATTACACCACAAGCGAGCCGTATCCCGATTATTGTACCCGCCTCCACCTAGAAGAAGAACGTGAACTGTCGATTTATAATTGATAACATCCATAATCGCCTTTGTTAGACCAGGTATCGTTAGATTCCATTCCGCATGAGGGTCGGACGCTAGGCCATCGGCACCGCATTGTATGACTATCACTTCGGGCTGCTCACTCTCCAAAAGAGGAAGGATCAAATTTTGTAAGATCTGGTCGAGTTTCGCATCGCCCAAGCCCCGTTCAGTCGGAATATTGTACACTCCGCTCTTAGAGTTAGCGCCGGTGCCTGGAAAGAAGCTGACACCGTGTCGATGCACAGAACACGTAGATACATTTTTGGAATATTGAAATGCATTTTCTACACCATCCCCGTGATGTAAATCCAAGTCCAAATAAAAAATTCGCCGGTATACGGAGCGAAGTCGTAAAATGGCCAAGACTACATCGTTTACGTAACAAAACCCAGATGCACGATCTCGACTTGCGTGATGTCTTCCGCCATACCAATTTATAACAATAGCACGATCTTTAGAATTCGATTTCCTCGTAGAAACAAGGATATCTGCTGCACTTAGACTAGCCCCGGCGATGTGTTTTACGTAGTCTGCTAAACCCACAAAAACGGGACAATCGTAACTTAAGCCAAACTCGGACAACTTCTTTTGATCCCGATCATCGTTTTCGGAAGATTGTAAGAGAAGTTGTTCTACAAATTCACGACTATGGAAGAGACACAAGTCTTCCAGCTCTGCAGGCTCTACGTCGAAAATTTCACACAAGTCATGAAGACCATATGCCTCTATTAACGTATCAACCAAGATTTGTCTCCCTTCATTGGAAGGTAGCAAATTGGCTAGTCTTGTAGTCTCAGAAGAGTAGGCTAAGTAGACCTTCATGGATAGTAAGAAAATCCCAGAAAGCGGGGCTTAAAGAGAATAAATATTCAAAAATGGCACATCGAGACAAAAAAGTTGAAAAAATTACCAGAACCCGATACTGTTTGAGTTTTTCTACTTGCATTTCGTTTTCTCCTTTGTGAACAGCTTACTTTTGCAAACAATATAATAATCCAGCAGATTAATAAAAAATATACCGAAATTGAGTTCAATTACACCTTTTTTTCTATTATTAAGTTATACTCAAACTAGTAAATGAGTTATATCAGAGGTAAGTTGTGTCTCCCAATTAATTTCACAGTACTAAGAGAAGCAAATGACATTAGTCAAAGTCTATCACAAAGTTTCTTTCGACACACTCTCCTCTTACCAACTTTTTTAGTCGAATTATTACGGCACGCCATTCTTCAATTCCTGTTTGAATGCTTGATGCGTTGTCCATCGAGCACATTTTTAACTTAATTGATTCTGTGTCTACTTGCGTGGATATCAAACGAATCAAACTAGCAGTTCGGACAATAAGACCAGTTTTCACCGCTTCTCGGATGTAGTTCTCTATGAGTTGAACATCATCCGGATGAGGACCCTGTTCTGCCATTGACTGTTGAATCCACTCCCGGAGCTGCCTGACAAGCTCAGAGTAGTCGTCAGTCAACAGCATGAATTGCGGAGGCGGTTTGAGGCGCGGTTGAGCTCTGAGCCAGTCAGAGTTAATTACATTTTCCTCTAAATTCCTCCTGTGTTGATCTCTTGCCTCAAATTTTTCACGCATTGAGACAAAAGTCAATCTCTTCATTTTTTGTTGGCGCTCACTATCAGCAAGGAGTTCATTTCTAATAGAAGATGGTATTTCGTTTAATACTTCTTCATCATATGACACTGTTTCATTGTAAGGTGTCGGAGATTCTTCCTTTACGATTTTATTTTTCGTTGGAGAATCTCTAATTTTACGCTTCTTCTTAGGAGACTCGATAACCCTTACAGATTTGAAGTCGCCATATGGCTGAGATGGAAACAATTGTTGATGGAACACTTTCTTTCCATTGTTTTTTGTCGGACTTTTCTCTTTAGAAGAGACCGGAATGCCGCGCCGCAATAGTTCTTTTTTAAACTCCCTCTTAATTGTATCCGGAAGCTGATTGAAAACATCCCAATCAATAGAGTCGCTATTTTCCACCTTTTCGGCATACGGAAAAGCCTGAGAAGAATAGATTGCGGGTTTCGGTATAGCACGCGAGAGTTGCTTAAATTGTAGTTTTTGTTGTTGCTGTCTACGAACAACTTCTATATCTACGAGCTTGGCCATTGTCATTCCAATACCTCTAAGCTCTTCAGGAGGAATGTTGAGTTGACGATGAAGGGCCTTTATTTCCGAGCCTATTAGGCCCCAGTCATTCGTTGGGACACCCAAATTTGACGATCTACTAAAAAAATCGACTTTTCCCATACCCATGAACTTGGGCGGATTTACAGGAGTATTAGGTTGTCTACGAGCTAGTTTCAAGGATATGCGAGAACCACAGACACCTAAATTGATCATGCGGTCTTGCAACTCTTTCGCAATTTTCATAAGGAACGTCTCCACCTGATTAAATGAATCAAACCGAATTCCATAGTTGACTTCTACGGATACAGACTTACGTCCTAGAAGAGTTTCACTGCTCGAAGTATCTAGTTCTATGGAAGTGTCATCAATGCCGCGGCAGAATTTATAAAGCTTTTGCCCGGTAACGTCCCCCAAAATTCTAGAAAGTTTGGTTGCTGAAAAGTTTTTGATGTCTTTAATAAAAATCTTTGTAGGTGGAGGAACATCTGCTTCTTCCGAAAGCTTTTTACAAAGTCCATAACCCATTCCAGGGAGTGATTGCAAATTAATATCCGCGAGGAAATCATCAATTTTGTCACGTAGGTAAAATTGACCGTTTGGCTTCGCGCGCCGAATTGCTAATTTAGCTAAGAGAACATTTTCCGCAGCGCCGACACTTACTGAGCATTTGGTAAGTTTGAATATGTCATCCCTGATCTTTTCAAGAAAGGAATTTACATCGACTCCAGAAGCAGAACAATGAGAAGATGCATCTACAAGCACTTCATCAATCAGTACAGGAAATATCAGGTCAAACACACCAGAGGAGATCAAATACGTATAAAATGCGTGTGAAACCTTCTCATACGCATTGAAGTCGTAATCAATTACTTTCAATTCAGGACATAACTGCCTTGCACCCCCAAGCCACAGGCCATTTCTCACACCCCTCTCCCGGGCTACATAGTTACAACTAGCCACATCTGACGATTTACCCCCATGAGATACGGCAATCGGGTCTTTGTGAATGTCAAGATTGGGATGTTTAAGAGCAGATACAGTGGCAAAAAAACAGTCGAAATCAATATGAAGAATTAAGCGCTGTGCTGTGGTGTTTTTCGGCGGAGTTTTTATTCCATTGGCGACAAGACGAATAAATTTGGACCGAAGATCCGCCTTCCAAGTACTTAAATGATGAAGCCGGGAATTTGCAAAGAAATGGGTAAGAAAGTCTGGATGTTTAGCGTCCATTTGAGCAAAGGCCTGTCTTGGACGTGAAACTTGGAACTGAGATAATCTTTTCAGCAAACCACTTTCCTTTGGATCTTCTTGTTCAATACTGAGCAGAAATTCTTCTAGACCTTCGTTTGTTAATAAATCATCGTCTAGATCATCATCCAATATATTTTGCCCTGAACCATCATCTGTAACACCTTCACACAAGGGTACATTAGTAAGAGAATTGACATTCTCCACAAGTGTAGGCTCCACCAAATCTGCATCTTTTGTTGACTCGATCTTCTCAAATCCTAAGCGTTTCTGGTCGAAATCAACATCATCGATGAGTCGATACTCTTTCCAGTCCAATAACTGCTGTTCATCCAAAGAATCAGCGATCCATTTTGCCCTGACTACTTTGTAGTTACGAAATTCGATACGTTTTCTTGGAGTGAGTTTATCGCAGATAATATGGGTTGCCGCACCTTTATTACCCAAGTAGTGTAGAAATTGACCCCCATGAAGTACAACAGCTTTATGAATGACTGATAGGGATGGAATTGTGTTGCCATTTACGAAGATGATGCAATTTTTGAAAATTGGAGGAATTTGAGAACTTTCCCCATTTGCTCGACGGCGGCTCTTCTCCCACTCTACAAAATATTGATCAGCAAGTTGCTGCTTTCTGTGCTTGTTTTCAAAGTAAGCATTGAAGTCACCAAATTGATGCTGTGCTCCTACTTGACCGAAATTGGATCTATTGGCGTCCTCATCCTCGGATTCGCTTTGTTCTATCAGCTTTTCGTTTTCTTCCAAGATCAAAGGTGGAGTGTGAGTAAGCTGAAGTTGTGAGATATCCGTAGAAGCAATCTGATGTCCAGCATCATCTTTTAACTCTTCCAGGCGCTCGCTATCATGAAAACTTGAAGTGGCCATGATCTTCAATAAATCCATATCCACGGTACTGAGAGCAGAACCAACAGGTTGAAGACAGGGAGATACCTCATTATTTTCCGAGTCACTATCCGTGTCAATCGCAGCCAATTGATTACCACAAATTTCATAGGAGGAAGACTTAGCGCCATCTTGTGGCAATTGTTGTGACAGTTGCTGAACTTGTTGTAGAGGCTCCGTTGCATCGAGCTTGAGTAGAACAGAATCGAGATCATCATTAAATGGATCTGAACCGAATGAAGAAATCACCGATGGAATAGCATGTGCTAAGATTGGTTGATCATTTGTTGAAGTAATGTTTGCATTCTGGCTCGCCACTTGGCTGCATTTATTTATATGAGCTACGAGTTGAGAATCATCGAGCAGCTGAAGAAACAGATCTAGGGTCTCATTATCCATTGATACGAAATCATGAGTGGTTGTATTGGTTAGAAGTTGGATTTGGATATGTGAAACAGTTGCGATAAGATTATGAGAGATAGAGTGGTAAGTGAAATCATAATAAATGAAAAGGATAAAACTTTACTGAAAATTAGAAGTTAACTAGATATATATATAATCAATAATTTGCAACAAAACTTAGTACATTTTCAGTGACATTGGACTTGTATCTTTTGTTTGGATACATGAAACAGGGCTTGTTTCATCCTGGTTTTAGAGTTGTTTCAGATATGGAACTGGGACACCCGAGAAGGAAATCGAGTGTAAAAGCATTCAAAACAAAATTTTGGAATTCAGAAATCGCTTAAAACATACCTTGAAACTCTAGATCCATAAAATTTTCATTGACCGTAATTTTCTTTCAAATGTGACCTTCCCTTTCTAACATACTGAAGAGACGACAAGTGCGTACTCTATCATCTTGCAATAGCTAAAAAATGAACTGAACCAGTTTCTTTCTCTGAAATTGATTCAAATTTTATAAAATTTTTTTTAATGCACGGCCAGGCTGCTCGTAATTTAACATCTCAAGCAAAACAGTAAAGACGAAAGCCAACATAATAATTGGACGAATCCAGATAAACAGAATCCAGAATTTTTTTTTAAAAATTAAATTATAATATTCTCCGAAAGAAAAATTATTATCATCATTTTATGCCTAAGCTTTAATCTGGCCTATATTGCCTTCCTGCGTGCTCCAACACACGTCCTTGCCACAACAATAAGTATACTTAGTCAAAAACCAACAATGGTATGTTCTACGACACTATGGAGCTTGGACTTCGGAATTCTTGACAATAAGAAGAAAGTAGAATTGAATTCATTCGATGTTTATGTAATTCGGTTGGTCTAAGCGTTCAAACACTCACCTCCGGAACCACTTTATACTGCCCGCTTCTTGAAACCAGAAATCCTGTTTTCCACAAGAATTACTTATAACCAATGGAAAATTGTTTCCTATTCAAAACCCACTCGGAAATAACTAACTTTGTAGGCTGAAAAATTATCCGAAGAACAGATCGCAGAGTTCAAAGAGGCTTTTGCCCTTTTCGATAAGGACAGCGATGGAAAAGTCACCACTAAGGAATTGGGCACTGTAATGAGATCTTTGGGTCAAAACCCTTCCGAGTCCGAGTTGGCTGACATGATCAACGAAGTGGACGCCAACAGCGACGGTTCCATCGATTTCCCAGAGTTCTTAACCATGATGGCAAAGAAGATGAAGGACACTGACAGTGAGGCTGAGATTGCTGAAGCATTCAAGGTTTTCGACCGTAATGGGGATGGTAAGATCAGCGCTGCTGAATTGAGACACGTTTTGACTTCCATTGGTGAGAAGTTGTCTGATGAAGACGTCAACCAAATGATCAAGGAGGCTGACACCAATAACGACGGTGAGATTGACATCCAAGAGTTTACTCAATTGTTGTCTTCCAAGTAAGTGGCTCACGAATAGTTGGTAACAACGCTTGAATATTGACTGACCTACTGTTAAAGTTGTATAATATTTATGTTAACTAATGAACTACAGAAAGTTATTTTAGGAATTCTTAAGGATGTTTCATTTTACAAATAGCATTATTGAGCTTATAGTATAAAAGTTCCATTATGGGGGCTAACTGTGACATCACTCGGAACTTAAAGTACAAGATACATGCGCAGGACTCCAGTTCCTATGAACACACCTAGATCTACCATGAAAAGCGGTGCAAATTTGAAATAAGGGTTGTCTAAATTGTTCTCAATAGTGAGGACTTTCACTTTACTCGATACAAGTACAACCCTTCTAAATAACAGGAAAAGAAAGAAACGAACAAAACGCAAATACAATCAAAGGTATGGAACTTGAAAATCTATTACCAATGTAATTTTTTAACATTAAAATACTATCTGGGCTCACTTCTTGCTGCGCATAGTACCGAATTGACTCACCGAGTTCATTCGAGAAACCGTAGAAGAACGTGGGAAAGCATGACGCGTAGATGGTTCAACGTCAATGTTAGCATCAAAAATACTTTCATTATCTACCGCTGCATCAGGCTCGACCAGACGAATGCTTTGTGTACTAGATTTCTGTTGCAGCAATCCCTCGTTGAGGTTTCTATTAACAAGATACCGCAATGCATTGAGCCAAATATTATGTCTCTGTCTTGTTGGACACGTGATCTTGACAGAGCTAGTTTGCGAATGAACAACAATGGATTTGTAATGGAGCCCCGGTGGAAGTGGGTTAGGGTCTTCGACACTCTCCACACGAATAATAGCCATAGCTTTCGTCCGTACCTCTGAGGGATTCGTCAAGACAGGATTAGACGACGACCAGTATAGAGTTAACGAGTATGGATGCACCCAAAAGTAACGTTCATGACGCGAAGAAGAAATCAGACTTAATGGCCCCAATTTTCTGTAGTATTTGAACAAATACTCACCTATGACAACCTGAGTGATTGCAGGAATCATGGATCTATCCGTAAAAGAGATATTCGTAGCAATAGAAAGTGCCGTAATAGAGTGCGGCAAACTTGTTTGAGATCTGCCAGTGTGACCCGAGCGCATGGAATGTGCACGCTCTACTGGAGGTATTTCCGTTAAGTTTGAAGCTATTGTATCCGCACCGATTGAATTGACGCGTTCCAAAGCAGGCAGCGTTGCATCGAAATAGCCCTTCTTCTCCGCATACGTACGGAATACGTCGTCAGGAACGGTTTCGATGTTCATCGACTCGGAATGGGTGAGTCTTTCGAAAAATGAGTTAGGAACAACCCTGACCAGGGTCACTTCAGGAACCTTTTCTGTTTCTGTGGCTACAAATGCTGTCTCGGGGATACAGAGCATATTCCATTGTTTGGCTAAGTCGCGGAATTGTGCCATGTCCCCGATGGCAGCCAGAGCGCGCTTCATTTCGTGGTACTCCGAGTCTGGAACCACCGTGAAGCCCAACTCCTCTGCATTCTTTTGGAGCACATCTTCTGTGACAATGTTTTTCGTCTGAGGTGCAAGCTTCAATTCCTGGTACTCATCCTTGGTCATTACGACCATGTCCAAGTTACGCAACTTTTGCACGAGTTCATCCTTCTCAGGTTCCTTTTTCTGTTGACGAAGCTCATGAATAGCAGAGTCGCGTTCAGCTAACGTTTGCTTCAACTTCATGACCTCAGCAGCGGGTAAGACCGACAATGAGAGTCCAGCTGCAAGTGCCAGAAGAGTCTCTGCGGTGTGAGACTTTGGAGCTACAAGCTTAGCGTATTCATCTCTATCTACAGTCACATAGCCATGTTCTTGGGCCATCTTTTCGATGTTCTCAGCAGTCAAAGACTCAGGAATCTCGCCAGTGGGCAAAATACTGAAGCCCAACCCTCCCAAACGGGCTCTGATATTCGTAAGCCAATCAGGCGCAGAGAAGTAATTTTCAATAATAACATCTTGGTTTTCCACAGTTGCAGACTTCTTGGAAGCCTCTGCTTTGAGTAGTTCCAAATCGTTGTTGCTCATGAGAGAGTAGCCTGCAAGCGTAGCTTGTTCTCGTAAGACAGGAACCAGATAATCTGTTTCCTGAGCTTCAAGAATCTTCAATTTCTGTTCCAAGTCCTCATTTGCGGCAGAAAGAAGGCGCGCTTGCTCCAAAGCCTCTGTCAACTGTTCGGACAGTGCCACCATGTCCTGAAACTCAGCTTCTCCTACTAACATCATGCCCGATGCTTCAGCACGGTCCTCAAGAGTCAATTTGGAGTCTGCAAGAAGCTGCTCAAGTATTGTGGCTTCCATTAATTTGTGGCCATGAGCTTTGGCTGCAATTTCCAAATCTTGAACTGTAGGCTCGTTTGTTTTCTGATACATGTTGTTGAATTCGGCAACGGAGACCACAACGAGACCTTCGCGGGTAGCTCTTTCTTCCATGCCGAGTGCGCGGTCACTTCGCAACTCCTCAAGCTCCTTGCTATCAATGATTTCCATATTGTAGCCTCTGGCCTTATCAGTAAGAAGACTGAGGGAGGGAGTATTCAATTGTGTGATCATAGTATCGTAATCAGCCACCGCCAATAATTTGAAGCCATGCTTAGAAGCCTTGCTATCTAAGGGCTCAGCTACGGAAAGTTTGAGACCTGCTAACTCATCTTTGTTGATTAGACAATACTCACGTTCTGAACTCCATTCCTGTAACTTCTCAAATGGTGGGCTAACAAGTGCATCGTAATCGGCTCTTTCAACAATTACACAATCTATTTTGCTTGAAAGACCCCTCAAAAAGTCAGTGGTGGGGGTTTGAACTTGAGCTAGAAGATCTTTATATTTGACGAGATCCTGCTCCATTGTTTCGAAAGCGGCGATGGTCACAAACGCCATGCCAGCATTGGAAGTTTTTTCTTCTAAAGTCTCAGTTGCCAAGCGCTTTAGTTCGTTTAATTCTGCGTCGGAAATGACAAAACATTCTTTCTCAGCGGCCAACTGCTCAATTGTCTTATCACGGTGCTCATGCAACTCTTGAAGCTCCGCTTCTCCGACAATTGCATGATCTAAGGTCTTTGCACTTTCACGTAAGTACTCGAGCGAAGGTGTTTCAAACTTGCTTTTGATTTCGGAAAGTTCTGCAAGCAATGAAGATGCCACTAACGAAGAGCCTATTGCGGCCGCTTTTTCGCTTAAATACCCAACAGATGGATTTTCGTGATCCTCGAATGAGGCTAAAAGTTCGCTTTGCTTTTCTTTAGTTAACAAAACATGCCCATTGAGTTCCGCTTTAGATGACAAGTACTCAATTGTAGGCTCTGCGTGCAGCGCTTCAATAGACTCTAATTCCAGAACGCGCTTGTTTGGAAGAATGGAATAGTCGATTTTGCTCGACTGCTTTTCCAAATAGTCCAACAGCGGAGCCATAAAGGCTCTCTCAACAGATTCAAAGTGACTCAATTTGTCGGCAGCAAGAACAACAGAACCCATCACAAGAGCACGCAGAGCAAGATGCTCCATAGAAGGCACGTCTGCTAACTTTTCCTTGCTCAAAAGTTCTTCATATCTCTCGTTTAATACAGCCTTATGATTGTGGCTTTGAAGGTGAGAAGTCAAAAACTCAAACAGAGGCGAAGAATGTTCGGATTCAATTCTCGACAATTCAAAAACGCGCTCATCAGCCAATATTTGGCTTCTGTGCTTGATAGCCTCGGAACTTAAGTATTCTATTGTAGGCGATTTAAATTGCAGCTCAATTTCACGAAGCTCACTATTTCTGTCCTCAGTCAACAACACATGTTTATGGACGTGGGACTTATCATGCAAATACTCAATTGAAGGCTCAGCAAATTGCTTTTCAGTGTCTAACAAGCGTTGGTGCTGCAGGTTTTCTAAAATAACGTGATTACTATCATCGGCTTTTTGCTGCAAGTACTCAAATGAAGGGGTTTCGTAGCTTGAAGCAATTTTCTCTAAATCCACAAGTTTCTCATTAGCTAAAAGCGTGTGATTATGAGTTGCCGCCTTCTCCTTCAAGTATTCAAACGAGGGTTCTTGGAAATTACGCTCTATACCAAGAAGCTGGGAATACCTTTCATTAGTTTCAAGGCAATACCCATGGCAAGAAGCTTTGGAAATCAAATAATCTGTGCTTGGATTTTCATATCTTGCCAGAGCCTGCTCGAGTTCTTCGAGTCTAGACAGCTCGACCAACTTATGGTTATGAGTCTGGACCTTCGATGTCAAATATTCGAAGTCAGGGTCGTTATATAATTTTTCAGTATTCTGGAGGTTCTCATAATCGGTAGCTAGAACAATCGAGTATCCAAGCAGGGCAGCCTTCTCTGTCAATAATGGAAGTCCCGGAGAGTCAATAGCTCGAGACATTTCGTCATAATCATCAAATTTCACGAGTTTGGAACCCTGAGCCAGTGCTTTTTCGGTCAAATATTCTAAAGAGGGATTTTCACGCTCAGTTTCCATGTTCGAAATCTTCTCCGAAGATACCACTATATGATCTAGGGCCTTTACCTTTTTAGCTAGGTGATCAAGAGTAGGATGGTTTACACTGTGGTAAAGCGATTTGAATTCGTCTTCATCAACGAGAACCAAGCCGAGAGAGGCAGCTTTATCCTCTAGAAGACCACGTGTTGGGTTAAGGTTCTTTAACTCAAGGTCCTTGTAATTCTCGAAAGTTTCAGTTTCTAAAAGAATCAAACCTAAAACTGCAGCCTTCTCGGCTAATTGCTCTCTTGAAGGACTCAAATCTCTTCTTAACAAATCAGCATATTTGTCCTTCTGAACAACAACCATCTCTAAATTCTTGGCCTTATCCTTAAGAAATTCCAATGATGGAGTTTCGAAAGTAGTCTTCCACATGTCAAATTGCTCGTTGGGAATGAGCTTCATGTGTTTAGCCTTCTCCTTGTCTTCCATGTGCTTTTCAAACTCCTCGCTTGGCACCAGAACGTAGCCCTTAGCCAAAAGGGAGGCAATGAGAAATTCTTTATCGGGGTTATCGGCTTTAGTCCGAAGTTCGCTTAATTGGTCAGCGCCTAGGATCTCCATGTTTAATCTTTCAGCGTGGCTTGCCAAATGGTCGACGTCTGGGTTGTTAGCTAGTTTCATCACAGAAGAGTACTCTTCCATAGAAACAGCTACATAGCTCAACTCGGTGGCCTTCTTTTTAATGTATTCAATCGAAGGAGAATGGGCAATAGCCTTGAGGTCTTTATATTCAGACTCTGGGACAACAACATGATGAAGCTTTGCAGCAGAAGAATTCAAAAATTTAATATCGGGCGAATCCTTAATCTTTCTCAATTCTAACAATTCTTCGCTTGGAACGAGCTCGAAGCCTTTTGCTTTTGCGGAAGAAGAAATTTCATCAACAGATGGGTCCGAAACAGTCTTTTTGAGCGCTGTCAACGCAGTGGCAGAAATAAGAGCGAGTCCAAGAGGTGCTGCCACCTTCTCCACATGAGTGGCTGGGGGACTATGAACCAAATTGCGGAGATTTGTCAACTCGGCAGCAGGAATCACCGTAGAACCGTGTTTTTGAGCATGTGCTTCCAAAGAATCCAAAGAAGGTTGATTCAATGCAGAAAGGACATCGTTGGCGATCACTGCACATGAAAAGCTAGCGGCGAGAGCTTTGACTCTATCAAGATCAGGAGTATTGGCCAACGACTGCAAGGCCGAATAATCTTTGTTTTTGACAACAATACTTTCGAAAGTCTTGGCATATTCTTCTGTTTGTTCGAATGATGGGTGCTCAAGCTGATGAAGTCGCTCCTTTGCAAGAATTACATGATCCTGCTCAACTGCTAATTGTGATAGACGCTCGAGAGAGAACTCCGTGGCAAGTTTCTTGAGCTCATTCAATTCTGGCTCAGAGATACAGACATAAGATTTTTTTGACGCAAGACATCTGATGGTGTCAAGGTCAGGGTCAAGAAGTTTATCATGACTGGTATTGGAGACGAGAACATGATCTTGACGTGCACTGAAGTCACGTAATCGATCAAGCGAAGGATTATGTGCCCATTCACTCAACTGTTCATAATCTTCAATTTTGATGACCTTATGCTCCATAATTGCGGCTTTATCTTGGAGGTGCTCGATTGAAGGGTCATGCGCAAGTCCATTAAGAGCATCGTAATCCATTTGAGGAACCATACAGTGGCCATGCTTGGAAGCATGCCCACGCACGGTTTCCAAATCTGGAGCATCTGCCAATTGTTTGAGTTTGGAGAATTCCGAATCGTGAACAAGCACGTGGTTGTGAGCCTTAGCCCTTTCAACGATATGATTGAAATCCGGGTTATGAGCCAATGTAATTAAGTGCGAATGTTCAGAGGCATCTAAAACAATACGATCTTGGCCTTGCGCATGCGCCTCAACTTCTTCTCTGGAAGGAGTTTCTGCCTGGCGTCTAAGGTCATCATAAGCAACCTGAGTGATGATTGCATGTTGATGGAGATTCGCTAAAGCTTTAAATTTCTCGTATCCGTCATCCGCAGCAGCCAGCTTAAGTCCTTCAAAGTCAGTTTCTGGAATGGCCACAAGGCCATATGCTGAGGCCACTTCGAAGAGCTTTTCCTTTGAAGGGCGCTCAGCATTCTTCATAAGGTCTTCATAAGCATGGACCGCAACTAATTTGAAATTCTTTTTTATTGCATTTGCTTCCATTTCTTCCTGCAGAGGATCATCGGCCTTTCTTAATAGTTCTTCATAATCACTGCTCGTAACAACATGCGAGTTCAACTTTTCGACCTTTTTAGTCAAGTTCTCGAGAGTTGGCGCGTTAGCCTCAGTAACGAGGTTCTCATGTTCAGAAACAGGGAGAACCACGAAATCGAGCTCCTTCGCTTTCACTGTGATTTGCTCAATGGACGGGTTATTTGCAGTCTGCTCAATGACTGCGAACTCTTTATTTGGCATGATTGCATAGTCATGAGTTGCAGCCTTTTCCAAAATAAACGAAAGTGGCGGATTATCAACGAACGATTGTAGTTCCTGAAGGTCTTCAATATCTATTAGCTGAGCTTCGTAGATTGCGGCCTTTTCCTCCAAATAATGCCAGTTGGGTTTTTCAAACTCAACAGTCGGAGTTACAGTCAACCCCTTTAGCGCAGCCTTTTCGTTGATGTAATCTATGGATGGTGACTCAATAGATCTAAGTAGCTCATCATATTTGGTCTTCTCCATTACAACTTTATCCTCTAAAACCAGTTTCTCCTTTAAGTAGTCCTCAGCGGAAAGCAGAGTGACTCTCTTGAAAGTGATGTATTCATCTTCAGGAATAACAACCTTAGAGATGGCTGCGGCTTTAGTGTATAAAAATTCCACGCTTGGTGTTTCTATTTGCAGTCGCAAAGAGGCCAATTCGTCACTCATAATTAAAGCGTAGCTCATGTTCTCAGCCTTGGTGCGCAAATGATCCATAGAGGGCTCATTTGCATTTTGACAGAGCTGTTCATATTCAGCAATATTGACAACCATCATATTGTGCTTCGCAGCAGTCATTTTCAATTCTTCAGGGGAAGGTTCACGCGCAAGCTTTTCCAACTGAGTAAGCTCCTCATTTCTTATAATGCAGTGGTCAGAGATGACTTCCCGAACATGGTCTATGCTAGGCTTGAACGCTAATTGTTCTAACTCAGAAACACGTTCACCAGGAAGCAACTTTTGGCCATGCTCGGCGGCCTTGTTTTCTAAAGCCTCCAAACTTGGCTCTCGAAGCTTTTGAAGCTCATCGGTTGTGATTACAGTACAATTTAATGACGCGACCTTACCTTTCAAGTAATCCATCAGCGGCGATTCTAAGTTTGTCTTCATTGAATCAAATTCTGATGACGGAAGAAGTACATGACTCAAATCGCTAGCACGGGAAGCTAACTGCTCCACGTTCGGATTCAGTAAATTTTGATGTTCCGAAAGAGGAATGACAACATGGTCTAGACTTCTGGCGCAGCTTGCGATGTGTTCAAGCGACGGCTCTTCTGCTTTCTTTTTAAGCTCGTCGTACATATCCATCGACGTAACAATCAATCCCATCTCGTTGGCTTTGCTTTGAATGTACTCCTTCGAGGGACGGTTATACTCAACTTCTAGGCGTTTGAGCAGAGAAAACTCGTCTTCTGGCAAAGTTTGTAGGCCCAAACTCTTGGCTTTTGAGGTAATAAATGTTTCGGTTGGAGCTTCAACTATGTTTTGAGCCTTTTCGAGAGATATGAGTCGATCAGTGGGTACAGCGTCAAAGCCTGCCATATGCAATTTTTCTGTGAGATATCCTACTTCAGGCAGCATGAATTTTTGCTCAATATCCTTCAACTGAGCATGATTTTCATTAGAAATGGTTACGAGCCCTCTGGACTCCAATTTCTTTTTCATTTCTTGCTCATCGAGAAGATCCGAATACTCCTCTTGAGATAAGAGTACAGCACCCTTAGTTTTGAGCACCGATGCAATGCGATCGTTATTCATGTATTCTATGTTATTGTGTTCAAGTTTGGCGAAGTCGGCCAGCGAAAGCAATACCAAACCGTTGTCCTTGGCAAATTGTTGCACTTGCCCCTCATTGATTGGCCCAATTGCACTTGAAAGTTCCTGGGAAAGGATGCGATTACCAGCGTTATGAGCTGGCATCTCGAAATCTAGTTCCAGGCTGTCTGAATCATGGAGAACAGCGCGCGCTTGGTCTAAATCTGTTGACTCATCCGTTACAATCATTTCCTTGCCGGAAATGTCGCCGAGACCAAGTCTAGAAGGCTTCGATGGAGTGTTTGGAGACATTTTATTGTCCACAAACTGCTCCCAGTCCTCATTATTGGCCCATTGACTACGTGGAGACGCAGTATCGTCATCCAGATCATTCAAGACTATAAACTTCGAGTTACGCTTGACAGGAGAAAGAATATTTGCTCTTCCTAAAGATGGGGGTTGCAAATCTTTACACTTATTCTTTTTTGTGCTCTTTGGGGTATTATGCGTGGATGATGAAGGCGCGTTTTTCAATTTGAGTAGAGATGCTCGTAAACGATTAATAGTCTTGTTTGAGTGGGCGATGTTTGCTTTCAAAGTCTCAATTTCAAGTTGAGAGTTGCTGGGGTCATTTTCTGGAAGTATGATGGGGAGCGCAGTAAACTCGTCAATGATCTTGTCCAAATCGGTAGGCTCTTCTAAATCAGGGAGTTGAGGTACCAAGAATTTGTCACGGCCTACCTCACTTTGCGAGTCTTCAGTTCCTATTTTTTTCTGGGCAGAAATTTGAAGCATGAGTCGGTCGTTTTCGTCGTTAAGGTTGTCGATTCGATCTCTTAAGTCAGCCAATTCCTGATTATGAATATCACCTATCAGACGTAATTCGGAGCTCATGGTGGCTGTTTTAAGGTTAAGTTCCTCATTGTCACACTGCAAAGAGGAAATGCGAAGAGTGTGCTCGTTGTGGGTCTTCACGAGACGTTCATTGGCGGACTTAAGGACATCCATCTCCTCCTTCAATGCCGCCAAGTTTGACTCCAATTCCCAATTCTTATCCTTTAATTGAATCTCGTTGTCCGCAGCAGAAGACTTGGATTTGGACAAGGTATTCACGTGTGTTTTGAATTCAGAGATCTCATCTGACTGTGTCTTCAATTTTGATTTTAACTTCAGGTTTTCGGCCGCTAAACGACGACACTCACTAAGCAAATTTTCACTAAGTCCAACCACAAAATTCATATCTTGACCCTTAGACTCGGGCCGCAACTGCTGTCGTGGTTGTGGGATTACTTTTGTAGGTCCAGGCGTGTTACCACCGCGTGTTTGACCCAGTGTGGGTAGATTCCGACGCGCAGCTTGCGCCAAAGGTGTATTTGTATTTGAAGAAGATCTTAAAGGATTGCTATTGTTATCTGGCGTAATAGTGGTACCTGATCTCTTGGTTCCAAAGAGCTTCTTCTGGATCTCCGAGAGTTGACCACGAAGGTCCTCTTTTGAGGACGAAGGCGGCTGAGACATGGATCTTGAGGTTCACAGAATCAGAAATAAAATGCGCAAGTTTGAGTTTCAACTAGCTCTGGGTAAATTAGATTATGTACAAGGCCAGATTCTGAGAATAAAGGTAGAAGTAGGTGGATCGATATTTCATACTGAGGTAAACAGACTGCAGGAACGGTACGATTTTTCAGTTACACAAAGACGAGATTGAGAATAGAAAGCGGAAAAATTTTATTACATAACTATATTTAGAAAATGAGTATTCAATTAATTTAAAATTTAAGATGATCTTCTCGTTTGAAGGGGTGTGACTAAGAGGTCAAAGTGTTATCTGTGCTTAACACCGAAACATGCTCATCGGCTTCCCATATACTATATTTCATACTATTTTGAAAAGCATTACATTATTTACATTTGGAGAGCAAGAAAATTTTGAATTGATAGCTGAAATTATTTAATGTAAAGGATGAGGTACCGGCGGCGTTACCCATCATATGCAAAGAGGGATGCTGATCAAAATCAATTTGCTTAAGCTAATTTCGTCTCCTTCATTCATCTGATACGTCAATATTTAGAAGGGCCCATTTGTTGTAATGAAAATTGGGGTTGATACCTCCTGATTTGTCGTACTGATTTAATCTTCTAGCGTAGCACAATCCACGCTCTCCAAAGCAGATGAACTTGAGTTTCCCAATTTTGTCAACATCAACTATTTCTGAGTAGGTTGAACCTACCGTTTCGACTGGTTGTGTCTGGGGGGTGGTTTTGCTACTCACTACCTCAGCGGCATTAACGGCCACTATAAAAGCGAGGACTAGAAACAACCTCATTGTAATATTCTTTTTTCCTTAAAAATTTCGGTAGTTTATCACCTCTCGAAGTTCGTATTTATATATCTATAAAGTTACTGATTTCACGGTGATCTTTTGACCGGCCACGCAGATCCTTCCCAAAGCAGTAACAAAACATCCAAAAATGATTTTCGTTGACTCTAAAATTTTTTCATTAAGTGTCATTCAATTAATTAAGATCTAGCACTAAAAAAGGGACTCAGTCATTGAAAAAAAAAATCCTATGATTCATGAGATAAAGCATCTCATTAAAGTTAACCACACAGTCTCATCGCCTATGGCTCAAGAATAATAGCTTCTTGAGTGTTTTGGTATTTTTCAAGGAATTGCTGTTCTTGGCGAATCTTCTCCTCCTTTGCCCTTCTTCCCATCACTTTACCGAAATTAATAGACAGGAAAATTAAGAGAATGGTTGCAAGAACCACCCAAGCAACAAGAATACCATAATTACGGCCCAAAGCTCCACGGTATGTGTCAAAGATAATCACCTTAGTGATCTCGTAAGAAGCATGAATGGGCATACCATAACAGTATCTGTAAAATTCAGGACAAAGAGCAATTGGAGAGAATGTTGCAGATATATTAGCGACAACCCAAAACAAAAGCCAGAATCCAACCAATGGTGGATAAAATATAATGATTATCATAGCTGCTGCTTCATTGATTGCTCCAACAGCCCACATAGTCAAGAAATTGGTTGCCCAATACACTGGCCAACCACCTTTTCCAAAGGCTCTTGTGAAGTCAACTTGGAAGGCAAGCGACACCATCGAGAAAAAGAAACTCAAAACAAGAAAACTGATTACAGTAGATCCAATTCTGTAAAGAAGCATGTGATGTGGTTTAAGGTTCAAAGCACCGACTTGTGGGTACACAGTGGAGAAAAAGTTGAACGAGAAGAACGTAAGAATAACCATGTAAATGAGACCGACTTGTGCTGGCGCAACAATGACAGGGTCAGTAAATGGAATTCCATCAATGTTGAAAAATTCTAGCGATGATCCTGCCACTTTTACTGAATCGATGCTACTGAATACTGAAGATGAGTTGGTTCCATTGAACATGTTTTCAAGAATAGAACTTTGCAGGCGAAGAAACATTTGGCCAATTTTTTGAACCATAGGTGTCACATAAGTACCCATGGCGATGATATCACGACCTGTCTCATAGTAAGACACAATCGAATTGTATGAAACATTGTAAGAAGTATCTCCATTTACGATGGCTTGGTAAAAGTTGTAAGTTGCGTTGGGCCTGACATAGATCGACGACCAATAATGCTGCTCATGGACTTGTTTCTGGACTTCCTCGAGAATCGTGTTGTTATTCTTAGCGGCCAATTCGCTGAATTCAGTTGAGTTTTGAACAAGCCACTTACCAATCTCTTGAGCTTGTGGAGTATCCAAAACTTGTCTGAGGGAGTTTCCAATAAAAGGCTCAATTCCGTTAATAGTTTGGTCATCCTCAATGACCACAAGCATACGAAGGTTCTTGAGACGCTTGTTACGTTCATAGTAGGAACCCCAGTAGATAGAAAAGACAGCCAAAACAAAGACACCCATAATAAGATAAATCTTGAGTGTTTGGAAAAGAATCGACTTTCTATTTTCTTTCAAGCGATCATTGAAAAATGAAAGCTTCGTTTGAACACGCAGAAGAATTGTTTCCGTTTTGGTCAAGTCGTTCACATTTTCCTCGTCATTTCCTTGATATTGAACCACTTCAGCATCATCAGAGCCACTCAAGTTACTTGGAAGAGACTCTTTAGACGAGTTACGGTTAGAAGCGATCATGATTGTAATGTATGGATCTCGATGAGGGGTCTATGGAGGGAAAATTGTGGTGGTTGTAAAACCAGTCTTTTCGAGATCAGAAAAGCAGCCAATAGTTAACTGGTAACTTATTATGAGTCGCTGAGCACGTCGACTTCGTTTGCGTCCCAAAAATGTTTCAAAGACGAAGTAGTATGAGATATTTTGTTGTTGTGGGTCAGCTCGTACTAAAGGTATATGACGTAAGCTATCAAATCCAGATCCGGCTGACAGGTCAAGAAGGTCAATTGAAGTATCAAACGAGAAAAAAGAGGCAAATTAATTCTGCAAGTGGAAGGAAATAAACCGATTATATATCGATCTGGAAATATCGAAATTATTAAAAATCAATTGAGATCTTTATATTTGTATTTTCCGAGACCTGCATATAAGCTAAATTGGAGATATTATGTAAGCATTAGAAATGTATCCATCGCCGGACATTACCCTTTTCGGCGAAGATCCGTGTCGGCAAGATGTACTTCGGCGCCGATGTCAATGAGAGAGATGCAAATTAATCCACATTAAATCAATAGAGACATTCCCAGACGACAGTATTTTTTTTGGTCTCCTCCGACAATGATCAATTCAATTCAATTTAAATCGATTTGTTTTCAAAAAATTCGTTTTCCTCTTTGGACGCCGCATGGTTTTGCTTTGTAAAGGTTGATACCCATAGCCTTACTAAGCATTACGCATAGACCACTCAATTCCAACAAAAAGAATGGCTTTCGTAAGGTTAATCTTACCCAATTGAATTAATTGACTATTTAATTCTCGCAAATTGTTCACGAGGCACCGTTCTTGCGGCGTTATTAACTTTTTGGGTTTGACGGACGGACAGGTTGTAGACACAAATCCCGAAACAATCCCGACACAAAAGCATATCGGATCGAAATCTGATGAAGAGAAAAAGTGAGCGCCTTGAGGTATTTCCAGATGTAATTGGTGGAATAAAGCTGTAATGGACATGAGTCTTCAAACCTAGATAGAGACTAGAGACCACCGGCTCGTTTGAAAATGTACACATGTGCCTTTTCGTGTTCATAAGATAGATTTATATTACTCATTACAGGGTTCAGGGGCTCGTGTGCCTTCTTTAGATAATGTGCAGCAGATCGGGTTCGGAGAAATTGGAAGTTTTCCGATCTTCTTGCTTTTCATTTGAATTAGGGACTCTCAATTCAATTAATTTGATGACTGTAACACAGGTTGTATTTTCAGCAAAGCGTCCATTCTTACTGACGACTACCTTGAGGGTCTAGTGAGCCATCAAGAATAGCAATTATATGCAACTGAAATTGCCATTTGAACAGAGATGATTTTGGTGTTTTTCAATCTAAAGCTGTAATTCAGGAATTCGCCTCATTTAGGTTACTGTCGTAAATAAGTTCAACCTATGCCTTAGATGGTATTACAGTCGACAGAATTACAAATGTGTTCTCAAATAATTGAATTTCTGCATTAAACACTTCCCTATTACTATCTTTATAAATCCTATTTGTATTTCTTGCTCCTAATTATACATATAGAAACCTGAAACATACTTGAAACGGCTGCGAATTGAGGACCATTATCCACTTAAAATGACTGATCCTAAAACAAATGACTTTTTGATAATTCTAATTACATTATTAAATGATTTAACTCCCTTTAATTGCTTGAATAGTGACTCACCCCTTTTTGGTTTATGGTCCTGGACGTCTGAGTCACCTATCAACTTACCTATAATATAAACAGTTTTCCCTCTTTCTCAAATCACCAACTAAAGATGCCTCAATTCAAACAAGTTGATGTATTCACATCTGAAAAGTATATGGGCAATCCATTGGCAGTGTTTTTTGATGCCGACAACCTCTCGTTTGAGGAAATGTCTCGCATGGCTGCTTGGACCAACTTATCAGAGGCTACTTTCATAACAAAGCCAACTGTTGAAGGCGCAGACTATCAAGTTCGTATTTTCTCATTGGCTGAAGAGTTGCCATTTGCTGGTCATCCTACTATTGGCACTTGCCATGCTCTCCTTGAGGCAGGCTTGATCGAGCCAAAGAACGGTAAGATCTATCAGCAATGCAAAGCTGGACTTGTGGAATTGACAATTAAAAGTGATTACATTCTGTTTGAATTGCCAAGAGAGATTCGTTCAGAAGTCTCCGAGGAGGCCAGAGTGAAGGTAGAGGCTGCTTTATGTGGTCCAAAGGTTTTGGCCCTGGCTATATACGACGTGGGGCCAGTGTGGCTCACTGCCCGTATACCTAGCGCAAAGGAGGTTGTTGAGCTCAAGCCTGATTTGCAAGCAATTGCAAATGTCAGCAAGGAGCTCTCCATTTCCGGAATTCAAGTGATTGGTGTTTCTTCCCAAGATGACCTTTACGAGGTCAGAACATTTGCACCTTTAGATGGAATCAATGAGGATCCAGCATGTGGCTCTGGTGCTGGTGCCACTGCTGCCCACCTTCGGGACTTCTGTTCTGAAACAAGAACTTTAACCTTGAAACAAGGATCTGCAATTAACCGTGGAGCTGTGCTTGTCGTTAATGCTGAAGGAACTGTGTCTGTTGGAGGGAATGCAGTAACTGTGGTCAATGGAACCTACTAATTCATTTCCAAATCTCTACGGTCCTTCTCATCAAGTTTGTATCGAGTAAGGCCATTGGGCTATATTGCTTTTGATGTATATTTTAAGAGAGAACTTCTCTGTCCTTGTTGAAAGCAGTACCCTTAGTTTAAAAATTAAATCCATGTCAAATTTTTGGAGTCTTAAGAACCCACGCTTTGCTCTTGTGTTTGCAATTTGCAGCCAATTCTAATTCATCAACAATAAATTTAGAAGCAAAAGGTACCATATCATGACTAATTGTTGATTTTACTCAATTTTATTGTTAATTTCTAAAAAATTTTAGTCTACCAATTCTTCCGACACTTATATCTTCTTAACTATTTGTCCTGTGTCTATATAGACACCTGGTATTGACAATAAGTAACACGTCTCCACAAGAATGGCGTCCTCCGCGTACGCAGATAAGAAAGAGCATCTGGCCGTGAATCTAAGAAAACGGCAGGTCCGTGGAAACTCTCTTCATGACGATTTGCTGCTGGATGAGGAGCCTGTGGAAGCCCTCATCAAGAAGACTTCAACGCTCTCACTCACAGACTCTGGTCCCCAATCACTGCTTTATTCCGTGTGGAAATTTGTTATATCACCCTTGATTCTAACGGCCCTTGCTGCATTTGTTCGGTTGTATGGTATTGGTGATAGTCAGACCGTCATTTGGGACGAAGCCCACTTCGGAAAGTTCGGTTCGTATTACATTGAACACTCTTTCTACTTCGATGTCCACCCACCATTGGGAAAATTGTTGGTAGGACTTTCAGGATATTTGGCCGGTTTCGATGGCAAATTTAAGTTCGATAGTGGCGCCCATTTCCCAGAAGGCTCACAATTCACTTACATGAGAATCTTCAATAGTATCTTTGGAATCTTGTGCACGCCATTGGCGTACTTTTCGGCAGTCGAATTGGGCTGGTCAATGTGGACATCGTGGTTGACTGGACTCTCTGTTGCATTAGAGATGCTTGCACTTCTTTTGTCAAGATTGATCCTTTTAGACTCCATGCTTATATTCTTCACTGCAGCCACGTTTTTTTGCCTTACTAAAGTACATACATTGAGCAGCACCCAAAAACTCATTTCTTTCAAAGGTGCCTTATGGATGATTTTACTTGGTTTGTCAATTGGCTGTGTTACTTCTGTCAAATTGGTGGGCTTGTTTGTCACCGCGCTTGTTGGTCTCTACACCGTCTACGATTTGCTCATTAAGCTCTATCAGACCCAGATTTCGCATGAAAAGTTCAAAAAATTTAAGTTGTCATATTTCAAGTACTTCACACATTGGGTGTTTAGGATTGTGGCACTTATATTGGTCCCTGCAGCGGTCTATGTCGTGTCATTTGTAGTTCATTTCCAAGTCCTTTCTAAGTCTGGAACTGGGGACGGTTCTGTTTCTACCCTTCTACAGGCAACTTTGGAGGGAAACACTTTGGAAAACGGTCCTAGATCTGTTGCTTACGGATCATTGGTAACTTTCAGATCTCAAGGTCTTTCCCCTAACCTCCTCCACTCTCATGGCCACAGCTACCCTGAAGGATCTCGTCAACAGCAAGTAACTACGTATGGCTATAAAGATGAGAACAATGAGTTCGTGTTTGAATTTGATGTTGAGACCTCCAGGCTGCAAAATAGATTTGCTACCCTTGACTACGACCCGGAGCTGCCCGAAATTGTTTTGGACTATAACACGACAATAAGAAACGGTGACGTTGTTCGTCTCGCTCATAAGTCAACAGGAAGTTTTCTCCACTCTCACTCGATTGCTGCTGCAATGCTGCCAAGTCAATATGAGGTCTCTTGTTATGGAGGAGTCCACATTGATGATAGTAATGACAATTGGATCTTGGAAATCCAAACACAGTCAGAGTCGCCCGCTGAGGAATTCCAAAATGAAGATCCTGAAGTGCTTCATCCTGTCTCTACCAACTTCAGATTGAAGCACCAGGTACTTGGATGCTACTTGGCAACAACAGGCATCTCATACCCAGCGTGGGGCTTTCAACAAGGTGAGGTGGTTTGCAAAAAGGCATATTTTGCCCTGGACAAAAGCACTTGGTGGAACATTGAGGATCACAAAAACGACAAGCTCCCTGTGCCTAATACTACGTACGTGCCTCCTAAGCCACGATTCTGGAAAGAGTTTATTTTGTTGAATTACGGTATGATGGCTTCAAACAATGCTTTGGTACCTGATACAGACCATTATGATTCCCTTTCTTCCGAATGGTGGGAATGGCCAATTTTGCGATTGGGTTTGCGCATGGGCTCTTGGGGTTTTAACGCAAGATACTTTCTTATCGGCCACATATTCATCACGTACTTGTCAACTGTCTGCATACCCATCGCGGCTTTGACAGTGCTTGTAACACTTTTGAGAGCGCAAAGACAGAATTTGGATTTAAGCGTGATCGGCGCCAACTGGAACTTCCATCTTTCCTCAGGAATTCTTCCACTTTTGGGCTGGTTGTTACATTACCTTCCGTTTGTGATTATGGCTCGTGTGACATACCTACACCACTACGTGCCTGCTCAATACTTTGGTATCTTTGTTTATGGGTATTTGTTTGAGTACTTTTTTGCTCGAAACTCGCCTAAGCCTGTCAAATACATCCTCTTCGCAATGGCATATATTGGGGTTGTGGGCGGCTTCTGGTATATGCATCCACTTGTAATGGGAATGAAGGGAGAGCATCATAAGTATAATTACTTGAGACTTCTAAGCACATGGAAGATTTGAGATGGACAGATTATGTGAAGACATGCTTTTTACAAAAATGGAGTGTTGAAAAGACTGCTTTGATTTATGAATTCTTTGTTCCTACTTATTCTTTTCAATATTCTTTACCATTGGTCTTCTCCGGAAAAGTTTGTGTTTCAAATAACTCGAGCTTGCCAAACTAAGTGCATTAGACGTTAGTGACACTGACAGATCCTTCCAACATGCAGCCAAATTTCACAACAAAAGCGAAACTTCAGTCCTAGCAAAACGTCATTGTCAAGATCAAAATGGAAAAAATAATTACTTAGTAAAGAAATGAGTTTTTAAAAGCTCATAACCGATTCAAACTAATCTTTTCTTGGTTTCCAAACCACTTCCTGCATACACGTATCTGATGTGTTAGACCTTTTCTCGGAGACTCGCCTGCATACAACATCATTCTTCAGAAGGAAAATAACACTATTCTACGATAAGTATTTAACCTTACTGCCTTTTTAGAACATTAACAACCCTTTTTCTCTTTTTGTAGCCATAAGGACAATAAATCTCCATCTGAAGATTATCACTAATAACGCTTGCTTTTGTGTCCCCCCTACGCCTGACTCAATTAAAGGAAAAGGACATTTAAATCACCAACAGTTCAGGTCCAATTTACGCCCAAGAAACCTAGCAAAAGTGCAATTATGGAGTTTAACGGCCCTTACCTAGACGAAGAAGAGCTTCCTCAACTTGATCAAGACCCGCACTCCGGCGAGCAACAACAGTTTATTCACGAATCCAACATCAATGGTAACGGGACCCCCACGGATCCACCACAAGTTGTTGACGAGGAAGAGCTAATGGCAGCACAAGCTGCAGCTGACGCAGCTGTAGCTCAGCAACAACAGCATGGTATTCCTGGTGGTGTTTTCGCCAACGTTGCCCAAGGCTTAGTTGGTAAGAATAGAGACTTGATGATGCAATATTGGCAAGAGACTATCAATTCTATCGAGCATGATGAGCACGACTTCAAAAATCACCAGTTGCCGTTGGCGCGTATTAAGAAAGTCATGAAGACAGATGAAGATGTTAAAATGATCAGTGCAGAGGCGCCAATATTGTTTGCCAAAGGATGTGATGTTTTTATAACAGAACTTTCCATGAGAGCATGGATCCATGCCGAGGAAAATAAACGCAGAACGCTCCAAAAATCGGATATTGCCGCTGCTCTCACTAAAAGTGATATGTTTGATTTCCTTATTGATGTGGTTCCACGTGAAGAAGAGAAGCCCAAGAAAACGTACTCGCAGCATAGACCAAGCTACGTAAACTCACCACTGCAACTTAATATGATCAATCAGCCGCAAGTGCAACATATGAGAGGTGTTCCTACTCCACCTCAAGGTCCCTCTGCACATCTACAGCAACCACACGCGCCACTTCCAGGTGACAATAAGGCAGGCATGCCACATATCAAAGCGGACAACCCACAAACAATGCCAGTGTTGGACAATTCGCAGTCACCCGAGGGACAACAGCAGTCACCACGCGCGCAGACACATATGGCGCAGGCGCTGCGAGGAGAGGATGTCAAGCCCGAGCTCTATGAAAATTACTCTCATTACGAGGGAAACTACTAGTGTATATTCACAAAATGTGTGTGTTAGCTTCTTGTGTATTTTATCTAATGTAATTCAAATTTGATGTGTTTAAGTATAAGATCTTCGGTAAGTGTTCAATGTCAATAGGCCGTATTCTCTATAGTCCAGCAGCATCAAATCCAAAGAATAAGAGACAATCACGAAAAACAAAACACTCTCCTACCTTTTATTAAATCAATTTCCCAAAAACGAATCTTATTAAAGTCAATAAAGTCAATTATATTGACTTTATACTTTGAGACGATTGTATGCAGTCCCTCTAATTAAATGATCTAACTGATAACCCTGCCTGCAAACTGACCTAGAACATGAAACAAAGTGACCTACCAAACCAATAGAAAAGCCAAAAATCTCAAAAAAGTTAACCAATACTCTCAATTGCATCCAATAACAACGACCATAGAAAATTTTCCAAAAATCCACCTCTTTTCTCTGCATATTTTGGCTCTCCTCTTCCCACCAGTCTTAATTGCTCCTTCCCCAATCAACAGTGTGCAAGCCTCCGTTGAACAGTAAATCCCTAAAGTAGCCTCTTTTGCTTTCTCCCCACAGCAACCACCCCTTTTCGTGGCCATGTATAAATTGTGTGGATCTGTCCGTGGAAATCAGTTTTTCAATTGCGCACGCAGATCTTTACTACTTCGAAGCCGGCCTCTTTATTACCGCTCCACCATGAACTTAATGACCATCTCTCAATCGCTCGAAGAAGCGTTCAATAAACATAAAGTTGTCCCCGATGTGGCCGATAAGTTTGATACTCATGGGTTGTTGACAATTGAGTACACACCAGAGTCGCTCGTGACGTTGGGCAACACATTGAAGGTAAAAGATACTCAGAAGAGTCCAAAGATCCAATTCACATTGAACCTGCCCAATCAAGAAAAGGAACTACAGATTGAAAAAGAAGATCGGTTTTTGTTGGTTTTAACTGATCCTGATGCTCCTTCCAATTCGGATCACAAATGGTCCGAGTATTGTCATTGGATCGCCACAGACCTATCCCTCAACACCAATAATGCACATGAAGATAGTTTATCAACAATCTTGGATTTGTCCAAGGCAAATCACATTGTTCCTTATGAGGGCCCTGCGCCTCCTGAAAAAACTGGAAAACATCGTTACGTCTTTTTGTTGTATAAGCAAGACCCCAACGCTAAGTTCTCTCCTCCTCCTGATAGACCTACTTGGGGAACAGACATTCCGGGTTCTGGTGTGAGAGACTGGATCAAATCGCACGGCGGGAATTCGCAATTGATTGGTGTAAATTTCTTCTACGCACAAAACGAGGTCCAAGAGTAAGAAGGGGATAGTATTTATTCGGTTCTCTATCTATAGTCAGTCTTGCTAAATTGGCGAACTCACAAGTTGAGTGTTGATCGAAAATTACAATCGTCATTGAATAAAGCTGGAATAGAACCATGAAATTTGTCCCTGATTGTAACTCATACTCGCCATATTTGTAATGTATCATTAGTGAATCAAGTGATTTTCTTTGAAACTTCGCTGTAGAGCAGACCGAGAATCACTAACTGTGACCCTCGTTGAATAAAGAATCTGTAACCTATGCTTATTGTGTATCGTGAGCTGCGCTCTTGATTTAGTCCTTTGTTTCTAACTGCATTATCTAGAACGGGCAGAACTGTAGTCTTTGGGGCTTGCCACAATACCTTTGCCCTTTGTAGCACCCCTGTAAATAGTTTCTATTATGTCGATCATCTCCTGTTTGTTGTCGATTTGAAAGTTTAGTTTGTTGTTGTTTCCTGTTCCAAAGTCACACATCATATGCTTGTTTCGGAAAAAGAACATGACAGTGCATGGATCGTATAGTTCATACATTTCGTTGAAGTCAGGCACTTTTTCAATGTCACAAACGTAAATGGCTGCAAAATTCTTCACTTTTTCGGCTATTCCATAGAGAATCTCATCCATAATCATACATGCCCGATCATAATCCTTACCAAATCGAATGATAACAAGCCGCTGGTCTTCAGAGAGAATAGCCTGGTCTACATGCCAGCCTGTTCGGAGATGCGTTAGAAAAATGGAACTCATGTTAAGTATGAAAGCGTTTGACTATGCTTTGTAGTATCTTATTTAATGTGGAGTGGGTTGATGAGATATGGAGATGATCCACAGTTGTAGAAAATGAACTTTGAAAGCGGTAATCTTTGCTATGTAAATGGAGCTATGACTTTCTTTGATATAGATAGTTTAAAATGCTAGATTGACTGTTGTGGTAAGAGCTTTAATAGGAAAAGTAGGTAGCATTTGTAGATTTTGACACATCGATAGCGATATGCACACAACAGTAAATTTATTCAAACTCAAGCGAATATTTATGTAAATTTAGTCACAAAATTAAAAATTTTAAAAACTATTTCTTCTCGAACGTTCAAAATTATGAAATTCTGTTTATGTATTAGATGATTGGAGAGGGCAAGAGGTCAATATATGCTTATAAAATTAGGAGATCATATGAAAGCCGCAAATATTAATAAGATAGAAGAGCTTTTAAATTTTGAAAGGTTAATGTTACTGGGACCCATCGCTTGCTTATCTGGAAGGATTGTAATTATGTAGCGAATAAACAATACAGACCCTTGGCGGCGGCAAGGTGCTTTGAATATAATTCAACTTATGAGAAAATTGATATCATACTTTAACTGTAATCAAAACTTTTGAACATAGCCCTCGACAACATCTTAAATTTGAATAGAAGCTAAAGCCATCTAATACAATTCAATAAGGTCAAGTAAACGAGGAATTTTATAAAAACAAATCCGCTTCAAAAATTATTCAGTCAGTTGTGTAATCCTACTTTGGTGTGCTCCTCGGCGCTGGCCATAAATAGTTAGCCACAACTACGACTTCCTCCTCTTGGAATCAATAATTATTCACCAGGATCTCCCATGTTTCGAAAAAAGACAACATCTCGTCCTGGCTCTCGAAAATCTCCTTGGCCCTGGGCCATGCCAAATAGCGAGGAAAATCTCGAGGGTGATCCCTTCTCTTTCCTTTTTCGACCTCCATCAGCAACACAAAACTCCTCCATATGGGGGAGTCTTCGGCCAAAAACAAGAGATAAGAAAAATAAAGAAGAAAGTGTTAATCGAAAAATCGAGGATCTATCTGTTGCCGAAAAACTCAATGTCCTTAGACATCCACTGGTAAGACTCACACAGAGTTACGAAAATTTGCTACTCCACAAATTCCTAAGGATAACTTTTGCCCAGGATGATCTAGCTTTCTATTTTCCATGGAAGTTCTGGTATACTGAAAGGGGTAAACCCGTTGAAGAAGTTACAGTGTATCGACAAAGTCAACTTGATACAGCTCTCGATGGATTCAAGGCGAAAGAGTCATCGACCCTTTATTTGATGCGAGAACTAGCAAAGCCCGAGTTCTGTGAAATTGGAGTTATTTACAGGATTTCTCGATCTCGTGAGAATGAATTGATCCACATGGTAGCTTCAATGGTTGCAAATGGGACGTTGCTGCAACCAAAGAGAGTCTCAGGTACGTAAACGTCAAAATCACAACACTTCCTTTCTTGATCATTTGAACTAACCTTAGCGCCAATAATTGGAGTTGCTGTTAGTGTTGAACTGCAGGAATTTACTAGCGTTCGACTCTTTCTTGGAAAACACGAACAAGATACTGACCTTGGAATGATGGTCTCAGCGCTAACAAATTTAATTTCGTTGCATTCAAACGGAATGTTTCGACTGGCAGTTGTTTCTATTGGTTATTCGAAGGAACCTTTTCTGCCTAATTCGGAGTGTAATTTATAGTTTTGCAGCCAATAAATGAAGATGCCAATCACAATGGCGATGCCCACTTCACGGTAGCAACAATTAAATTACAAACACTAAATAGCAGAAGCAAAATATTGTAAAACTTCTATTTTCATTAAAAAAAAACCCATCTGGGAACATTTATCCACCATCTCCAATTTTTTGTTACCTACTCACGTGACCAAAATCAGACATCCATAGATGAGTATGGATGAGATCTGGCCCCCCACAAATTTACCAGTAAACGATCAAACCCGGAAAGAATGACTGAAATAAATTTGGGAATCACCGCAGACATGCATGTCCATCTTCGTGATGGTAAGATGATGGAACTCGTCACTCCTACCGTCAGAGAAGGTGGTGTTTCCATTGCCTACATCATGCCCAACTTAGTTCCCCCAGTAACAACCATTGACAGAGTTGTTGAGTACAAAAAAAACTTGCAGAGACTTTCTCCTAAAACAACATTCCTTATGAGTTTCTATTTATGCAAAGAGCTTACCCCTGAGTTGATCCACGAGGCAGCCAAGATCGGAGCTATTCAAGGTGTCAAGTGTTATCCAGCTGGAGTGACCACCAATTCCGCAGCTGGAGTTGACCCTAACGATTTCAGTTCTTTTTACGATATTTTTAAGGCCATGGAGGACAATGACTTGGTTTTAAACCTTCATGGTGAAAGACCACCATCCAAGGATGAGGATATTCATGTGCTCAATGCAGAGCCAAAATTCCTTCCAGCTCTTATTAAATTGTCTCAAGATTTTCCAAAATTAAAAATTGTTTTGGAGCATTGCACCACTAGGGCTGCCGTTGATACAATCCATAAACTTCATCAAGAGAACCCTGAAAGCAAAGTCGCTGCAACTATTACCGCACACCACTTGTTTTTGACAATTGACTCATGGGCAGGAAACCCAATCAATTTCTGTAAGCCTGTGGCTAAATTACCAGAGGATCTCCGAGCTTTGGTAGATGCGGCCACTAGTGGTAAGCACTACTTCTTCTTCGGCTCGGACTCCGCTCCACATCCTTTAGAATCTAAGGCAAAACACGTTGGCGTCTGTGCTGGTGTCTACACCCAATCACACGCCATCGCTTACTTGGCTGAGATTTTTGACGCTGCTGGAAAATTAGACAACCTAAAGAAATTTGTTTCTGACAATGGTATTGGATTTTACGGACTTACAGAGAACGACATTCTATCCCTGGATACTGTTGTATTAGTAAAGAGAGAGAACTATGTGCCTGAAGTCATTGGTAATGCCGATTTGACGGTTGTGCCATTCAAGGCAGGTGATAAATTGCAATACGCGGTTGAGTGGAGAAGCCAGTAGGGGTGTGATTTTGAATACAGCTTGAATCTACGATCAGATCAAAGAACGATGCGAATGTGTAAATAAAGAGAGAACCTGAAACATTGGAATTCAATTTACCATCATACGAGGTCTGACTTAACTCAGTAACAGGCTGTTTTAGCCGTTTCTACCAAGAAATTTTTAGTTTCGACGGAAAGAAAGTATGGTTTGTAGACCCAAATAAGCATTTTAGCTGCAGTCCGACAGCTGCATTAGTGTATAAATCTGACACAAACGTGCGGATGCAAATTAACAGAGTAATAAATTAGACGGAATTAAGATCACAATAATCAAAGCAACGGAATAAAAGTCACGGAATTTAGGATTTACATGTCTCTAATGCTAATGCCAAACATTATTTAAGTGTCTTACCTTTTATTATCCTGCATTAGGCCCGATTCGATCTCATGAAATTCGACTTTGGACCGTAATTTTCTAATAGCCAGTAACTGAAAGAAATTAACATTTTAATAACCCGATCAACATTTAAGCTAATTTTTTACAAATTGTACTGTGGTACGCTTTAATCAAGCAATTCTTAACTATCCTCTTAGTTCCAGCGCCGGGACCACAGAGAGGTTTCAGACATTGAAATTAGTTCTACTTACGGTAAATTTAATGCATGAAGCTGGAAAACTCAATAAATACAGCAAATTAATAAAGCGCTCGACTCAATTCTAACATTCTTCGCATGTATCCCACTGTGTACGTAGAACTAACCTACCACTTCACCCACGTTTCAAACAAACGGCATCGAAGCTGGTAATTAAGGCAGCTTAATTTTTCATTTTTTTGACACGGCAAATCGAAAAATGCACATACATATGCAAGATCGTCTGAGGTGAAAAATTAAACCGCGTGTGGTTGAAGGAAAAACGTCAGATAAATTAAAGACGCCGCACGTTGGTCGATATGCAGGCCCGTGATAGTTTGTACAAGGTTCATGACTTAAATATACTATTCAAGCCACGAAAAACGTGTCAAAGTGTAAGAAAACAGTATCCTTGAATAATGTCTCCAAATATCTCTAAAATTCTCATTTTACCTCTAAGTTTTCCAACGATTGCCCATAGATTTACCTCTATAACACCAATCTACGGCTGCTAAACGTGGTACCTGTGTCCTGCAGATAACAAAGCGAGCGGCACTCGGGTTTATTAGATTTGGATGCAATATACACTCCGTACATGTGGAAGATTCTATGTTCTTGAGGCCTCGCGGCATCTATTTAAGGTACGATATTGGCTCGAAGTTTTTCATTTTTCTTTTCTAGATCCAAGCTTCTCATTCACTTACCCACATCATAAAATGGCTTCAAGAGACTTGCCTAAATCCTTCAATGATGCCTGCACCGGCTGGATCAAGAGAATCCCTGAAGAATTCTGTATGAAACCAGAGCCTGAGTTTGACGAAGATGGAGAAGAGAAGAAGGTCACCACCAAGAACTTGTGGCCGGCTTTCGTTTCTGGTGCTGGTTTGTTCTCCGATGGTTACGTGAACAACTCCATTTCCACCGTCACAACCTGTTTGTCTCTTATCTATGGTAAACAGTATAAGGACTCATCGGCTATCTCTAACATCTCAGCCATTGCCTTTGCCGGTACCGTGATTGGGCAATTGAGTTTTGGTTACATCTCTGACCATTATGCCCGTAGAAGTGGTATGCTTATCGCGAACGTGATGCTTATCTTCTTCACTCTTCTTTGTGCTGTCGCTACCTGGGGCAAGACCCCAGAGGGATTGTTCACAGCCATCACTGTGTTCAGATTCTTCTTGGGTATTTCTATCGGTGCCGAGTATCCAACTTCTTCCGTCATTGCTTCTGAGTTTGCTCATCAATTGCCTCCTGGACACAGAAACAGATACTTCTGTTGGTTCACCAACTTCGCTATTGACATGGGTTTCATCATCTCCTCTTTTGTTCCATTGGTCTTATTGTGGATCTTCTCTCCAAAGCACTTGAACGTTATCTGGAGACTTACCTTGGGTTTGGGTGTCTTCCCACCATTCATCTTGTTCTTCATGCGTATGAAGATCAAAGACTCTGACGCTTTCAGAAAGCTTAACATGAAGAAGGTCAAAAAGTACCCAGTTTGGCTTATTGTCAAATACTACTGGTTTAGATTGTCTATCGTCTCTATTTTGTGGTTCATCTACGATTTCTCTGCATACTCTTTTGGTCTTTACTCTTCATTCATTCTCTCTGTTATTTTGCCAAACAACGACATCTACAAGGCCTGGGGCTGGAATGTCGTCTTTAACTTGTTCTACATGCCAGGTGCTATTTTGGGTGGTTGGTTCAGTGATTTCCTTGGTCCTAGAATGACTCTTGTCGTTGGTCTTGTCCTTCAAGGTGCTATCGGTATCGGAATGACTGCTGGCTACCCACACTTGAAAAACCACATTGCTGGATTCGTTGTTGTTTTCGGTATTTTTATCACTCTTGGTGAGTTTGGTGCCGGTAACAACGTGGGATGTTTGGCTTCTAAAACCTCCGCTACTCCAATCAGAGGCCAATACTACGGTATCGCCGCCGCTGTTGGCAAGGTCGGTGCCTTTGTTGGTACTTACATCTTCCCAATCATTATTAGAAAGAATGGTGGTTTCGAGAGTGATACCGGTATCCAAACTGCCTTTTACGTTTCTTCTGCTTTGTGTTTCTTCTCAGCTTTCCTTGCTTTGTTCTTCTTGCCATCTCTTCGCCAAGATGCCATCGAGAAGGAGGACATTGCTTTCGTTGACTACTTGAGAGAAAACGGCTATGATGTGACTCTTTTGGGTGATGTAGAGGTTAGAGACCTCGAGAGCGACAACTCAGATGACATGGACAAGAACCATACTACCGTTAACACTGTCAACGCTTAAGCGTAAAAGCATTGATCTCAATTTTATCTTCTCTATATAGTAATTTTTTCCATCTCTTGCAATTCCATTCATACTTGTTGTATCGATACACATGTTAGTTATTGCTTATTATTAATTGATAATCTTTTTATTGAGATAAAAAATTTTGTAAAGTCTCATATATGAAATAAACTTGCTCTAGTTATCCGTCACTATTAAACTCATATGTATCACGTAAACATAGTGTGGTTCAGTCGTACTTCAATTGCTGAAAATAAATCAAAATAGCTCAAAAAGTCTTTTGGAACCAGCTCTGTCTCTTGAAGTTTTGTACTTTTAGTGAGTGTTGGCTCTCTTATCTCGTGCCACAAGTTAAATAGACTATTCGAAATGAAAATTCAGAGTTGTAATGAACTAAAAAATGAAACAAGGCTTCATGGACTCTTTCGTCTGCGCTCAAAGCTTATTTGAACCCCCGTTCTTATGTTGCACCCAGTTTTTGCAGCCACTACAACTTAGAACATTAATCTAATAGTCTTCAATTATTCAGGTATTAAATAAAGAATACTTGTAAAAGAATGGCTTTAGCAGTAAAAAATGGGTTCTAGAGAGTGGCATGAGGACGCGATCGCGTGAAAGCACCATTGTATTTCTTTATATCATTTTAACACCTCTTGGTGCCCTTAACTAAAATTGGAATCATTCCACCAGTAGAAATGGTAAATCTTCTATGGCCAAAAACGACAATAAACAGTCTAATTGTTCCAGCATGCGTAGTTGTTGAGATATACGAGTTTCTCACTGCCTCCAGTTTGTTTACCGATTCTGTAGTGTCATCCCAATCACTTTCAAAAAGCGATTGACAAAAGCGATTAACTCTAATAGCCTGCTCAGTATTGGTCTCTCGTTCTTTAGTGAAAAGAGCGTCATGTTCCGAGAAGTTGGGCTCGCATCTAAAGGCATATGGACCGAAACGACTTTCAATTTCCGAGCAAGTAGATCTTTTGTCGCAAAGATTACGACCAATGGTCTCACGGAGATTTTCTACGATCAAAGTTTCTTTATCGCTGGGCTTTATACCTTCCCAAGTGATCTTATGCGTCCAGCAAGACCTCTGGAGAGGTGAAGCAAAGTATTTGGCAGGAAGTGGAGCACCAAAGTCTGCAATTTCCCTCTTCCATGCAGAATTGTTCTCCTCTGCTTGCTTCAAACCCATTTCTGTTAACATGGGGTCTGGGGCGTAGTTGACCACTCCATCTGTTCCAAGACAATGCCATTTCTCATCCCAAGCTTTACCTCCGTATTTGTCAACGATCTGGTTATGAAAACCTTGGCCATGACGTGCGCAGATAATCAACTTATAGCACACGTTGGGTTCAGCTTCGCTATTGAGAGTTTTCAACTGGCGTTCAATTTGGTCCCAAGGTAACTTACGGCCCATATTACTTTCAGCGTAGTTGAAAGTTGAATCGTCCGTTTCAGGATCAGCTTGGAAAAAGAAACCAGGGACGGTTTCGAACAGCCACTTGAAAGATTCAGGCTCCGTTACCCTCAAATCAGCGAGGCTCTCCTGGTATAAAGCTTCAACCTCTGGTCTCTCATGAGCATCCTCATAGTCACGTTCGCTTGGAATTAAGAGGGACATTGTTTTCTTCTTTTCTAAATTGGCTATTGTTGTTCCACAAAGAAGATGTTATTCCAATTTCCACGGCCTATTGTCTTCCTATGACGCGAGGTGGACGTAAGAGTATATTATATATTCCGGAAACATTTCCGCATTTGGCCAGCCGGATCAGATTTCACTCATCGGAACGAAGAAAGACAAGGAAAATAATAATCGAGTTCTGTTTGAAGGGGTAAAGATTATGGCTCAACCTTATTTTGTCAAAATTCGGGATGTATATTTGGTTGTAAGATCGTAGGTTTCAAATAGAGTAGAGGACTCCAATTTGGGCAAGTTTCTCCGGAAGAATATTTTTCATTTCCGAAAATTGGAAGTTATTTACAAACTGTCAGAAGATCGATGTTATAGGTAACAATTTTGTTCCAATGCTTCGACATCGTCTGGACTAGATTGTTACCCCAGATTTTCGATGAGATGAGATGTTACCTAAGACATCTTTTTTAGCTACAAAATTCAAAGAGCCGATATTTCCTTTCTTCTGAAACAATATAATTAAGAATGAAAGATCTCGGTCAATGTTCAATCTGTAGGGAAAAACAAGCAAACTACAAATGTCCTCGATGCCTAACACCATACTGTTCACTTCCATGTTACAAAAGCCCCCAGCATGTTCACGAAGAAGCCCCAAGAAATGCAGAAGATGATAAGATCTCTGAAGTTACTAAAACAGAAATAAATGAGGAAAATCTAGCGAGCGACAACAAAGCCAGCGATCCTGCGGCTCCGATAAGCGCCAAAGAACAATTATTCGTCAAAATAGCACAAGACCCACAAATTAAGACACTTCTCTCTTCCAAATCACTTCAAGTCCACCTAGCGGTAATTTTCAAGCTATTAGAGGATTCACTGCTTACAAACGAGCCAATGGCTGAGAACCGCCGAGAGATTGCCAATATGAGGCTTTGCGAATTACGTAAAGGAGGAAAAGAAGAGAATTCTCTAATAGAAGAATTCGTCGAGCGCATATTACAGCTTCAGGATGAGCTACAAATCAATTCTTAGATTTTATGCACGCAGTATAAATTATTAAATCATCCTATCTAAACTGTATTTACTCGCCTTTCCACAAGGATTTGGCTTTACTATTTACCTTTTGGGGTAATTTCACAGCGTACAAGAAGCCACCAAGATCGCCAATGCGGTCTTCTGAATCAATGGCAGCTTCAAAGTTATCTAATTGCAAATGCGCGCTGGTGACAAACAAGACGTCATCTTCTTTACCTCCAAGGGCAGTTGAGGTCAATCTCCGAGCTGGAAATTTGAATTTGTGTTGTACTTGACCGTCCAGGTTGTAAGATACCACGGTGGATGTGCCAAAAACGGCATGGTAGAAAATTCCATCTTTCGACCGGGAAAGTCCATCTGGCTCAGGACTGTCTTCCTCGGGAAAGACGTTGCGCATATCAATCAAAGGTTCGCGGTTTGACAATTCCAATCTCTCGTTATCGTAATCGAATTGCCATACCGTGAATGTCAAGGAGTCGGTCCAGTAGAACTTAGTTCCATCTTCATTAAACGCCAACCCATTTGAGATCTGAGCACCATCGAGCATAACTTTTACTGATAAATCTTTTGCATCAACGCGGTACAAAGTACCCTCGGGAGAAACACCTTCCTTCGCAGTGATTGGGAAGTCTGTCATTGTGCCTATCCAGAGATTTCCCCAAGGATCAATGATTCCGTCGTTGGATCTTGTTCGCAAAGCTTGAGAGTCGCTGGATGGATACTTGAGAATGTAGTCTGCTTCCATGGTAGTAAAATCAGCCTTCGCAACTCCATACTTGGCGCACACCATTACTACATCAGGGTTTTGGGTAAGGAAAAGCGCACCAATGGACTCACCGGGAGCGTCAATGGTGAGGAATTCGTGACTAGCTTCATAATCTTCGTTTTCTAATGAGATTCTATGTACTTGTGCTTGGATGATGTCCACCCACAAGAGTGTGTTGTTGGCGGGGTTGTAAGTGATACCCTCTAAAAGTCTTCCTCTGTAGGAAGGGAATAGAATCTGAAGTTAGTAGGGGACCTTGAGTTGATTCTTCGATTCAATTAAGTAATTGGAAACATACTTGAGCATCTGTGACGGTCGTGGACATTTTTGGAAGAAAAGTGATGATGTTAGTTGTCCAGATTCAAAACCTGGGGATGGATGCGGGGGGTGGGGCAATGCACATCAACTAAAATCAAGAAAACCAATTTTTTTTGTATATTTGAGTTGTTCCGAGAATGACATTCTTTGTTTACTTTGAAAATTTATTCTATTTTTTTTCTTCTCTTTTTTAGCTCTGGTGCAACTGATATAGACTAAACTAAAGCGATAAGAATAAAACGACTCAGTTTCTCTAATTATTGATAGAGTTCTTAAGCTTTTGAGTCCTGCTGTCAAAACAGATATGCTTAATTTTTAATTGTTCTGATAATCGCATCTAAGATTGCCACGTTAAAGGCCGCTCATATGAGGTACTATATTAGGTAAGGAGGTGGTGGCTGAAAAAACTAACTTAAACGGAGAAGCTGGATAGGCAGTCAAATTTATTGACTTTTCTGCCACTCACGGGCTAATTCTACCATGGCATCGCTATTGATCAGGGCGTCAACAACCTCAATAGGAACTTGACTCTCACTATGATCTTTTCTGGCCATAGCTCCAAGATTAGTCTCCGTAATGAGCCGGAGTTCAAATGTTCCATCTGTATCTTTTTCGAGCAATTCAATCCATGTAAAAAGAATTCCATCCCATTTGCGGGTAAATGGATTTACATCCAAAATAGTGACTTTTTCGTAGCCGCTGGGTATGTAAACATCCATTATGTAGTCTCGAAGCGGAAATTTTGAATTCAAAAGAACATCTTCATGAAAAGTTTCTATAGTAGAATGTAATTTGTCTTTGATGGTCTCTAAAAATTGATAATGGTTCATATCTCTTTGAGAGACGCCAATGATTTCGCCTTTGCGGACAAAGACTCTGAACTCAAGGGCAGGGTTAAAATCCTTAATGTATTTCTTAATGACCAACTCAGGCGCAAGATGTGGTCCCGTCTCCTTGTCTTCACACTCTTCATAGATGTGTCCATTGAGATCATGAGCGGTGTGATCTGAAGCATTAAGAAGCAAATAAATATCAGCAGCTGAGGTGCATTCTAGGGAATTATTAATGAGAATCCATTTCGCATCTTTGGGTGCTGACCAATTGAGTTTTACCATAACTTTCTTCCCTTTAGACACTATGGCTTCAATCTTCTCATGGAACTCCAAAAACTGTCCCACGGGGTTGGGAAGTGGCTCTGAATCATCTTCCCAATCGCTGTACTCGTTGTCGCTCGTTGCCTTGACTTCATCACTTAGCTTTGGCGTAGGGAGCCTGATGCTCTCACTTTTAAGGTATTCTAGGAATTCTTGAGGAATGTCTTGTAGAACAGATGCCGAAGGAATATGGTCTTTAAAGTAGTTGCTCCATTGAGAATATGAGCATGAATTAATCTGAGCACATGTGCTAGGAGTTTCTTCAAAGATGTGGGTCGTCATGATGTGATGATGAGATGAGTAATAGAGAAGAGGTTGCAAGCGCGGACAGAAAATGCTATAAGGGCTATGCGGATTAGATAAATGGATAGGACAAAAAAGTTTTGAGAGACCGATTTCAAAGTTTTGACTCTTTATCTGGTGTTGAAAAGAAGATCAAGGATGTAAGTCTGGGGTTGAGGTAGCTCATCTGATCCCATATTCAATTCAACCAAGGCAAAAAAAGAATTTGAATTTTTTAAGTATTCCTGAAGTCAATTTGAATTAAAAACAAGTTTGAAGAGAAATTCACTAAATTACTGGATGTGGTGGTGGCTGCAAATGCTATCCACATCACCATATTCTTCGATGCAAAGTAATTATAGAAATAAATCAGCAAACAATCCTATATCTGTTATTGAAGGTTTTCCAAGAAATAGTCTTTATAACAAATTTATACGTACTAGAAGCCACAACTAACCTCAATGGGCAGACCCTCTAATCAACCCACCAAACGGCTAAATATCACCAAAAAAGCAACAAAGCAGTATAAAACAACAAAATTACCTAAAACATTATGCTTCCTCTTTTAAAAAAAAATTCAAGCTCCCTTGAATACCTTATTAATGTACACATTGATCTCTGATCTGCTCACGTGACCATATTCAAACGTTATACATTTTTCATCACTAGACCTATCCTCTACCACGTAAAACTCAATCCGATTTTCGACAATGGCACCGGCTAGAACCGCCCAGTTGCCGCTGAATGCAACCTTCCGTGATAAAGAAAAGCCACAAGAAGTTCGTCGTGCTAACATTCTTGCTGCACGTGCCGTCAGCGATGCTATTCGTACCTCTTTGGGTCCAAAAGGTATGGACAAGATGATCAAGACCAAGAACGGCGAGGTGATTATCTCCAACGATGGTGCCACAATTCTTAAGCATATGGCCATTTTACACCCAGCTGCGCGTATGTTGGTGGACGTTAGTGCTGCTCAAGATGTCGAGGCTGGAGATGGTACAACATCCGTTGCCATTTTGACTGGGTCTTTCCTTGGAGCTGCAGAGAAGCTTCTTAACATGGGAATTCACCCTAACCTCATCGGCGAATCGTTCCAGCGTGCTGCACAGCGGGTATGTGAGGTGTTTTTGGACATGTCGCACAAGGTTTCGTTGAATGATCGTGAGGTGCTCATCAAGGCAGCCACCACGTCTCTTTCATCCAAGATCGTATCTCAACACTCCCTGCTTTTATCCCCATTATCTGTTGACTCGGTCCTTCGTGTTGTCAACGAGACACAATCAAATGTAGACCTCAACGATATTCGTCTCATTAAAAAGGTTGGCGGTACCATTGAAGATACTGAAATGGTTGATGGTGTGGTTCTCACTCAAAACGTTTTAAAATCAGCTGGTGGTCCCACACGTGTCGAAAAGGCACGCATTGGATTTATCCAATTTCAACTCTCTCCTCCAAAGCCAGACATGGAGAATAACGTCGTGGTTAGTGACTACAGACAAATGGATAAAATCCTTAAAGAAGAGCGCGCTTACTTGCTTAACATGTGTAAAAAGATTAAGAAGTCACGTTGTAACGTGTTGTTGATCCAGAAATCCATCCTCCGAGATGCGGTTAGCGACTTGGCCTTGCACTTTTTGGCCAAGTTGAATATCCTTGTGATTAAAGACATTGATCGTGACGAGGTCGAATTTTTGACTAAAGCCACTGGATGCAAGCCTATTGCAGACATTGAAAACTTCACAGAAGACCGTTTAGGTTCTGCCGACTTAATTGAAGAGATTGAGTCGTCTGGAAGCAAGATCGTTAAGATCCAGGGAATTAGCTCGCGCGGCACTAAACCCACCGTGTCTATAGTCGTTAGAGGTGCCAATCTGCCTGTTCTCGACGAAGCTGAACGATCAATTCATGATGCGCTTTGTGTCATTAGATGCTTGGTTAAGGAGAAGGCCCTTATTGCAGGAGGAGGTGCTCCAGAGGTTGAGGCTCTGCGAGTATTGGCAAAAGAGTCCACTAAATTGGATGGCATTGAGCATTTTGTATTCAAGGAGTTCGCTGAGGCTTTGGAAGTTATTCCTACCACTTTGGCTGAGAACGCCGGTTTAAACCCAATTCAAGTTGTAACAGACTTACGTAATAGACATGAGATGGGCGAGAAGAACGCCGGTATCTCTGTGAGAAGATCTGGTGCCTCTAACACCTTTGCAGAGAATGTTTTACAACCTACTTTGGTGAGCACGAGTGCGGTTACATTGGCGGCGGAGACTGTTAAGTCAATTTTGCGTATAGATGACATTACTTTTAGTCGATAATCTGGCGGGTAATAATTATTTAAGAATTCTATAATTTTTGATTGAATGATCGTTTTCTTTGCGCTAACATTTATATTGCTTGTAATAATGAGTTCTTGTTGATTTATACGTATAAATAATGTTAGAGTAGAAAAATTCCCCAATATAGAGTCTATACGTTATCGTGGTTAATTAATATATAAGACCCGCAAATATTACAAAATAGGGATCCCAATGAAGGAAAGTATGCATGAAAAAACGTAACTATATGAGCTTGACCGACCTGGAAAGTCCCTTTTTGATACCAGTCTTTTCTCCTCCATATGGACCTTGACTTCCCTCGTAAACTTGTCTGACAGACTTGAGCTTCTTTTTTGCTTGCTCGTACTTCTTTCTCTTCTTGACTCTGGCATTTCTGTTCTCGTTCTTTCTGTGTGGAGTAAGACCCTTGTTCTTCATGATCTGGAAGTTCAATGCTCTCTTGCCGTCTTCTCCGACATTCTCCTTCAATTCTGCAAGTTTACCGTCTCTAGCAGCTCTCTTTGCATCCTCGTGTGCAGCCCTACGTGCGACCTTCTTGTCTGTCTTGGCCATTCTTATCGAGTCATAGTAATCGGCTGCATCAGCATTGATTTCGTTAGCCATGTTGTCGTCATCCAGTCCAAAGTTTTTCCCATCAAGATCATCTCCCAATTGATCCGCACCCAAACCTCTTTTGCGAGCCTCTTCCAGAAGACGCTGTTGTCTCTCGAAGAGACGCTCTTTGTAAGGCAAATCGAGGTCTCCAGTGAATTTTTCGTTTCTGGCGTTCTTCTGAACAGACTGGTCAATCTTCGATGTGTAGAAACGTAAAGATTTCTTTTTGCGGTCCTTATCTTCACGATCAATGATGTCAGGAAGTGCTGTCTCTGTGTAATCACCTGCGATAGGGGCCTTCGAGACCTTCTTGATGACTCTTTTTGTGTTAAGGTCAATGTTGAGTTCTTTATCAGAAGCATCTTCTTCGTCGTCGTCTTCTTCGGCTATTTCGGCCTCGCCCTCAGAGTCAGTCTCTAGTCTCTCCATGTCATCTCTTTCCACGTCATCAGAATCTTCCATAGCGACCAGGTCATCAGCAAGTTCATCAACTTCAGAATCGTCGTCAACATCCTCAGTGTTAAAGCTGGAAACACGTGCCGTGGTTCTCAACTCGTCTGCTTGTCTCCAGACTTCTCTGGAACTAAGAAGAGATTCCATCACAGGATGGTCCTTCAAAGATGTCAAATCTTTTGTTTTTAGATTCTCGACAAAAATGGCGAGGTACGATGATATGCAACTAAGATATGCAGACAATGCGGCCACTTTGGCACTCACTATATCTGAAAGCGTCTGCTCCCTAAGATCATTGAGTCTCGGCAGCAACATATTATATTCTTTAAGGAGAGGAACAAACTCAGGGTATTGTCCAGTCAAATGTTTGAGTTTGTCGGTGTCATCCATGGCCTCGAAATCCACTTCACGGTCCTCCTCTAGGTGGATTTGTGCTTCGTTGACATCAGCCTTTTCGACTTTCTTCCAATCTTCCATCATATCTTCATCAACGTAATCTTCCATATTGAGTTCTTGTAAGTGTTTTTTCTGCTGCCTAAGCGCTTCCTCGACCATCTGCTTAGCGTCTTCATCATCACTAGCATCATCACCTCCATAGTAATTACGTTTTGAGCCCCAACCGCCTTCTTCGTCTTCTTCTTCGGCTTCATCTTCATCTTCATCTTCATTTTCGTCATCTTCATTGTCATCGTCGCTCTCTTCACGAGTTTGATGCTTTAGGGTCATCACCTCTTCGTCTGAGGCAGAGTCGTCAGAAGCCTCGCCTCCAAGGTAATCCCCCGCAGCATCGAGCATGATTTTCTCACGACGTGTATCGAATTGATCGAGTTCATTATCGGAAATATCCTTTAGGTCCATGCTCATGTTGTTGGGGTGAGATTGGATAGGATCTTGTAGGTTGAATTTATCTTTGTCAATGTGCCGTCCTCGATGGGGTAGAGATGAGGTGAGATGAGATGAGATGACGATAACGACATATAGATTTGATTTGGGGATAATAAATACCTAGGATTTGTTTTATTTTTGAAATTAAACGAATTTACAGGTTACGCTTCTCAGTTATTGAAAGGATGTGTTTTGTTTCGGATACTTAGTGGCTGCAAATTGACGACACAGATCGAGTTATACACAAAAAGTGAAACGAAAACGGAAATTTTTTGTGATTCATAAAAACCTGAAAAACTTTGTAAAGGGAAATTTCGAAGACGGAAAATTCGTGCCCTTTTTTACTATGATCATGTTAGAGTGGAAGGAATATTTCTTTGCAGTAAGTCAACGCAAACAATTCGATTGAAACATAAAATTCAATAGAACAAGGAAATAAATTTTAAGGAATTGAATGCAATTATTTGCCTCTTTTTGATTCAATTGGTATTCGCTGTCTTGTGTTTTCCAGCTGAGGAGATGAGCATCTCGTCTCCATAGTTACAGACACACACCTTTCAACTACAGAATCAGATTCCTTAATCCACAACGCATACACATACAGGGAATTATTCAAAACGGAAGCTCTTCAGCAAACGCCATTTCCTGTTCCTTGAAACTTGTTATCCTCCTGACTTCTTAATCAGGCCATTACCTGCCAACCCTTACCCCTGGTTGTGGTGCAATATACCCTTTACACAACCTCTCGCATAGTGAAAAATGTCAAATAGACTAGAATCGCTTCATTCTAAAACAGCAAAGCCTGCTTTGAAATTTAAGCCCAAGGCTGTGGCTCGTAAGAGTAAAGAGGACAGAGAGAAAGATGCTCGTGAAATCAAAACAGAAGAGAAACCTCGCACACCTGCAACCCGTGGACGTGGTGGTTCTCGTGGTGGAAGAGGTGGCCGTGCTGCTGCTGCTCTCGCTGGTACCCACATGGTCTCTGCTGGTCCCTTGTCATTGGGCTCTGTGGCCTTGTCTGAACTGAAGTCTACCAGGATGTCCTACCATAGCCATGGCGGAACTTTCAACGCCTCTGATGACCTGGGTAGTACGGCAGTTTTGGCAAAGATGACTCTTAAAGCCCGGAGTAATGTTCCAACTGGCGGCGCTGACTCTGATGAAGAAGACCATAAAGCTGCAAGAATTAACATGAACAAAGAGTACGCTTACGAAGATTCTGAAACTATTCTTTTCCCCGTTCGCCCAGGAAAGGACATCGAGGCTACTCCCGAGGCTGCTTTGACCGCTTCAGAGAGTGCCCTGGCCCTTCTGTCCGCACCACAATCAAGAGCACAATCTAGAGCACTTACGGTAGATTCAGTGAAGAGCGAACCTAATGATGATGTTGCTAATGATCTTCCGCCAATTGCAGATGTTGCAGGAGACTTGGCTCGTGCCGAATATGACCGTTTAATTGATGACCAGAGGTCAATTATTGACCTACTCTCCACAAAGCTCGGTCAAATTAAAACCGAGGATAAAGTAGCTCCAAGTGAGGAAAACTTAGCATCAAGTGAAGGTTCAGCTGATCAAAAGTTTTTGGTGTTTCAATTGCCACAAATTCAGCCAGAAGAGCTTAAAAACATTGAAACAAAGTCTCCCTTTGCTAATACCAACGCGCTTGTCTTCAACGGCCAAGTCGGTGGTTTGAACATTCACAAGTCTGGGAAGATATCTATTACCATGAATGATGGCTCGGTACTTGATTGCTATAAGGGTACTTCGCCCTCATTTCTTCAGGAAGTTTATATGCTAGACTCTCTTGCCGCAAGAAAGACTCCAGAAGAACTAGAAAACAACAACGATGTTTATAATGCCAATAATGTTAAGGTCGGTGGTGATATATACCGTCTTGGTGAGGTCGTTGGTAAGATTGTCGCCCAGCCTAGTCTATAGAAAAATAACTTAGATGAAAAGCGTCTCTATTTTACACTGAGTTAAGTAAGTCACTCACGGTTTCTAAGATTCAAAAGCTTTGAGAGCATTTCAAATGTATACTTTATTCTATTATCTATGCAATTAAAATTAGTTGTTGATCAAACGAGCTGTCAAAGCCTCCAAGTCTTCCAAAGTCTGAGGTTCATCAAGCTCAACTACTCCAGAATCCCCCGGCTCTTCATCTCTAGCTGGCTTGTGGAACCACTTAGGTTTCTTCAATGAAGGCTCTTCATCTGACTCATCCAGCGATTGAAGATCTCTGTCCAAGTCTGCTGTTCCTAAAGTAACAATAGTCTCCTCATCATCGTCACTTGCATCATCCTCAAGAAGTCTTCTTTCAGCCTCCTTCCTCTTTCTCTTCTTTTCCTGTCTCTTAGCACGTGCCAACTCTTTATCTTCAACATCCGCTGTGTCCATAGCTCTGGCCTCCTTCTCAACATACTCCTTTTTCTGCACTGCAGCGTCTCCTTTTCTCTTAAAATCATCTTCATCTTCAAGCTCGTAAAGTGGATGTGCTTCACCGTCATCGTCGAATTTGAGCTTGGTAGGCAAGCCATGATTAGACAAGGACAACTTCTTTGAAAGCGCCTTCTTGGCAGATCTCTTAGAGACAGGAAGCGACAAGTCTGGGAGCTCTTCTTCGACAATATCGTGATCCTTTCTTTTCACTTGCATGAAGTCGTCTTCGTCATCTTCGTCGTCACCATCCTTTCTTATCTTTGTGCCAGTCATGTTCAAGTACTGCTCAGATAGAACGGTCTGGTTCTGTCTATCAAACATTCTATCATATTTTGTCCTGACCTTCTTTTGGCCATTTTCTTCCTTATTGTCTTCCTCTCCATCGGCGTTGGCATTTTCTAGGTTCATGAGTTGTCTAGACATATTTTTCTTTTCTTTACCGGATTCACCTCCCTTGATTTTAATTTTGGGTGCGCCAGGCAATCCCAAAGATGCAGCATACTTCTCAGATGGAAGCTCGTCGATCTTAAAAACTTCTTTGTCCTTTTGTATATAGATAGACCTGTAGTATGAAATAAAAGCTCTTTGGCCCAAATTCTTCATCTTTGGATCTTTGAAACACAAAGATTGCAATTGAGGTCTGATTGTTTTTTTGTTTTTCTGTTTAATATTCATGAATTTGGGCTCAATGCCGTGACCCTTGAGTCTTTTTAACATAGCCTCTTCTTCCGAAGGAAGCAACATCAATAAAGATTTTCCCGGGCGGCCGAAACGAGCACAACGACCAACACGATGGACATAAGTGGCTGGGTCCTCTGGACAGTCTACTTGAATCACCCAATCGATGGCAGGGAAGTCTAGACCTCTTGCGACAATATCTGTAGCAAACAAACAAGCATATTGAGCATGAGAGAACTTTGTAGTTGTCTCTAAACGCGTCACTTGCTTATGACGGCCGTAGAGCTTCATTAATGAGATACCTGGTTGTAATGTACGGAAGGACTCGTATGCATATTGAACCTGTTTCAGGGAGGAGAAAAATACTAGAATTTTGGCTTTCAAATGTGATTTAATAAATGACCACAACATATCGAGTTTTTCTCCAAGTGGGATGCGTACATAAAACTGATCCAAGGACTCTGGAGTGGCAGATACGGTATTGTCAGCAGAAACACCGATTCTCTTAGGATTTGTAAGAGATAACCGGGCCAAGTCACTGACATTATCGGATTGAGTAGCAGAAAATAGAAGGGTTTGTCTGGTTGGTGGCAAGTGGCCCACAATGCTATCGATTTGCTTCTTGAATCCCATATCGAGACATCTGTCGGCCTCATCAAGAACTAAAACTTGAAGGTTTGATGTATCCATTCCTACAGTTTCATTTAAATGCTGGGATATACGTCCGGGTGTACCCACCAATATGTTCATACGGGCTACTCTCTCTTTTTCGAACTGAACCTCTTTACCACCAGTGACCAAACCGGCAGAGAAAGAGTTATACTTTCCAATTTTTAATAGGACCTCAAAGATCTGGACAGCCAATTCACGAGTTGGAGAAATAACTAAAGCAGCCAAACCGTCGTATTCAGTGATCTGGGCCCTGATCAAGGCTTCAATGACAGGAACCAAAAAGGCAAGGGTTTTACCTGAGCCGGTTTTAGCAGTGCCCATAACATCCTCTCCTTTCAAAGATACGCAAATGGTTCGTTTTTGAATATCAGTCATGGTCACAAAATTGGCTTCTTTAAGGCCCTGAAGTGTAGCTTTCGAGATGGGGAGGTCTGAAAAGTCCGAAACCGAGGCTGCATCAGCCGCAGGGTCAAAATCTTGAATTCTTTTTTCAAGATCCTGGAGTTCCTGCTCCTCCAATGCTTTCTTGGCCTTTCTATCGAGTTTCTTTTTACCCTTTGCTGGTTTAGCCATGGTTTGATGTGTTAAAGTCTATGATATTTCTGAGAAGAGCATCGAGAAGTGTATAGTGTATGTGGTACTGCAGATAGCCTTGTCTGGGGTTTCATCTATTCACAAATACAATAATGAATTGTATTAAATTTTTGATATTTCTTTCAGGTACAATTATACGGAGTTCGAATTTGAATTTTCAGTTCATATATTGTCAATCTTTTTAAGCGCGACGACTTGGCAAGAAATGAAATCAGAAGGATAGAATCTCGGAATATTGAAGGGCCAAATCTGCGAATTCATCGAAATTATTAGAATCTATAACTTTATAGCAAATTTTTCCCTTTGGTATCTCGTATTTGGCCAAAAGATCTTTGAAGATCTGCTCTGGATCACTAGAGGAGAGTTTAGTGTGATCTACTTCGAGCTGAATCAAAAGTCCACGAAAATTTCCATGAAGCGACACATTTGCCGTGCGAATAACCAAATTTCCATTTTCAAGCTCATAAATGTCACCTCCATCTCCCTTGATTACCTGTCTCTGTGTCCAGAGACTCTGCATTCTCAGAGCTATTACTGTATCCCACAGGTCATTAAGACCAAATGTGGCTCCTTTATGTAAATGATCGTTGCGAATAGCAAATTGAAATGGTTCCGGTAGTTCTTCTTCAACTTTGTGACTAAAGACCCCGGCGGATCGCTTGTTAATTAACGTAACACATGAATCATGGAGGTATGAGGGGATCCACGTATAAAGATACTTGTTCTCAGGAGCAATGTTTTGGGATTCCGCTAATTCGGGTGGAATCGAGTATATATTGTTACGGAAGACTTTAAATGTGAAGTTCCATTTTCCTTTTAGTGTGGGGAGCTGATTAGAGAGCTCATCATGGAACTGGAGAATCGTCTGTGGAGTTGCTCCTTGTACGAGCAAGACACTTCATGTTAGCAAATACATAATTGAGTATAAAAAACAAGTAACTTTTACATACGCTGATACCATTACACTGTTTTAAGTTGTTGTTGGTAAATACTTTGGGAAGAATTAAGGTGAAAAACACCCGTACACCCTTTAGATAAGATTAAAAAAGTGATGGATTGAAATGAATTGATTTAAAGTACTTTGTTGAATGAAGGGATTCGTGACTTTGAAAATGTCATAAAAGAATCCAATTATTTACTGAATTTATGATTAATACAAGTAATGAGGTTCATTCACGGGTATCGGCGCCATATAGCATTAAATGAGGAAGAAAGAAAGGAACAAAAAGGATAAAGAAGTGGAGCTATACACCAGCTGACCAATTTCAATACGTTAAATTAAAATCCAAGTATTGCTTGTAAGAGATTTTGTATGTTCAATTCTTTAATATCTACACCCGTACACCATTTTGCACCCATCGAGAAGATCATCGCTACTTATTAGTACATTATCAGCCATGAATTCGTCAAAAGTCACTCAAGACGCTATCTTTATAGGTGTGAATCGTTACAGTGATATCTGTGATTACAATGACGGCATTTGTGCTTTTGGAGCAGGAAAATCCGTTGCTTTATGGTCGCCTTTACAGTCCTGTAAGGGTGTAGATTCTACATTAAATCAACACAAAAAAGATGTAACAGCCGTGAAATTTATACCAAACTCAAAAAAGATTATTTCAGGAAGTGAGGATGGTCTTCTTTGTCTTTGGACCCCATCTGATACCGCAAGGAATGGATACGTATTGGGAAGTTCTCTTGTTCAAGATCAGGGATCTGTGACAGCGATTGCTGTTGGCGAAGATGGAATAATAGTTTCTGGATCTTCTTCAGGTATGGTTTACATATGGCAAGTTTCTGGCTCCGAGTTGACGCAGCTACAAGTCCTTAATGTCCAGAAGAATTTCTTACCAACCTGTCTTGCTCTCCAACAAATTGAAAAGTCCCATATTCTTGCAATTGGTGGTACTTCATCGAATGTTTTTGTTTACTCTTTTACAAGTGAATCTATAAATGTTGACGGTCCAAATCTTTGTGCTACCCTTCCTGGACATGAGGATTGGATCAAGTGTTTCGCTTTTGTTTGCGAAAGGCCTGGACTTGATTATATTTTGGCCTCAGGATCTCAAGACAGATATATCAGACTTTGGCGCTTGCGATTAAATGAAGCAATCGACTCTTCCGACGAAGATGAGTTGAAACTCCAGCTTCTTTCCAATAGACAGTACAAATTCTCTATTCAGGAGGGTGCTGCAGCCTTTAGTTTTGAGGCATTAATCATGGGCCATGATGATTGGGTTACAGGCTTAAAATGGCATCCTTCAGTTACTACATCATCTTCTGCATTCTCTTCTCGCAGGCTACAACTCTTGTCACTGAGTGCGGACACCGCCTTGATGATTTGGGAGATGGACCCAGACTCTGGAGTATGGGTGAGTATAAGCAGATTAGGTGAACTATCTATCAAAGGTGCGTCTACAGCCACTGGCTCTTCTGGAGGCTTCTGGTCTTGTAATTGGTTCGTTGATCCTGAAACAAACCTGCAATGCATTCTTGCGAGCGGAAAAACAGGTGCCATTCGTATTTACCGTAGTGGCGATCCAGAAAATAGAGTATGGGATGCTGTTTTGGGTGTCACGGGTTCAATTCGCGATATAACAGATGTTGTATGGTCTCCTAACGGCTCTTACTTCTATACCACATCTCTTGATCAAACGACACGATTGTTTGCACCCTGGAGCAAAAACAAGCCAGAGACTGATGCCATCAGTACCTGGCATGAGTTTGCTAGACCCCAAATTCATGGTTACGATATGGTTTGTCTAGACAATCTTTCTAGTACCAAATTTGTCTCTGCGGGAGAGGAGAAAATATTGAGAGTATTTGAAATGACACAATCCATAAACAAGCTTCTAAATCATTTCTGTGACGTTGGAATTGAGTCTGATGCTACTTCATCTTTACCCGAAGCTGCGTCCTTACCTGTTTTGGGACTTTCTAACAAAGCTGATAACGATCAACTAGAAGCTGGCGAGGCTCAACAAAGAGAAGAAGATTTTGAAAATGAAGGTAGCACTGAACAGCCTGAAAAGACCGACCCTCTTGCGGGTTTAACAACTCCTCCGCTAGAGGATCATTTACAACGATTTTCTCTTTTCCCAGAAGTCGACAAGTTATACGGCCACGGATATGAAATAACTTGCTGTGCTTGCACACCAAACGGATCCCTCATTGCTACCGCATGTAGATCTAATTCCGCCAAACATGCGGTCATCAGAATCTTTAACGCCGCCAAAAACTATTTACTTGTAGACACGGTTTTGGAGGGTCACAGTTTGACGATTACTAGCATGGAGTTTTCTCCCGATGGGCAGTATCTTCTTGCCGTCTCAAGAGACCGTCAATTTTCATTATGGAAAGTACGAGACGAAAGCGAAGGATTATTTGATCTTGTTGAATTCAATGAAAAGGCACACACCAGAATTATTTGGGATGCATCTTGGCTTCCACATTCAATGAATCAGTTTGTGACTGGCTCGCGTGACAAAAGCATTAAGTTGTGGGAAGTATGTGACAACAAGGTCATTTTGAAGGGAGTATTGAAAACAACTTTTCCAATAACTTCCGTCTCTGTATTTAGTGACCTTCTTAAAGACGGATCCGCCGCTCTTGCAGTTGGTAACGAAGAGGGCCAAATTTCACTCTACGCTGTGAATTCACAACAAGAAGAGGCAATCTCTCTCTCTTGTGTTGTTGACAATGCGTTGCTTCCAGCTACTCGTGTCAGTAAACTTGCATTCAGTAGAAAAATTGTGGACGGTAGATTGTTATTGGCAGTTGGAAGTACTGATTCATCTGTGAGAGTGTTTAGTATACGTCTTTAGACCACATTATAATATGAGCGAAGCTACAATTCTCGAAACGAAGCCTTCATTACCTCCTTGTCCAATCTCAATATACTTTAATGGGAATTATTATAGATAAATACACTTGCCTCAGCTTGAACCACCAGGTATATCTTTGCAGAAGAATCAGCAAAGTTGTTCAGTCTTTTAACAATTCTCTACCCCTAAAAAAACCACTTACTTTCAAAAAACGAATAAAAATATTTCGACTAATTAATAAAATGTCAACAAAGAATTCAAAATATCTAAGATTAGTTTACGACTGGCTATCAACATGAACTTGGCACGACCTATCCCCCACCATAAACAGTTCAGTTGCAAGTGAGTTACACATACTACTAACTTAGCCCACAATGGCCGACAAATTTCCTGAGATTGAAGTACCTGCCGACGAGCACGAATTTGAGGGCGACTTCATGGCCAGAGAAAAAGAACTTGTTGGTGACGAGTTTAAGACCGAAGAAGATGTTAACATCTTGGCAGAAAGTGAACCTGAAGACCACGAGATCCAAGAGTTCAAGGAGCATTTCCCAGAAGTCGGAGAGCCCGTCGCTCATAATGCATCAGTTGAGCAAGAAGATGATGACGAAGACGAATTTGAAGGTTTCTCATCCCAGCCTCTCGCTAGCCAAGAAGACTCACAACCATTGAAAGAATGGGCGGAACGTCAAGCATTGCAAATTGAGGAGAGAGAAAAGGCCAATGCCAAGAAAAGGGCAGAGATTGTGGCATCTGCTGAGAAGAGCATTGATGATTTCTACGACAATTACAACAGCAAGAAGGAGCTGCTGGCCGAAACAGTAGCCAACGAGGAGAAGGAGTTTTTGGAAAAAAGAGACGGATTCTTGAGCAGAGGCACTTTGTGGGATAGAGTAAACGAAATAATAGACGAGGTAGGAGAGTTGAGTCTTGACTCTCGCGATAAGTCTCGTTTCAAAGGCTTGTTGACCAAGTTGAAAGGAAAGGAGAACGTGCCAGGTGCCGGCGGCTACATCAGCTAGATATAAATAAATATTCAGGGACATAGCATTGAATGTCAAAAAAAAAATATGAGATGAATTAAACTATATAATTTAATTTGGCTTTAGGGGCTTAATTGCATTTACTGATTTCGGCATCCATAGACGTAACTCGATGGACGGTTCACGATATAGCGATGGCACTAGCACTTTCAATTGCAGATGGAATGGAGTCGAGGCTGGTTCAGGGGCATGCACTTATCACTCAAAGTAACTGGAATCATATTTCGGTTGGTCAATACTAGCGTTGCGGTTTTAGCGAAGATCAAATTTGACATCGCCCGAGTAAGAACCTTCAAGAGAAGAGTTAGAAATAATGTTTAGAAGCTTCAATCAACAATGAGACAGTTTGGGTTTACAAACGGACATTGCTTGTGTCGTTGTTTTCTTGCCAGCCAGCATCAACCAAAATTTTGAGGAATTTTTTAACTACAGATTCTTGAGCCACTGATGAAAATCCAAATTAGCCCTTTTTCATAGAAAATTAAACAATTAAGAGTTGTATTTATTGTAAAATAATATCGAAGGACCTAAAAGAAGATTCGAAACGAACCACGGTTGGGCGAATTTTTTCAGTATAGGAGGAACTTACAAGCATAACCAAAGGGAAGATATCAAAAAACTGAAACTCAAAACAAGTTGAGAACCATAGTTTGCAACCGTTGTGGTAACCATTGGCGCGAGAAAGCCATTGGAAGCAGTGCTTGAAGAAAGAGCCATCATACTTCCAGAAGTCGTAGCGACTGGAGCAGTAGCATATACCGATAAGCCAGGAGTAGCTACAGCAATTAATCCCGAAATGGTAACGGTTCCAGCAGGAACAGATGTAGCATAAGGGTTACATCCATCAGGGTTGCAAGATGTTACTGTCACGACTGTTCTCAAAGGACAATATGTGACATAGTTAGATACGACTGGAATGATCTGACTACAAGTTAAAGTGCCGCAGCTGGTCACTGTGACGATAGTGTTGATTCCTGGAAAAGCATAAAGCGCAGAGCTGACAGCCTGGTTAGACGCTGGGGTTTTAAGTTTAAAAGAATGGGTAGAAGAGAAAGAAGCTCCATTACTTTTTGAACTAGAGGACAGTCTTGCTGTTTTCCTGAGACAACTATTGTTCCCTGAGATAAACTGCTTGGCAAATTCGTTTTAAGAGAAGAACTGACTACCGAGCGTTCCGCAGAAATGAAACTGTCTGAATCCTGGAACTCGTGAATGTTTGAAAAGGGCATCGGTAAAGAAGCTTTATGAACAGTAGTGATATCATTGTACTTAAGATACGATGTCTCTTGGAGATCAGAAGCAGCAATTGCTACAAGGGCAACGGTCACTGGCTCGGTCAAATCAACAAAATCACTATCAGCTCTCTTTTGATTCAAGCCTTGATATCTCAAGTATCCATAAAATACGAACGATCCCTTTATTCCGTTGTTTTCAGAAGTCCAGGAATCATCAAAAGTGATTTTAAAATTATTATTAGAAGCATCCCCAGAAACGACACCAACAATGCTGCCAGAATCGTCTGTGATCTGAAATGATGGTGTATAGCCATGAAGCACGGCCGGTATAGCAAAAATTTCATATGCACCGGCTGGGAGTTTTTCTGGGTTTTCCAAATTAACTTGGATTTTGATAACATCGCCTTCATACGCGACTTGGGATTGAGTTGTGTAGTCCGAAATTATGACGTCTGAAATAACTTTTACGTTACCAAAGTCAATTATTGGCCCTGGAGTGTAGGTTTCTGTGGGTGTGACGCTCAAAGTGGAAGATGGCGGGAGAGTTTGAGCCGAAGTGATTGAAGCGGACTGATTGAAAAATCCCGACGTGAACAGATTGAAAGCTCCACTTGAGCTTGAACCTGACTCGCTGATGTCAGTTGGCGCACTTATCAAAGTATCAGTCGATGGCTCCAAAGCTGAGTTAGTAGAAGTTGGAACATAATTAACCTCTGTAATAGGATGTCCCTTCACAGAAAGAGTTGAAGTTGTTCCATAAGTCGGTGTCCATGTTTGAGTAATTGACGTAGTCAGCTGCTCTAGGTTCAATGATGGCAATGGTTTAAAATCACAATTCCCGCTAAGAGGGTTGGGGGGATTTCCAGAGTACGTCAAGTATCCGGACAGAGAAATGCTGAATAAATTTGAGTCGTAACCAGGTCCAAATATAAGAACAATGGTTACATACTTTGATACTACTATTTGAAATGATCCGTCTCCATCGTTGTAAGACAGACTTTGGCCCTTTAACCCTAATGAAATTATGTTTTTGCCACCAAATCCTTGCACCACATACGTAGAAGGATACTTGGCCTCTATGAGAAGAATAGAGCCTTGCGAGAAGTCAGAGAACGCATATTTTTGAGATCCGTAAGGGAGTACAGTAAGCAGAGAACCTCCCGAAAGGACCACACAACCATTATCAACTAAATTTGTATTAGGTGACCATTTAGAGTTAATGAGCCAAATGGTACCCAGATTTGAAAACGGACTTCCCTTTGTTTTCAAATTCAACGATTGTGAACCAATTATCGATACTTGTCCAGTATTTTTAAATAGGTGTGGCAGAATTGCAACAGATGAACCTGGATACAGCACATCCAATACGAAGTTGTCTGAATTCAGAAAGGATCAATCGATGAAATAAAATACTATGGGAGAAAGCGAAAGGTCCGTTGCATAAAATAATCCATGATTATCCAAGTTTGAAGAGTAGAGTTCAGTTTGTCCACTGCCTAATGGCGCTATGACGAATCGACCAGACTTTCGTAAGACAGGGGTACTGACAGAGGTATCGTAAATATAATAGCTGCTACCGTAATCAATGATTATCCTCTTGGGCATCAAATCTGATCCAGAGTCAAGACCATATTAAATGGTATCAGACGAGCCTGCTACAGCAGAAGCTGCTTTAGCAAAAGAATAATGAGATAGAGATGCAAGGGTAGAAAATAGCAAAAGAAACATTTTTCATTGTGAAAAATTTATCTTTGGCTCAAACGGGCTATAAGTATTGACATGATATTGTTCATGTACTTTGCTTCAATAATTGAATCCTGTATGACTTTTTGGAGAGTTTGACCTTAAACGCCCATTCCCGTTTTTGTCTATCATAAATCAAATAAACAGACTTTGGCTACCTAGGTGCAAACATGTCAAGGAATAAACTTGTTGAATTTTGTTTCCATTAGGATTGATCACTTGGTGGGAATGAATATCAACATTACGTCAAGGTATGGAATGATTTATGTGCAGTACCCTGTAAATGGGAGCTGAAAGTGGGCTCAACCTAACAACAAGAAGAAGTAAGAGGGATCATGATTTTGTCCAAACTATCTGTATTCAATCTTTTTTAAAAAAATGGGACCTTTCCATGAAATTTCGTTCCTTTTACACAAATTGCATCATTGTTTTGGACTGTATGTAGTGCTCGTAAGAATAAGCGATGCAGGAACTCTCGCAACGGCGACTCTAGGTACTAAAAGAGACCAACGCACCACGAAACATTATTTTTGCACACGTTATCTTTCGATGATTCGTTGATTTGAACATTATATCTTCTGCTATCGAAAGGATGCCAAAAATCCTTGTATTTGCTCTTGAAAATTTCATCTACAATTCAAATGTAGCGCGCGCAGGGTTCAAATACATACTGCATATATGGGGAATTTACGGTAATCCGTTTTGTGTTAAACTGCACCGCGTTGGGTGTTGTATTTCAACCATTTTTTTCCTCGGCGAGGGTTAGGTCGCGTTTTTTTGCAAATAATAGAAACACGAAACCATGAATTACATATTTTGAATAATTCACTTTGCAAAGCTTAGACGTTTTCTTGTTGATGTTTCCTAAGTGGCCATTCTTTATTGCACTCTTGGACCTATGAAGTGACACAAAAGTTGGCGCATCTTAAATACATGTAATAGCTTTCCACTAAATGGCAAATTTACCACTCAAGTAGAAATATTTCTTATAATTTTTTTATAATTTGAAACCATTATCTGTAATTTCAAGGAGAGAGTCTCTTAATTCTGGAGTCAAGGACATAGCGGCTTTTGTTCCAACGCCAGGCACCAAAAAAGCCCAGAATTTGCGAAGAGCTGTAGAGATCAGACCTTTAAAGGAGAATAAGAATAACAATATTGATATATGGACCTTGGAGAGATTGTTGAATGCTTCAAACGAGAAGTTGAAGGTGAAATTAGAGCGAGCATACAGAGAAATTGAGCAGTTAAGACGTTTTTTAAATGAGAAATGCGGTGATGAAAAGTCGCGAGGTTAATATCCTTTTTTTTTCTGTGTATTGTATTGGTTGGACAGCCCAATTCTGTCCATTTGTACTCTTGTGTATCCAAATGCTTCTTCAGAAATGCTGCTTTATATGACATTTGTTTTAATACTCTTAATGAATTGATAGGCTTTCAATATTTCACTACAAATTTTGCATTACGTTCTGAATCTAGGATCTCTGAGCCAAACGACGAGCTATACAGCCTCAACAGGCTCTAATATTTATCTTAATTCTGGCTATTACACATACACAGTAACATTAGATTCGTTGATACTTATCCCAGCGGAATCCGTTCTTCGTAGGATGACCAACACAATTTCCTATCGATATTTGCATAAATGCGGAGTTATCTACCTAAATTTATTCATATTGCTGCACTTTCAGGCTAAAAAACATGATTCATTCATGGAGTCATAATCTTATTAATGACTCTGATCAAACGATCATTCTTTATGCGTTGGCATTCTTCGGCTCGATCATCATCAACATTACCTTTCACGTAGTCATTGAGATTCATGAACTCCCAAGTGAGGTAGCACAAGATGACGGACTCGATACGTTGCCAGGTTCCAACTCTAAGAATAGTAAACCAGGGATGGTTCTCTTTTAAAATCCGCCATTTAGAAAGCGCAATCAAATTTAATAAGTATCCATTGACGCGGTTGAAAAACGTAGCTGGGAGATACCTGGAGCTTTTCCAATTGACAGCTTGTGAGCTGAATTTACTGAGAAGGATTGGCTGGGCCAGATTTTGTAGCATGATTATTAATGCGGAAGTAAAGCCGATTATCTTCACATAATTTTTTATAAATTGTTTCGAATTGGCCTTGTACAAATGTTGAATTGGCCCGCCAGCGGTAAGTAATGGCAGTGTTACCGATAAGAGAAGCATTGAGGTAAGACTGATTCCGTAGATGAAATTGGCAATAACATTAGCTTTGTTGAGACAATGTGCCACAGAATCTTTCATCATTTGACTGACTTGGCGGTCTTTAAACACCCCACCTTCTCCAAAGTTGAGTTTGGACAAAATGTGCTCACGGAATCCTGATAAGAGAAGATACAAGATAAGGTAGCCATTGTGCTTGGCGTAGGAAGCTAGAAGGCCAATCCACTTCACTTTATATGAAGATCTTCCCATGTGAAAATTTATCCAAATCGGGTTAAAAATCCAATTTTTGATTGCGCTCGAAAGGTACTTCTGATTGAGTTTGTATTGAGTGGGAGTCAAGTAGTTCGACAAAAGCTGTGCATAAAGGAGCGGGAACAACAAGAAGTGCTTGTTTCTATAAAAGACATGAAACCAACTATTCTTTTTGTATGTGGAGAGCTTGAAGTATTTTGTTGTTGTTGGTGACACCAGAATTGGAGATGTTGGCGTGTTGAGAGATCCATAAAGTCTCTCAATAAAGTAGATCAGTATGTAATCTTTCGGGATCTTAGAGTTATTATGAATGGCCGCATATAAGAGACCAACCGAAATCAAATTGGAAGCCTTGTCAATTCGTCTTTGCACGGTCGCCTGATCCTTTAAAGTTGCCCGAATGTGATTTTGGAGCACAAGACGGATATGTGGATGGAGAGTCAAGAATGCCGTGAGCGCAGGCGCATTTTTGACACGAAGTCCCGCGAGAACAGCAAGACAGGCCAATGCTTTGGCAAGAGAGGGATTCTTTTCGTGAAGATACAGTTCGTCCATTGAGTAGTTGTGTTGTGTTGTTCTGAGGGGAGCTTCTGTATCAGTATAGTGCATGGGTCATCCTGCAGATAGTCGTTTGATCTTGGCTGCAAATTATGAAACAACCTTATAGATAATTAAACTGAATCTATTGAGTGTAATAATTTGCTTGATTCGATCCATTTGTTGAACCGGAGAGCTTCCGATTTGATCATTTTCTCAGTCAAAAACTTCCCTGAACTGTAGTATCAATGTTTTAAGAAAACTGATACTTGAGAAGCGTCCCAAAAAGGCTCTTGATTAATTAATTTCGTGTATAATGGCATTTTTTTTATCTCTTATTATTATTCATGTGTACTTTCAGAGTGTCAAATTATCTTTGCAGATTAAGAACTAATGTAGTTTTTCGAGACAGTCCTTGCAATGTGAAAATGCAATCCTGACATTCTATACTCTCAACCGACCTTGAGTAAATTGTTTGAGTCTTTTCCCATACCATTGTAGGACTAAAGAGCGAGATGCCAGGGAGTGGCCAGCAAATGAGTGCAAGTAAGCAACTTCTACTAAAAGAACCAAACGATTGAGGCATATGCTGTTGACAAAAGTATATAAAAGAGCTTATTTTGGATTTCATTGGCGTCCTCCTTAAACAAACTTGATTTTTTATCGAATTCATAAGACTGAGCCTATTGGTCGCTCAGACAACTGTGTTTGACTGTGAGCACCATGCGACTGATGTTGACAAAAATAAACAGCTTGTTTTCTGAAAACCAATTTATTTGTTTTTTCGTAACGGTTCGGTTGCATTTTGTCATGATTTGTTTTGTTAAACATGTGGTGTTAACCCAGTAAAGACAGAATAAGAGAAACGAATAAGCTACATTCGATCGCAAGGAGCAAACTTGGTATAAATAAGAGTATTCTTTTGGAGTCATTAAGGTAAATTTATTTTGATATCGAGGATCGTAGACCTTATATTCCATTTTTTCATCACCACCTTTTGTCACACGAGCATAAATTAGAACGTCACTCATGCCTTATTCTTGCATCGTTTATCGAAAGAAAAAAGTTAATAGCGTCTTCGGTTGAATTTAATTTAATGATTTTAACAAAAATGATTGAAATTTATCAATAGCTGCTGTCTAAGATTATACAAAGAAATATTCTCGTCTAAGCCAAGTGCTAAAGATTCCTAGGTTTGAAAAATAACCAAAACAGAATTAGTTTCGAAATTCGCTCCTCAAAAAAAAAAATCTCATCCTTTTAATACTTCTGGACCCGTCAATTGCACGTCTTGTTGACGTATTTTGCACCCATAGTATGTACAGTCACAGTACCCCATCCTTTGAATCCAGTTGTTAAAGACCCTTCTTGATTCTAGCCTGAAGATCACAAAAAATAACTTCATTCTCTCATAGAACTCTTACAATTTGGCTTCATTTTCTAATCCGGGCTCCGTTTATTCACTTGACTCGCTAGAGCAGTCTCAAAGCCCAGGCTCCATTACAGTATCATCGAATGACATGTCACTGCAAAGCACAAAGGATTCTGTGGCAGGTTCAAAACCTCTACAGGTCCTAAATACGAAAAACACATCATTGACGCATTCTAATTCGCGTACAAAGGGCATTAACTTTAACACTGTGTCTCCCATATCATCACGGATGTCTACTCCAAGAAAGGCGTCACATCTAAGCATTAGCGACCAGAACAACAAAAGCACAGATCCATTAAGGTTGACAGGCGAAAAAAATGGTATCAAGTCGGCTTCTTTTCTCTCATCGCACGATTTAAAGCCTGAGAATTCCAATATATCCACAAAACAGCTATCGAAACTCACCATAGATGAACAACTACGACTACTAGCTCTTAAAGAAATGTCGCTTGTAGAATTAAAGGATACGATAGCGGACTTAAACTCAAAATTGCGCCTGTCTGAAAAAGAACTCCAGCGATTTCGTCAGACGATTCAAAGAAACCTATATAGAGAGATGCAAATTTCGTCGGTAGACCATTCGGTGCCAAAACGAGAACTGCGAACTTTGAGTCCTGAGCAAAATACACCTGGCGTACCCAAGGCTAGGTCCAGATCTTCAGTGCGTAAAACACCTCGCGCGGTCCCTGAATCGAACTCAAGGACCAAAACCAAACTCAGCGAATCGAATCATCTCAAAGAATCGACTTGTCCGCCTAAAGTGCCTGCAGAAAGTGATACTTCTTCTTTATGGGCTAAACCAATCGCATTTATACAAAACTTAGATAGCATGATACAAAATGAGGTTGAACCCGGATATTCTAAGAATCCTGAACTACGAGCGAGCCCACGAAACTCCTCTCCGAACACCTATCGTGCCAGTAATAATGACCATGCGCGAGAGCCAGGTGCACTTGCGTCTCTATATGCCAATTCCGGATCTCTAGAATCATTCAAAGAGACATTGGCTGAAACGATACCTTTTAAAGACCCTGAAATTATGTTACAAACCGTGTCTAATTCTCTTTGGTCTTTTATGAACGAGGTGAAACAGAATGTGTTGGCGCCATCAATGAGTCCGGAGTTGGCCTCTAAGACCGACTTTGATGCACTTCTGGACTTTGAAAGCGATGAAGAGGATGTAGTGGACTTGTCAATATATTCCAAAATGCGTCAACCTCGGTCCAGTTCAACACTGCTGCAATGACCTTCACATGAAGAACACCCATATCAACACACTACGAAAAGTTAGAATGACGCACTAAAACTAAAAGCTTTATTGTCAAATATTGACTTAACCTTTCAAAAATTTCTTGGAAGTTGCATAGAAATACATCACATGTCTCGTTAATATTTTATCGTAATCTACGTACTCTTATAAACCCTGTAAGCCTTTAATCAACTCCAATTGCTTTGTTTCTTCTGCTTTTTTCTCAGAAACGTCGCCCAAAGTTCTCAAATCTTTCAACAATATATCCTTTAGCTTGTCGAAGTATACATCTTGTAATAAGTTACGAACATTTGACTCGGACTTTTCCACGAGTTGTCCCAAGTTGGTCAAATGTGCCCATTCAAGAGACTCACCCTCAGTTGCAAGAGTCTGCGTAGTCTCTAATTGTCTGGTCATGTTTCCCGATAAACTCAAGGCGTTGTTGGAGTTTTGAGAGTTTTGTAAATCTAAGATGACAGAAGAAGTTAATTTATAGGTAGCAGAGGAAGCGGACTCTGGTTCGACTTCAAAGACATGGATTGAGTCCCATCTTCCTAAATTATCCTCAGTGACCTTCTTAAACAACACTACACCGGCAAAGCCATCCTTAATACTGTCAGTTTCCTCCTCCGCAGTGTCCCATAAATACACCGAGGACAAGCCAGCTCCTTCGTAGTATAAGTCCCTATAGATATCAAAACTCTCATTAGCCTTCACTTCTAATTCTCTCAATGCAGCCGATGGGTAGGGCGAGTCGTCGTCTTCCGTAGGGGGATAGTACTTATTCGAATAAGGAGATCTATACGAGTCTCCATCTCTATTGTAGTCACAGCAAAGGAAAGATTTGTTGGATTCTTCACATTGGGACACTTCCAAAGGTTTATCTACGGCAGAAAGAAGATCCTGAGCTAATTCCTCGCCCTCTTCTTGATTATCTATTTGAAGAAGTGAACAAACAGCAGCCAAGTTCTGTGAGACTGACTGGGGACTGAGTCTACGTAAGAGGTCAAGGGAAGCGTCAAATTTATCTTCGCTCAGCATTGAAGGAATTGAGTTGCGATTACAGCTTTTGGGGGCTCGAAAATGGAGTTGGTCGGATAAGGATCAATAGTAAAGTGGAAGTATGTATTAAGTGGTGTACAGGTCATATGATAAGGTCTAATAAGTACTTGAAAGTCATGAATTTTATATATTAATGTGTATTTTAATATTATTTATTTGTCTGTCTCAAAAATGCCCAGAAATCGTTTTCTGGTTTTGTGCTTTTGATCTTTTGGGCTAGCTTGAGTTGGGCAACATCATCGGTCAAGCAAACCTAACAGCACGGTTCCCAAAAGTATGTTATTAATCTCACGATAGTTTTTTTTTTTTTTTTTGGCTTGAATTTCTCCCTCCCTTTTTTTTTTTTGGAAGGTCTGATTGGATATATATCAAGAGTGAGAAGGAATATAGAAATAAATGACTAGATGACTTTCAATTCAGCATGTATTGCCGGGGTAATCGAAAATGATTTTTTTAACATCTTTTTGAAATACGGAATAAATGTTGTAATTGTATTAGTGTTTTTATCTCATGCCCATCTTGTTTGTCACCTCAGTATAAAACATCAAGGAATTTGAAAGTTTTTGAGAAATTGAAACAACCCGTATAAAGCAACAAATCCTTAGTTGATTCAAAGTCAATAAGATGAGAACTAATGCTTCGTTCAATCACTTTTTACTTCAGTTCTACGGGTTTTGACGATATTATACATAAATTAAAATTCAAGAGGATAAGAAATGAAGAATTTAAGGAGTTGGGGTGTAAACGACACCGATACGTGGAGCGTTGATAATGATAGCGGTGATAAGACCAGAGATGAGACCAGCAACTGGCAAAGTGACAAGCCATCCCATGTAACACCAAGAAACCATTCTCCAGTTGACAGATTTGAAGTCCAAGTTACAGAAACCAACGAAAACAGTAGCACCGACAGCACACTGAGTGGTAGAGACAGGAATAGCCAATTGAGTAGCCATGACAACGGTAATAGCAGCACCGAACTCAATTGCAAAACCTCTAGATGGAGATTGCAAGATCATCTTGTTACCGAGACATCCCATAATCTTGTAACCGAAAGTCCAGATACCAATGACCAAAGCACCACCTGTGTAAGCAAGAATCCACAATGGAGGAGTAGCCTTCAAGCCTTGGTCAGCCCAAATAAGGTAAACAGTAGACAATGGACCGGAAGCGTTAGAGATATCGTTAGCACCGTGAGCGAAAGACATGGTACAAGCGGTAATGGCTTGCAATAATGAGAACAAGTACTCGATTCTGTTGTCGTAGAACTTAGATTTAGCGTGCATCTCCTTGACACCGTGACCTAAAACACCACCGTCGTTAACTTGATTAGAAATAACATCAACAGTGAAACCGTGGGAAACAATCAACCACAAAAGAAGAGGCCACTTCTTTGGACCAGCTTTCAAAAGGGAGAACCAGTATTGCTTGGTAGATTGCTTAGGCTTTCTCAGGGCGACCTCAGACTCGCTGTCACTAGAGACGGCAAGTTTCTCCTCCTCATGAGTGTTCTTTTCTGGGTGCTCATTAAACTCTTCAATAGCACGACGACCTTCGTAGAAGTCAATGGTCAAAGTTTGTCCCTCAGGAAGAGCTGGGATGTTGTCAACAGACTTGAACCAGTAGATTGGACCTCTGAAGACATCGTACCATCTCATGGTCCAGTCCTCGTAATAGATCTTTCTCTTAACAACTGGGAAGACAAAGAGCATGTAAAGACCGGTAGCTACACCTCCAACACCAAAAATAGCGGCGACAGTGGTACCAGTGGACAAGTTGTTCAACTTCAACTTTGGAGAACCCTTCCAGACAATCAACATGGTCAAGACACAGAATGTAATGAAAACCAAGATTGGAATAGCAATTAAACCGTTTCTAAGAGCCTTCTTGATGTCCTTAACCTCCAAGACAGTGAACTTAACCAACAAGAAAACAATCAGCGCGAAAGCACCAGCGATGGCAGGAGCAATGAACCAAGAAGCAGCGATTTGAGCGAAACCTTTCCAACCCCAAATGACATGGTCAGCACCCTTAGTAGCAATACCCACACCGATGACGGCACCGACAATGGAGTGAGTTGTAGAAACAGGCAAGCCAATAGAGGTAGCAATGGAAAGCCAGATGGAAGAACCCACAAGGGCCATAGCCATGGCCAACATAAGGACGGTTGGCTCATTGTTGAAAGTGTCTGGTGCGATAATCTTTTTTCTGATGGTGTCACTGACTCTGTTACCGACCAAAAGGGCACCAGTGAACTCCATAATGGCGGCCAAAATCATGGCTTGCCAGTACTTCAACGAACGAGAAGACACGGAAGATGAGAAAGAGTTGGAAACATCGTTAGCACCGATGTTGAAAGCGTCCAAGAACGCAAAGATCATTGCAATTGCAAAGATGTAGTCAAATTGATGAAAGTATGCCATTGTGTATTTTGATTATGCAAATTGAGATCAATAGAAATTGATAATGGTGTTCAAATGAAATAGATTAGGTTAAAGTCCAAATTCTAAACTCTACTTTTCCTTTGTAGATGTGTTTGGATAAGTTGCAAATCTATTCACCGTTCTTGTTGAAGACACAAAAGGAAAAAAGTCAGCTCTGGAGGGAATTTTCAATTCATTTATAGGCGCTTTCAATGGATTAATTTTTTCGGTAATACATCTGATTTGAAAAATTATTTCAACTATTCTTCTTTGAAAATTTCTTGGTCGTCTGTCTAAATTGAGAATGGGTGCAAAACCATGGCATCTTCAGCCTCTTGGCACCAAGAAAAGAACTCTTGGCGGATACCACGTTTATCGTTTTGCGGTCTGCAATAAATAAAACAAAGGAGAATAAAATATAGCATTTGGTTGTTACTGGAATTTTTTCTTTTCTCAAATCCTTGCTTTGTTCTGTTGATTTTGACCATAGAAGCTCAGGGCCGTTTCTGGCGCCATGCGCCAGTGAAAGATGCATCTCCTACTGAATTAGGGTAATAAATCGCTAATAACTTCTGACTGCAGGGCGGCTATGGTAAGAGATCTATGTGTAGGAACAGGGCCAGAGGAACTGTGCGAAGAAATAACCGCCGAAGCTCATGAGAAGGATGCGTCACTGAAAGAGAGGTAAATTAGCAGTTTACGAATTTTAAAAAAGGGCAAAAGCTGACTTAAGCATGATAATTATATTTTGTGTTGCAAAACCGATAAAAATCACCCGCCAAATGGTGATTGTGCACACTTATGTCTTATATGAGATGCATGTGTTACCTGCAGGCCAAACTAGACACATCTCTAAATGAGGCTGAAACGAGATCTCCAAACTATGGTTGAAATTTTTTACACCGGAATGCCAATGATTTTCGAGTTAACATATGCCTTTTTGCGTCCCTTCCAAATTATATATATGAATAGTGGATCCCACGTGGTGGCTTTGAGTTGACGTAAGTCCGAGAAAACGTTCTGACAACGGTTTTCGTTTTCCAATTTACGAGAGACCTTTTACCAAAAGCGGCCATCGATGTGATGAGCATTGAATGCTACTCAGAAGTTGAAAAAGAGATTGTTTCTAATCTTTTGTGTGTTCTGGGGATGTAATCTGTCTCACTTTCGTACACAAAGCTGTATTAATGCATTGGAATTGAGGTAGATGAAACTCCTTACCACACACTAGCAACCTCGGGCTACTGGAATTCGTTCTCCGCAAAAGCTCTAGATTCGCTATTGTAAGACTCAGTCAGGCATGAAAAATAGATGCGCTATTGTTCGCCGTTACTAAATTTCCATGGCCGTAAATGGTTGTTCCACCGCCTGAGCGCATATGTTTTACTAATTTCCATACAGATAGTTTGAGACAGTGGCTTGAATACCGAGAGAAAAAATTTTTAGGTGGGGACGTTTTTGAGTTTGAGATGTTTGACTTATCTGCTTAGAAAGTGTAGCGGAAGGAAAGGCCGCTGGATGTTTCGTCACTCGGAACATGAAACTGTTAGAAAGGACTAAACGAAATTCGTTTCCTTCGCCCGTTGTGCTTGATTACTTTGAGTGTCTTTTAACTTACATGTCTGTACCAAGCGGGATCTCTTCAACGTGTGTTTATTATAGGTATGGGATCACTTGATCCTAAGGCAAAATCTTACTAGATTCAATGAAACTTACAAGAATGATAAAATTTCGAAATACTTTCAATTAAAATCTAATTAATTCTCAATTTGTTTCCTCGGCGCCATTACGAATCCTCTAACACAGCAGATCCTCCACAACATACATTACACGAGTGCAAAACTCTCAAAAGATTAACAAATTCAATTCACTTCAATTCTAAGTTGAGCTCCTTTTTTTTTCGAACGAAATTTACTTCGGGGTTTCTGCCAATAATATCAACGCATTACTAAGATTCATGTTTTGTCACGTGATGTGGGGATCAGTAGAGAAACCATCTTCGGAAGCGATCATCGGACTAACACTAATACTACTCTAATACATCTCCAAAAAGCCCAAAATCGGGATTTTTTTCAAACCAATCTAAAGCAAATTATAATTCATCTCATACTTTCCATAATGCTAAATCGCTTTCACCGTCAAGCAGTCCAGTCTGTGCGTCTCTTTTCGTTTAAGACTTACCCAACCCCAAATCCCAATGCACTCAAGTTCGTACTGCCTGAAACTGCCATTTCACCAATAAAGAATTCCACTTTTGAATTTGGCTCAACTCTTCAGGCGGTGCATTCGCCACTTGCCCTCAAATTGTTCAAGCTCGCAGGTGTGAAGTCCGTAATGATCGGGCATGATTTCCTTACTGTGAACAAGCAGGATCATGTGAATTGGGCCAACTTGCGTCCTGAAGTTGTGGAGCTTTTAGACAATTTTCTTACATCGAATGCGGAACCTGTTGTCACCAAAGAATTGTTGAGCCAAGGAGATTCCTTAGCTGCTTCCGCCGAAGATTCGGAGATCGTCTCCATGATAAAAGAACTCATAGATACACGTATCAGGCCCGCTATCCAGGACGATGGAGGAGACATTGAGTTTAAGGCCTTTGATGAAGAAACTGGGACCGTTTTCTTGAAGTTACAAGGCGCATGTAAATCTTGTTCTGCAAGTGAAGATACCTTAAAGGGAGGAATCGAGTCTATGCTAAAGCACTATATTGAGGAGGTTCGTGAAGTCGTACAAATTTTGGACCCAGAGGAAGAAATTGCCAATAAAGAGTTCGAACGTCTTGAACACCGCTTAAAGGCACGCGCTGAATCTCCTTCTCCTCCAACTCTTTGATCCTCAAACGTTTAAGCTTTGATCCATATTTTGTCGTTACTTTTGTGCCCAATTTGGCTGTTACAATTTGTCATATCCTTCATTTGCATCTTCATTATTTATTCATGATAATCACTCCATTTAGTAATACATGTTTCCCACCATTTATAGTAAATTTCAAATGGAATAACTAAGGTCCATTGTTCTTTTCTGTTTTCTTTTCAACATCTTCGAGTTCTGCAGCTTCCAAATCATCAACGACTTGCTGCTTGATTCTAGATAGATCTTGAGCAGCTTCATATCTCATATTAAGCTCCTTCAACAAACCATTGTTAATACAGTCTCTAGACAAAACTAGGCGCACCTCCTCGTACAATTGACCAAGCCAGAGCTTCGTGAACTCCAGCCACTCTTTGGATACCTTGTTGAAACCTAAAACCCAACCTAAAGCGGCAATCGCGCCAGCGGTCTGTGCCTGGATTCCGAAAAATAAATATCCCAAAAGAGAAATCACAGATAGAGGTAGTTGATAATATACGAGAGCACTGACAAGTGCGGCATATACGGCCAGTTGCACTTCAGATGGAACCCTATTATTTATGAGATTAGCCTTGAACACCTGGAGAGGATTATCGAGTTGCGTTTTGTCTGTCTCTGTATAATTAGCAAATTTTTGCTCCTGCAATCTTGCCACAAGCTGGCCCTTAATATAGTTATAGCTGTCAATACTCTTGGGCATGAAATGTTGATTGAGGTAGTCCTTCAAAGCGTACTCGACGTTGTCATTCCTCAAATACAACTTCCACCAACTTAATTTTTGCTTGAAAAAAGCATCTGTTAAAGGAATAAAGTCTTTCTGAAGTTCAGCGTGCATAGCGTTACTACATTGCACAAGAGAGCTCAACCTCAAGTCATTATACACTGCCTCAATGCGAGCTTCCGAAATCTTGTTAGTAGAAATCTCAGTTCTAATTATCGACAAGAGCCAGTCGCGTAGATTTTCTGTACGGAGAAACCACAGAAAATATTTGCTCGCCTCCAAAATATTACTCTCCTGCAACGAGTCAAAGTACTTGGACGCACCTTCGACATCGTACTTGTAGAAATATTTGATACCCAGATCAAGTCCGGAGCTATCGATTTTGACTACGTGTTGGGCCACCTCTTGAGGAAATGCTATTGGTGTTAGTTCTGTCGATCTAGGAGTAAACTCTGCATTGTCAACTACCGTCAATAGAATCTTCTTCTGAATTTGTTTCGGGAGACTCCCCTTGGAGTTTGAAAGATCGGAAGCTACGTAGATGTAAAAATGGCACACGTCAATCAATTTGGCAACCTCCTCTGGTTTGTTGATCTCTAAAAACAGGACGTTGTTGGCTACCGTGTTCAGCGGCAGAAGAACACTGTCAAATCTAGAGCGCATCTCGCCAGAAAGAAAAGGAGACGGGATTTTATACAGTTGTATGCTCCTTGTGAAAGACTCTGGAAATTGCAAGTGGCTCTCTTCGCATGTGGGATGGCACACGAGGTTGTTTTGAATGCGGCTTCTATTCTCCAATTGCTGGTACCATGTTTGGCTCCCGGCGGAAAGGGGGTCTGCAAGGATAACTTGAAGAATTTTGGAGGAGTTCTGAATGTACTCGTTTTCGTAAACAATTCCCACGAGCAAATCCTGACGTCTTGTCGTGTTTCGAGTCAAAGAGAAGAAGTTTTCGATATTGGACCCGGTAACGTCATCATCTGGGTACCAGCGAATATACTTTTTTAAACTGTCCTGGATTCTAGCGAATGATGATGCAGAATATGAATCCTTATGGGGTTCGAGGGTTCTGGTATCTGAAGATGGCGTGGATCTATTGGCTGAGGATGAGCTCAGGGTATTTGTGGAGATTGAAGACCATCTGCAGTTAAATAATATACAATTGCTTGTTCTGGACACAATACTGGCCGGGAGACGTCGACTATGTAGTCTCTTCGGCTTTAAGATGACTTTGTACATGTTGTTCTTGATGTCAAATGATCTAAGTGTAGAGAATGAGGTAAATGGCAATGTAAGCTAGAACATGGGAGTATTACTTTTGAGAAAGATAATAGTGGGAATTGTTTAAATTAGTACCTTTTATTTCAAAGCTTATAATTATTTTTTCAGTTTTAGTGGTAAATTATGTTTTTGTTTCAGAACTGTATTTGACGTTTGCAATTGGCTGCAAATTTTACAAGGATGTTGCAAACACAACCTACAAAACGAGATATCACATTTGAGTGAAGATAAGACAATAATTTCTACATTTTTTTTTTGAATGAAAAAATGAATTAACTTTCGTTTGGAAATGTTATTTGGTTGTTAGAAATACTCCCGGAGGTATTCGGGATGTGACATTCGATCATATCCAAACCGCCCAATAAAGAAAACGATAAAGAAAATTTAATTTTTTTTTACATTGATAATAATGTTTTTGAATGATCATAAAATACACTTTTTTAAGACATCCTTCAATCCAATGATCTTTGCTAAAAGTAACCTCCCTCACACAATATCCAGCCAAAAACAGGCTAAAGATTTTTTTATGCAAACACAGAATAGACCTAAATCTATCAAATTTCAGCTTTTTTAATTGTGTTTATATCCTCTATCAATATGTCCTATGGTCACGATTAAGGATGAATGGAGATTATCACACATTGGCTAGCCCGGAGCTGCACTCCACATTTGGTTTCAGATATTTTTCAGTCCATACTCTTTCTTCAATTTGACCAGAAAACAGATTTCACTTCATTCAAAGCTGTGAAATTCACCCTTTTCATCTGAAACATAAACTTCAAGAGTTTTTTGGTTATCCATTTCACATATCCCCAGGTTCCCACAAGGGCATAGTAGTCCAAAAATAAAGCATATACGACCAAAGCCATTATTCCATAAAGAGCAACTACTCAGACAATTCAAAGGGAATCGCTTCAAATCAATTTCTATTATTCAAATCATCAATCCTTACAATGTCGCTATCACTTCTGAAGGCTACTCTGTCTAATATAATCTCTGCCATCAAGAAGTATGGCTCTTTCATCGGGCCTGGCGTGATGGTCTCCGTCGCCTATATGGACCCCGGTAACTACTCGACCGCCGTTAGTTCAGGAGCAGACTACCAATACAAACTTCTAGTGATTTGCTTCCTTAGTAATGTCTCTGCTGTCATCTTACAGTGTCTTTGTGTCAAGCTTGGCACTATCACAGGACTAGACTTGGCCGAAATGTGTCGCATGGCACTTCCGCCATGGCTCAATCTTTTCATGTACGTATGCGCCGAAATAGCTATCGTGGCTACAGATTTGGCTGAGGTTGTAGGAACAGCTATTGCCTTGGAAATCTTATTCGGCATACCCTTAATAATCGGTACATTCATCACCGTTCTTGATGTTCTAGTAGTTCTTGCGGCATATCACAAGGACGGAAACATGCGCCAAACGCGAATGTTTGAGATCATGGTTTCTATTTTGGTGGCAGCAACTTGCGTATGTTTCGTGGTGGAGTTATTCAAGTGTCCATTTGGTCCAGGCGCTTTTGGTGAAATCATCAAGGGTTTCTTACCTGTTAACCCTGTGATTTTCAAGGAGTCAAGAGCTTTGTTCTTGTCGTGTGGTATTGTTGGAAGTACTGTTATGCCTCACTCTTTATACTTGGGTTCCTCAATTGTCCAGTCTCGTTTGAAGGATTATGACTTGAAAAACGGCCTAATTGACGGCTCTTTAAACTCCGATGGTGAGTACTGTGACCTGGCTTCTACTGACGAAGACACATTTGGCTCGCAGGATGTAACTCAGGTTGAAAGCAATGAGGTCCCTAAAAGCAAGTTCCTTGCATTTTCGGACTCAACCCGTTTAGCCCGTAAATACCGTCCTTCATACGCAGCCATCAAACATTGTTTGAATTACTCGTACTTGGAACTTATCTTGTCTTTGTTCCTTATTGCCGTGTTCGTCAACTCGGCCATTTTGATTGTCGCAGGCTCCACTTTATACGGGAAACCAGACGCTGAAGATGCAGATCTACTTTCTATTTACAATATGTTGTCCCGTTACATCTCTCCGACTGCTGGCCTTATTTTTGCATTGTCCATGTTGTTCTCTGGCCAGAGCGCCGGTATCGTGTGCACAATGGCCGGACAGATTATTTCTGAGGGATTTATCAATTGGTCGTTCCAACCTTGGGTTCGCAGAATTGTCACACGTGGCTTGGCTATTATACCTGTAGTTGTATTTATTACCGTTTTGGGAAGAGAAGGTGTAGCAACCATCATGAACTTATCGCAAGTTGTTCTCAGTTTCATTCTTCCTGTTGCAAGCGCCCCTTTGATCTACTTCACTGCATCTAAAAAATACATGACCGTGTACGATGCTCGTTCATCTCCAGACGAGCCCGTGGATGAATCCTCCACACTTCTTACCAGACGTCTGTCTAGAAGTCACGTTAGGAATTACGATCAGGAATTTGAAGCACTTAACGGCAAGGCCATCACTTTTGAAAACAGTTTCTTGTTGAATACTGTAGCAATTATTACTTGGGTGATCATCACTTTTTTGAACATTTACTTAGTGTATCTTTTCAGCAAGGGAATTCAAGTCTAAATGACTGAACAGCGCTTCTCTGCCTTTTCTGACTCATTCTAGAAATTTATACATAGCTTACTAATTCTTTCATGTTCAACGTGCATCTCTTGCAACGAATTATTTCGGAATACTAGGAGCATAGAATTGAACAAACACTTAGCAATGAATATATGATAGTTCAGACTTATTTGAAACATAGCATGGACTTAAAATAATAATTTTTAACTGACACTAAAAGTGAACTTAGTTACAAGAAGCGCGTTCTTCACGAAGGAGAAAATTACAAATTAATACTTAATATACAGATCATGATACAGTTGTATGGACACCTACACAAACCGACCCTTCTTCTTGTAGGAAGCACGGATACTGGCTAAGCGACCCGTCTTATTGTTGGTGCTTGCCTTAGCCGACACAGAACCCGGCAATACACCAGGATAGTCATTGAGCAAAACAGGAAGCTTTTTGCTAATTGGTAAGTTAATCGTCTTGCCTTCCGCAGCTTTCAGGTCCACCAAAAGGGTAAGATACTTCATAATTTTCTTATAGCATGCAACTTCTAAGGGGGAAGGGGCACTGGGTCCGGTGCTTTGCAAAAATCTTTTCTGTCTCAAAGTTTGTAACTTCAACAAGTTAGAGGAGATGACCTTCTGCAAATCGACGGCTGATTCAATCTGGCTGGCCTCCTCTTTCAACTCCTGTAAAGTAGCAAGAGTTTCAGGCATGAAACGCGCAAGATTTTCAAGCTTCACCACTTTTGATTTAGACTGAGGCACAACCTCGATGGGCTTAACTTCTGCCGGTGTAACTGCTTTTTCCTGCTCAGCGGGTTCGGTGGTCTTGGGAGCAGTGGAAGTTTGCAGCGTTTGTTCTGACTCATCGGATTGACCATCTTGCTCCTGGTTTTTAATAACACTGTAGCCAATATCATTGAACCAAACAGACAGCTTCAAATCTTTGCTCATGGCCGAATTTCTCAGGTCACACAGAGGAGCGAAAGAGACCACATTACTCTTTTTCTCTACCGTCCGTAACTCAATGGACTCCGGGTTTGTGAAGAGTTTCGAGGCTATAGGTGGTGTCAATGACTTCTGTGTGTATGTCAACCACTTGGAAGCTTCTACAGTATACCAATTGGGATGGAAGAAACTTTCCAAAACTTGAGCATTTGATGTAGGCGCAGGTATACGGGTCGCAGAGTAATTGAACGATTTCATGACGGCAGAGTCAGCAGTTGTTGCCGAGCCAATCACCTTGGCCACCAGATAAGGATCAGGGACTTCAGTGTTACGCGTATCAAGGATTGAACGACCAGTCAAACCCGAAAAGAGCGGCTGCGTAACAAATTTAGGCGGGGGTGGCGAGTTACCATGCATACCATTATATTGAGGAATGTTTGGTTCCTCGTACTTGTGAAGGTACGTGATTACCTCCTGGTTGGACTGATGAAAGTTTTTGGTTATGCGCGAGAACTCTTCACGGTATTCATCCATCATATCTTCTTCATCTTCACGTTCTTTTTCTTGGAAAACGGCAAGACCCATACGTTCCACCTCCTTCACCAATAACTCCGTGACGGAGTAGAAGTAAGCATCGATTTCTTTGTAAATCTTCAGGCCAACAGGGTGCTTAATAATTTCAACACCACAGGCCAATTTAAGGTCATGAAAAAGGTCATAGGGAGAATAGTAATCAAATTTTTCTAGCTTAGAAGTCACTGTAGTAGTCTTTGCATCAGGGTGTTTCTCAATATATCTTTCATAGGCCAATACTATGTACTCAGGGTTAGCCTCGTGAAACTTGACCGGAATGACTTTCTTTTTCAACAATCCATGGGTGTCTTGGTGCTTAAACAAAGGAGTTAACGTTTGTAGTAGCGTTTTGAGGGCTTCTAGAAGGTGTTAGTCGTGATCATGTTTAGTTTATTGATTTTTTAGCGGTTGAGTCTTATGGATGTCAATAGGTTATTTCTCGATCAAATGAGAATAAAATTTTCAAAAAAAAGAGGCCATGGGTTAAAATGACAATGCCAAAAAAGTAGTTAAATTGTAACTCGATAGAACATACCCTTGTTGTGTTTCATATTGATGTTGTAGTAGTGATCTTCGATTCTTATGTTTGGGAAGTTGGATTTATACAGGATGAAGACAACCCTAGACAAAAAACTAAAAGTAAAGAAGCATAATAAGTGTAGTCACAATTAATGTAGTACTTGAATCGAAGTCTTAGTTTTTTAGACTTTAGTCGTGTGCTCTTTGTTTGTACAACTGTTCTACGATTGTTAGATGTTAGCGCTAAACATAACATAAATATCCCAAACGCTCCAAGAGCGTATCTTACTTCGAAATTTTTTTATTCGTTGGAGGGAGTTTCTCAAACAAGCGTTCTGTATTAGCGTCCCTTGAAGCTCATTTATCTATGTACATCTATTCGTCAAACAACAACTTGATTTCCTCAATACGCTGTTTTCTTCTTTCCTCCTCTTCAACCTCGACAGCTTCACCCATCATGCGTTTTCTATCCTGAATCTTGAGCATTTTGTTTTCAATGGAGTTGGAAGCTATAAAGCGGACTACTTTCACATTCAGGTTCTGTCCAATCCGATGAACACGGTCGATAGCTTGATCCTCTACACTTGGCGACCACCAAGGATCCATCATAAATGCGCGGTTAGCGCATGTTAAGTTAAGACCCACTCCTCCTGCTTTAAGTGAAAGCAAAAGAATCACTAGCTTATCTCCGCTCTCATTACCAGAGGTAAACAGTTTCAAAACCTTTTCCCGCTCAATCATATTCAAGCGCCCATCAAATTTGTACACCACAAAATCATCCAGGCAATTTTGACGTATCTCGTTTTCAATAATATCTAAATAAGTTGAGAACTGAGAGAAAACCACCGCCTGCAGACCAGGTTTTTCATCCTTAAGTTCATGTAAATGTCTTAAAAGAGCCTCAATCTTTGACGACGACTCGTCTGGATTGTGGTGGTAAATCTGAAACGGATAATGCTCGTTGGGGTCATTTATCGCTTCTTTGGTGTGAAACCGGACTTCTTTCTTGGAAGTCGCTACCCCTCTAAGCTTAAATAAACGATAACGTGAGATTGGATGGCGGCAGTCAGGACATAAGGGGTCTGCGTCATTTGAGTCCTTTTGAAAGTTAATGTGTTCCATTAAACAGTGATAGCAGAACAGGTGGCCGCATTCGGTGATTGTTAGTTCGCCCATTGAGATTGGCGCTTGAGTACAAATTGAACACTCTGATTCTTTCAAATTTACTACTTTGTAAAGAGAAAACATCACTTGTTTCATCATCGTATCCAGGGAAAACCGCTCCATCTCGAGGCCTTTGTTAAACTCTTTTAGTTCCTCCTCCCACGTCCCTTCAAGCTCAGAACTTGAGGAAACAAGTTCCGTATGGCAGCAAATTTGACGGAGTCTGAGAATATGCGTAAGAATCTGAGTGTAGTTCTTAAGTAACTCTCCACTCTTGAGACCCTCTTTAAAAGTATTGTACGCACGCGATTTGTAAAATTCGTACAAAAATCTTTCACGCTTAGACAATTCAATTTCTTCAATAACAACCTCCTTTTCTGGTAAAGACACCAAAGGCGTGCCATCCTTCTGTTTCATGTTTTTTGTTCTACGCAAAAAGATTGGCTGCAAAATGGACTTCACCACATCCAAAGTTTGATTGAACTTTTTTTGTTCAAAAGGAAGCGTCACAAAAGCTTTCCAATACAGGAAGTTGCTCCATGGCTCCAAACGGAGAAACTTAACTAGGGAAAATATATCATCTAGTCTATTGATTACGGGCGTACCACTTAAAATCCATCTACGCCGCAGCTCAAGCTCGTGCACTGCCTTAGCCGTTTTAGTGACTCTGTTTCTAATCGTGTGGCCCTCATCTAAGACGATACGGAAAAATTCTACAGAAAAGAGACCAATCTGAGGCAAGCGACCTTCCTCATCACGTAGCTTACTAATACGTGCCCATTCGTTCTGTACTGTGCCATAAGTCGTTAAAATCACAATTGGGATCTTATTTTCACGATTACACAAAAGGTTCACTAGATCAGCTTGCACCAGATCACCGTAGTACACATAGCATGTGTGGTTACTGTTACTGTTACTCCTATTGAACTCATTCTTCCATTGAGACAACAATGACATGGGTACCACTATAAGAGTTGACTTAGAAGCATACCTCCTGAACCCCTCAGTCAAGCTTCCCAGTTCATAGGGCGCCGAGTGAATCAACGCTAAGGTCAGAATAGTCTTACCTAATCCCATTTCATCAGCCAAAATTCCACCTTTCAAGAAATTCTTAATAAGTGGTTTATCTGTGGAAAACTCTCCGTTGTACATATTTGCATAAAATATCTCGGGTTCATTAGCTGTAGCCTCGCCAAGTGGATCTTTCGGCCAGCGAAAAACACTCCACAACGGGTTCATCACATCATCATCCAGTCTCCGTATGGCAGCCCGCTTTTGCGTTGGACACACCTCATCCGGTGGAGTTGAGAGCTCTTCTAAGAGATCCGTCTCCTTTTCACGTGCCAACATCCACGAAAGTCCATGCCGCTGATACTGACGGAGCAGCATACCAAAATTCCCTGCCGATGGAGTCGTTGTATCGGGTAAATTCTCGTATAGGTCAGACAGCTGGTTCGTTGTGTAGAAGTCCTTAATTTGTTCGAGATTAAGTTCGTCAGCAGCGGGAATTTGGCCTGGAGCAGGAGAATTTTGACTCGAGTCAACATCATCTACACTCACAGTTTCGGGCTCGCCTTGCAGCTCCCCTGAAATCAACTGAAGCTTGTCGAAAAGTCGCAGAATTGACTTCTGTTTAAGTCGCAAAGCGGTCTCGCCCTCTGTTTCCTGGGAAAATGCCGAAAGCCCCGACTTAGTACTTTTACGTTTCTTTAATGGGTTCTCATTCTGGCTGGATGACTCTGCAAGTTGGGTAGGGTCAGCGAAAGTGTTACTATTTAGGTAACATCGTATCTGTAGGTAGAAAGGGTCACCGATAGACAAGCGCTTGGTTGTTTCCATAACTACGCGGGCCTCAAAACATGCAAGTTCCAAGTCTATGAGTGGAGAAAGAATTCGCGTTATGTCTTCCGGAAGTCTGCCAATTTCTCTTCCCAAAGAGCCAACTGGCTTTGTATGTACACGAATAACAGACGAGTCACCAAACTTAGAAGGCACAAAAGACGACTTTTTTATTTTATTCGGTATTAAGCGTTTAACTTCCATCTCTTCGTTATATTTAAGGCGGCCCATGTAAGGACGCGTAGCCCAGGCCTCAACGTCCAAGGTTCCTATGTATCGTTTCCAGTAACGATTCTGTTTTTCAGCGAGTTCACTCTCTGCTTGAGAGCGCATGCGGATCATAATTTGGTTGAATTCTGCCTCTCGACGCACCTCCTCTTTCTGTTCGTCTGTTTGTTCATGGTCCTTTTCCTTAGAAGCGACAGTCTTCAGAATCTCATTATAATCAATACCGTTGAAATATTCATTAGATGCTAATTGCAAGTAATTGGGCTGATTGAAGTACTTCTCATGGAGATATAGGATCACCATCTCTGGCACTTCACCTATAATGGTCACTATCTGGCTTCGGAACAAATCTAGACCTATTTGGGAGAGAGATTGCCCATTAGAGACGAGAAATCTATGAGTTCCGTCGGAATCATTTACAAGAATAGTACTACCTTGGCTTTGGTCTTGATCAGCTTCACTTGGCTGGGTAGAAGGCCCTTGTCTTGAGTTATTTGACTCTGTATGGACGGAATTGGTGTCATTAGAGTCTTCGTGACCAAGGCCATTGATGACATTTTGTTCTTCATCACTTTCATCCTCTACCACAAATAGTTCATTAGATCGGATCTCCGATGACGCGTTTGTGGCCATAGAACCAGATGAGGGGATGTCTGTGCAGACTTTGGGTTGAACATTACGAGAAGCTAGTGTTTCCTGCTGAAAAAATCGTCGTTTTTGAACCATTTACAAAGATAGATATAAATCTAATGTGGCAGTTTAGAGGACTCTAACTATAGTTGGAGATCTTCATACTAATCTAGAGTGCGCGTATGGTCCATAGCATCTATTCACAAAAACAAATAAAAAATATTTGTTAGTTTAATCTAAGACACAACCACACTTTAAAATTACACTGATTATAGAAGAAGAGCGTTGCGGTTAAGCATGGTTGAGAGGATTTCGGTGTCAACGTTATTATGCTCACACCATTCAAGTAAAGCCTCGATCAGAATGGAATATGCCACTTCAGGCAATTTCGAAATGGTCGATTTCGGACCTCTTCTAGCCTGATTGTCTAATTTTTGTAATCGCGTAAAGGGCAAATAGAAGTATACACCTTTGGATCGGCTCAGGGAGCTTTTAGTCAGTGAACCGGCGCTCGATCCACTGGCGCTAGAACTCCGCAGAGAGGCCACACTCTGCTCAGTAGCCGTATACAAGATTCCCATATGTTCCAAAGCAAAAAGAATATCTTCTCTACGAAATCCCGTCTGGACTGCAAGTTGTCCAAGTGTTATGAGGTCATCTGTGAATGAATTCATGAGCTCAAAGGCTATCCGCTTCCCCCAATACCGTAGGTACAATTGTTTTCCATATGGTGAGAGTGGGAATTCCGGCCCCAGCGGCAGTTGTCCAGATGCTTCAGCAGCCGCATACAGAAACTCTATAAGTAGCAGGCCAAGATGGAGACGCTGGTATGGTGGAAAGATGCAGATACAGGCCAAGTTATTATCTGGCTCCCAAGCGGTAACTTCCTTGGAATAGAACCCCATTGGTCGGTAGGTTACATCAGAATTCATTAGATTCTGTTTTTCGTGTTCCTTACTGACACCATATAGGATGTAGAAATCGTAAGCCTCTACATTATAGTACACAGACTTGTCGTCTAGAAAGAGTTTTCCAAACAAAGATAAGTTTTGGCAAAAAAGTTCATTACGAAACCCGCGCACCTTCTTTATTAGGTGTTTTCCGCGAGTATCCGCGTAAACAAGGGTCCCAACGGGCGGAAATGGTTTATTTAGCGGGCAAGTGGACATGTGAAGGCCCATTTTGGCCTTATTAGAGGTATACTTGAAGCAAAAATCGCATAAATAGAGCGTTTCAAGCCAAAACCCAGATGTTGACGGCAGTCCATCACGTTTACGCGGCATCGTTGCAGCTTCAGTCCCTAGTTGACCCCCACGAGCACTGGCAAAGTAAGCGCCGTTTCCGTACCAGGTATCGAAGGTATACTGACCAAACGCGACTTCCTTAATGTTTCGCGTCTGTAAAACTCCATATTCATCTTGGGCAGGTGCCGATGGAGGTGTAGGGGAGCTCATAGACAGACGGGAGGTACACTTTGATAAGAAATGACCTGAAGAATAAGTTCAATTGGAGGGCTAGGACAAGAATTGATGCCGATATTCAAGTTAATCTAGAAATCAACTTCAATCGTCGATAATTGAATTGAATAGTTGCAGATCCTTGGGCTTTGTAGGATACACCGCTTTCAGAGTCCAATATGGAGATAAAGAGGCTGAAAAATGGACCAATGATGATCGTTTGACGATTAAAAAAGACAGGAAAGAGAATTTGGAGCAACAGGATCGACTATTTACAGAATATATGAGCTTTCTTTTCTTGTATTGATTTCACCTGACGCGCCTCCACACTTGAAGCGATGGCTTGTTATCAAAGACAATTAAACTTCAACAAACGCAAGAATTAGAATAAAGAAGAAGTTTTCGATAATTACAAATAAATTTAATTGGGGCTTGAAATGTTTTGCGCCGCATTTTGTTCGAATAAGGGTTACTTTGAGTGTGAGGGCCAATCCACACCTAATCTACATCTATACATACAGAAATCTGTCAAAAAGTAGATCATTTGAAGTGCTTTAAAATCATTTGAATTGAATATTCTGCTACCAAATCGATACGCGTAAAAACTCTTTCAAATAACTGCAACTTCTGCTCTTATCTGTTGAACTAACCTCTCAACCCTTGAACAATTGCCAAAAGAAATAAATCTCCCAAAAGACAAAAAAGAGCTTTCAAATTAAAATACAAACGAAATAATAGGATCTTCAAGTCTTTTTCCTGGTTGGCGTGTTTACTTCACTTAGTATCACCTACACACTCCTTTGACAACCATAATACTACCTACATTCTTCCACAATGCCGCCAAAAGGATGGAAAAAACACCAGGAACCATCTCTGCTTCATGAGGAAGTCGATCTTGTGTCCATTGATGACATTTTGTTCCCACGTGCAACGATTCAGAAGTCCATTCGTGCCATCTTGGATGGAGACGAGACTGACAAGATGACAATCTCCAAGGACTCGCTTATAGCCATCCAACGTGCTGCCACCGTATTTGTGTCGCACTTACAGTTCCATGGACGTCTGCTTGCAAAGTTTTCAAATCGAAAAAATGTCTACGCGTCAGACATTCTAGCGGGCTTAGAGAATGCGGGCTTCGCAGGGTTTGTGCCACGCGTCAAGGAGCTTCTTGCGGCATACGAGGAAGGAGTCTCAAACACTCGTAGAAAGAAAATCGAAGAAAAGGAGCTGGCCGCCCTGAAGGGTCCTACAAGCGGCGAAGAGCCGGCTATCAAGAAAGTAAAGGTCGAGGGCCAGAAACTGAAACAGCCCGCAGATAATGCGGATGACAGTGCATCTGAAGATGAGCAAGAAGACAGAGAAGACACCGTTGAAGCTGCGGATGACGGCTTGGTCGAGGAAGAAGATGGGGATGAGGAAGATGCTACTACGCAAAATCCAATTGCATTACTTAACAAGGAACAAGATGAGCTAGCGGGAACAGAACCAGAGGCGCTGGCCGATGTAGAGGTTGTCGATAGTGATGATGAAGAGTCTTCATAGGCGGTTTTTTTGAATTATGTATATTAAGATAAGTTATTAAAAGTAAGGTTGCAGAAGAAAAGCAGAATTAAAATTCAAATGAACAAGAAATGAAATATCAAATTGAACAAAACCAAGTACAATAAAAAATTCTCAAGAACAAAGCAATCTTTTGAAAAGGGCAATGTGCGTGTGTTTATTGTGACGCTTTCATCTGAAACATACTTGGAAGAATGGATATCCACATTCGGCGCCGATAAATAAATACAAAAGGAGAACACCAACTGCGCCAAGTAATGCAAAGAACTTAATATTTGCCCAACGCATATTTCTTTTGATGGTCAGCGCATTTTTTTGAAACATTACACTAGACGACTGGAGCCGTTCAGTTTGGTCCACTAATGAGTTAATCTTATCGCCTCTCTCCAAAATCTTGTTGATATTTTCGAGCATTAACTCACGCACCTCGCCGACTTCCTCTGAAGCAGCCACAAGACTATTTGGTGTGATAATGCCTCCTGACTCTTGGTCCGAGTAAGGCTCTCTGTGACTTGTTGCACCGTAACTATACATCCGACGATTTGTATCATATTGCATTTCTTCAAACTTGATGATCTGGGTCATATACAACTTGAATTCACCCAGTTTGGCCTGCGCTAGTTCTTCAGGCAGCATTTGTGGCTGTGGCGAGCCAAGGAGATTGTTCCCGTTAGTATCCGGATGAGCAGAAATGGTAGCGGCCAAGTCACTTCTGAATTCAAAGTACTTGTCCATGATTTTTTTGAGAACAGAGAGGATGAGAGTTCTATTTACATTTTGGTGGGCCAATGTGACTACAGTCACTAAATCAGTGCTACCGTCAGCACCATGCAAGGTTTTTTTCATGAAATAAAGAAGAAGTGTAGCTTTAGTCACTTTAGAGTCGGAAAAAACTGGAAGCAGACCAACAAGGGTCTTACTGGAGTTAATTATCCCTAATTCCTGCGAAACGAGTTCAGAGCAATTGAGGTTTGGTACAATATGGGATAATTTCGAATTCTCTGTAATGTAAAGTGTTGTAGAATTCAACGTTAGAGTTGTATAGATGACTGAAGTTAGTAAGAATTACACTCAATGGCAAAGAAAGACATATTCAGGGCAAGATCGTAAACAAAGAACGCAAAGAACAAAACAAAATCAAAAGAATTGATTCTCACAAGGTATTTGCGCAATTTCAAACCCGATTTCCTATCGTATACATACGCTGCTTGTTGATATCTGACATGTTATCTTTAGATTTCAACTAGTGAACCGACTTATGAGGAAAACGCCAGTAAAGGTGGCAAATGACGGGATAAAATAGGGTTCAGTGTAAAGGCGCTAGTGATTAGCGTCTCTAAGGTGTATTAGAATGCAAATGGTGACGAAGGTGTTTGGTTAGTGGGAGAAAACTGATGGTGATAGGGATAAGTTGCGGAGTGACCCCAAATGTTTCACCTTAGATAGGGCGGGGGCTAATGAAATAAAGATTATTACTGAGTCAAATTTACTTTTTCGTTTTAAATTTTATTAGAAACTTGTTTCTGACTGGTTGAGAACCAAAAAAGTTCCGGTTTCTTGTTCTGTTGTGATTATGTCTCTCCCATAGTTAAATAGATCACAGTCTACCTAGAGGGGCTACTGAAGTCTTGAAGGAAAATGGGAATGGAGTTAGAGAAGGTAAATTGGCTGAGATTGGAATCAATTTGCTCTAAAGGGACTTCTATTGTTTCTCTACTTACGTCTTTGGATCTTGTCTCGTGACAGCATTCCCTTCAGGGTAAATTATGATTGTCACAGGGACACGGCCTATACTAGCTCAATTTTGAATGATACTCTTAAAATGTCAAAGATTTTGAGACTCTTACTGAGTATGAGAATTCAAGTTAAATTGATAGCTCACAATGGCTCTGTCGACGAACACTTCAGTCTTCAAGCATATACAAATGAGAATTTCTGGAAATCTTACTCTACATTAAATCAAGCCCCAAAAATATTCCTATTATTTTCTCGAATTTGAGAAATTTCACTTGAATGTCCAAAATTGGTGCCTCATCACTTACTTCACAACCTCATCTCATCTCATCTCATCGCAATACATCGCATCTCATCGATCGTCTCCACAAAATACACCCAGGGCACCGAAAATGGGTAAATATAGAAAAAGATTCAATGAAAAGGCTCGTAGTGGCATGCTCGCCAAACAAGCGACCTTGAGAAAAGCTCGTCAGAAGCAATTCCAGAGAGATGTAGAGGTTGAAGACACACCTGACCTACCCACTACGACAGAAACTACGGACTCCAATGCTGAAATTCTTGCTCCAGTATCTGAAGAAGAACGGGAAAAGCGTAAGCGTGCGTTGGAACAGTCTCTCTACTCCGAAAACTCCTCTGAATCCAAGATGTCTAGAGCCAAGAAGAAGAGATTAGATAAGTATATTGAGCACCAGCTAAAGAGAGAGGAGAAAAAGGCCTTAATGGAGAAACTTGCCACTACACGTGTTGACACAAACCTTCTAGCGCCATCAAAACTTCTAGGAAAGGGTAAACAGACCCGAAAGGAGGAGATGGTGGAGGCGATTGAACTCGAAAGACAAGGTCGTGGAAACGAACATACAAGAGATGTACTCTACGAGGAAAGAGTAGTCAAGGAGTGGGACGAGAGTGAAAGTGATTTTGATGATGATGGGCTTTCCTCTGAACCTGCTTCTGTCTCTGTACCCACTGAGTCAACTGCCAAACTGACATTTGTAGACTTCCGTCCGCTGAAATTTGGTGGAGCTGGCTCCGGTTTCGGCTTCTCTAATGTCCCAAAGATTGAAAAGGCTAAACCTAAAAAGAAATATACCTGGCGTCTCCGTGTTGAACAGGAGGAAAAGAAGCGTAATAAAATAGATGATGATAATGATTTTCTTCTGAGCGACGAGGAAGAAGAGGGAGAAGGTGAAAATGATGAAGATGACAAGTCGGAATCATCTGACGAGGAGATTGAAGTCTCAACAGAGGTGAAGGACGCCGAAATTGAGGTCGATCAAGAAGAAGACGAAGATGACGATGGCGAAAATGATGTAGGAGACATAGAGAATGATGATGAAGATGATGACGACGATGGTGAAGATGACGATGATGACGATGATGACGATGATGAAGATGAAGACGATGAAGACGATAGCGAAGAAGAAGATAGTGAGTTTGACGAAGATACTCCTCGTCTTCTACTAAACAAGCCTAAGCATTCTAAAGAAGCCGAATCTTTTAAGGAATGGGCAGAGGCTCAAGTACGAAAGCTCGAAGGACGTACTGAAATGGTTCTCCCTGAACTTGGAGATGACATTAAGAGCAAGTATGCCAGCGGTGTTCATGAAGATCAGGCCTTCTCGGAAGATGAGGATGCCATTGCAATCGATACCACTCTAAAAAGAGAAGCTTTCTTCGTGGCAGTTACGCGTCCAGAAAGCATCCAGGAACAGCGTATGCAGCTTCCTGTTTTCGGGGAGGAGCATCGAATCATGGAAGCCATTCATCATCACGATTGTATTGTCCTTTGTGGAGAAACTGGTTCTGGTAAGACTACACAGGTACCTCAATTTTTGTACGAGGCTGGATTCGGAAACACTAAGTCGGACCTTTACCCCGGAATGATAGGTGTCACACAACCTAGAAGAGTGGCTGCTGTTTCTATGGCAAACAGAGTTGCCCTGGAACTAGGCGACCACGGAAAGAGAGTTGGTTATCAAATTCGTTTCGACACTACAATCAAAAATGAGGGACAACCTGATGGCACTGCCCTCAAATTCATGACAGATGGTGTTTTGCTCCGAGAGATGATGAACGATTTTTTGCTCACCAAGTACTCAGCGCTAATCATTGACGAGGCCCACGAAAGAAATGTCAACACGGATATATTGATTGGAATGTTAAGTCGTATTGTACGCCTTCGTCGTCAAAAATCAAAACCATTGAAATTAATTATCATGTCTGCCACTTTACGTGTTTCGGATTTTTCCGAGAACAAACAGCTTTTCCCGGTACCTCCACCTGTTTTGAAGGTTGAGGCAAGACAGTTCCCTGTATCTGTTCATTTCAATAAAAAGACTAAATTTGAGTACTTGGACGAAGCCTTCAATAAGGCATGCAAGATCCACAAAAAGCTTCCTCCAGGTGGCATACTCATTTTCTTGACAGGTCAAAACGAAATCACTCAGGTAGTGAAGAGACTCCGTGCGGAGTTTCCATTTGCATCACGTAAAAACGAGCATTACGAAAACGAAGATGTGGAGTACAGAAGATCCAATAATGTGACCATGGAGGCCGAGGATGTAGACCTTGATATCGCCCTTAGAGAGAAAAAGGAGCAACTTGAAGAACTGGACTCAAATGACGAGGATAGCGATGAAGAGGAAGGCTTCGAGGAAACTCTTGAACCTGAACAGTCAGCGGATGACCCTCTCTATGTGTTGCCCCTCTACTCTATGCTTCCAACCAAACAACAAATGAAGGTCTTCGAAAAGGCACCCGCTGGAAGCAGAATGTGTATCGTAGCAACGAATGTTGCGGAGACTTCGTTGACAATCCCAGGAATTAGGTACGTTGTTGATTGTGGCCGTTCAAAGGAGAGAAAGTTCGACGAAGAAACTGGCGTTCAGTCTTTCGAAGTTGATTGGATATCCAAGGCTTCTGCTGACCAAAGATCAGGAAGAGCTGGTCGTACCGGACCAGGTCACTGTTATAGACTCTTTTCCTCAGCCATCTATGAAGAATATTTCCCTCAGTTTAGTATCCCTGAAATTCTTCGTATGCCTGTGGAGAGTACTGTGCTCACAATGAAGAGCATGGGAATCGATCAAATTGTCAATTTCCCATTCCCAACGCCTCCCGATCGCTACTCCTTAGCACGTGCCGAAAAGCTTCTTATTACTTTGGGAGCTTTGGAGAAGGAGAACAAGCAAGTCACTGATTTGGGCCGCACCATGGCTCACTTTCCTTTGAGTCCTAGATACGCCAAAATTTTAATTGTAGGAAATCAACTTGAGTGTTTGCCCTACGTCATCGCCATTGTTTCAGCGCTTTCCGTGGGAGATCCTTTCCTTGACGAAATTGAAGCTGGCGTGGCTGAGGAAAAGAAGGAAGATAGGAGCGATTCTGAAGAATCTGAGAATGAGAATGATGACTACGATCAAGGAGATTTAGAGCGGAAACGGCAGATGAGAGCTCAATTCCATAAGTCAAGAGCCTTGTTCTCCAGATTAGATCCCAACTCTGACAGTTTCCGACTTCTATCTGTTGTTTGTGCGCTTGATCACGTTCCATCAGCCAAACAACAAAAGTTCATGAGAGACAATTTCCTTCGCGTGAAGATGTTGGAGGAGATCCAAAAGCTAAGAGTTCAAATTAAGCTGATTGTCATTTCCAACGTGAACAAAGAAACGCTCTCTACAAAAATGATGCTGGAAAATAAATTAGGTGTGCCTACAAAGGCGCAAATTTCTGCTATGAAGCAGATTGTGGCCTCAGGTTTTGTGGATCAAGTTGCAATTCGTAGTGATGTTATAGACTCTGATATCAAGCTCTCCAAGAGAGCCAGCATTGGAACGGTTCCATATTCGACTATCCGCCCAACGTCTCCTTATGTGGATGAGTGCGACCCTCATGTATATATTCATCCAGGGTCAATTGTTTGTTCCTCCGGGGCCACACCACCACAGTATTTAGTTTATCAGGCATTAACCAAAGGCGCCAATCAAAAAGAGGACCAATTGGTTCGTTTGAAATTGAAGCCCTTGGTGGATTTATCAGGTCGCCAATTGGCCAATATTGCGAAAAGCTCGCTTTTATTGACTTATTCTAAGCCTTTGGGACATCCATACGCTCCAAAGACAATCACGCCCACGAAGCGTGAGTGCTATGTTATCCCGAGATATGGTACTGCCCTTGGAGATGGTGGCTTGGGATGGGATTTGCCTGTGGAGAAGGTCACTCAAGTGAAAAAGCATGGCTCGTGGGTTATTGAGGAATAGACTAAAATCCATGTAAACTAGAACAATATTGGATTGTAGAGAGTGTAAAAATGTAATTCAATTTTAAATAAGATAAAGAGCGACCTCTCATTTTCGATCCTCAATTCAGTTAATCAGTTTCGGGATATGATTATATTTCTTTAACAAACACCAAAGATACTCAAAACCTGCAACAGCATAACTCCAAAAAAAATTGTTTCACTGATTATCGTCGATCAAATATCACAATAATTTACAAACATCGTTTCCTCTCCTTTCACTTTTTTTCGATTACTTGCTGATCCTTGTTTACACATTTTTCAATACACTCCAAGACCCCAGTACTTGAATCGAGATCACATCTAAACACTCCCTCCACTCCACATCAAATAATTCCACTTATAAAAACAATGGAACGTCGACGCTCTAGTCAAGAATCCAATTCTAATAGCCGAAGACGGCAGTCGCCGCGAGCACCTGCTTCGGAAACCACACCAATAACTCATCACAGTGCATCGCTCATTCCAGAACACATCATTGACCACGCATCGCAAAGGCTCACGATTGCCTCCATCTTTTTTGCTATTCAGGCATGGAAAATATATGATATTCTACTAATTAAGGCCGATGCGTATGCTGTCAGCGGAGCTGTGGCTGGAACCATCAATAGCAGTTTCCTGCTGCTAAACAACTTCACTTTTGTGCTCAAATATGCTCTAGTAGATGGTCTCTTTCTTTGGCTTCTCCCGGTACTCAATGTTCCCTTTTTGAGCTTTTCGCCAGCGTTTACATTGCTTCTTACAGTGCTTATCAACTCAGGCAACTTCCTCCTAACTAGCCACAGTGCAGTGCCACTTCTCTCCAGTGTAGTTGTCCCAGTTTGGAACTTCTTTTTTCGCCAACGTGAATTGACCATTTCTGGAGATACGGTCCCATCTGGGAATGGCATAGAGGTAAACTCCCACTTTAGAGGAAGATACACCATCCAATACTTGCCAGAGTCCTCAGTGAAGCTAAATCCTTTCAATCTTGGAGGAACGTGTCTTGAAACCGCTGAATCGAATACCTTCTCGTCTTTAATTAAAATCCCCATCGAGTTTAATACTACTAATGAGGTGGGATTCATGCAGATCGAACATATTTCGCCCATGAACTTGCGAACACTTTTTAACTACACCAAAAGTGACTTTAAAAAATTGACAAAGATTGACACCTCTCGCTATGCCCAAAATCCCAATTTCATTTCCACTGATGACCGTGTATTCTACGCAGAAGTGGATGTCTCACTGCCTGGAAGATACCGCATTGCTCGTGTTACAGACGTAGACGGATTAGTGATCCGGTCATTCAAAAGCGACTTCACAGTTGGCTCTTGTCCCGTCGCCAAGTTTAATTACCCGGCGGTTGAGCTGGACTATAGTAAACATGTTTGTATGACAAAAGATGCTGCGCTGCTTAATTGGTCGCTTCCTTTGGTTGATGCGACAGGTATAATGCCCATGACTGTAGAAATTAGCTCTTTATTAAACGGGAAATCTTTGTCTACGTTCAATGCTACACTTGGAAGTAAACAGGCAAACAGAAAGGGTTTGGCATGGTTGGAAGCTCTGAAAGTCCTTCGAAATGCAATTGAGCAGGAAATCTTGCGGTCACTGCCACCGTTGGGTGCTGGAGTTTTACAGTTTCATATCAACTCTGTCACGGATGCTACTGGTGTTTCTAGGCGATACAATCCTGCTTCTAAAGACAAAGACGTTGACTTTTCTGTACAACTCAAAAATTCTGCAAAGCTCACATTGACGGATCCTACCCCGCAGTTGCTTTTGACCAATAAGCGCCAGAAAAGACTCCGTCTTGAGTTCGATTCTGCCATCGCATATCCTTTGACGTTTACGGTCAAATACCTACCAATAGATGAACTTGTGCCCGTTTTAACAAACTATACGTTGCGTAATTCCGAAGAATTGCGTGCAGGTATTGAGGTTTCGAGAGAAGGATCGTATCTGTTGGTCTCGGGTCAAGACCGTTACTGCCCATGTTCAATTACTGAAACAGAGCCCATCCTCTTAACCAAACCTGACCTTCCAAGTGTGAATATCAAAGATACTCCGATTACCGACAAATGTGTTGGAACCATCGGCTACCAATTTGATCTCTTGTTTACTGGAACAGCCCCCTTCGAAGTTTCTTACGAAGTTTACAAAAATATCTCAAACATCCTAAAACCTGTTTTAAGCGAGCGCGGTCTAAAGGAACATAAGCGCCGTACATCGGATAAAAACTTCAACTTCCAGTACTTACCCAGACAGGAAGGAAACTACAAACTAGTTTTCAAAGGTATTCGCGATGCCAACTATAATGACGAGTCGGTTCGTGTTTCCGAAGATGAGAATACATTTTTCATGTCAATTTCTAAAAGATCAAGTTTCACCTTCTTCAAGAATACCCATATTCGTCAGAAGACAATTAAGTTGTGTAAAGCTGGAACTGCCGAAGTACCTCTTTATTTAGAGGGTAATTTTCCCTTTTCGTTTACGTACGAGGTGGCCAACGCTAAGTCTGGCGAAGTTGTCCACTCAGAGACTGTCAAAGACTATTTTGACGAGACTTATACTATTCGTCTACCTGAACTTAAGGATGGAGGTGAATTTAAGCTCCAAATCAAAAAAGTTTTGGATAAACTTAGATGTCCAGCTGCAGAACCTGTTCTGGAACAGATCCTGATCTTAGCGCGAGATGATATTCCAACCTTAAGCTTTGGAAGCGAAGAGAACACAAAGATTCAAATTGTAGAGGGCGAGTCAGCCCGGGTACAACTTTCGCTAAAATCCAGTCGTGGCTTCTCCTCAGGTGATAAAATAGTTTACAAACTCGCAGATTTGTACAATGAGCAATCCAGCAAAACTATTACGGTTGCAGCTAGCACGGAACTCAAACTCAAGTCCGAGGGTATCTATACATTGGAGTCTTTTAGCAACAATGGCTGTCCAGGTACCGTTTCAGAAGAAAATGCTCAGATAAGAGTGGAGTACTATTCCAAGCCTGGTCTTCAAATAATACCTGAAACCAGTCGCGTGATCACACAAAATGGTAATCATTTCGGTCTTGATTCACTTTGTCAAAAAACCGCATCGGAATTGAAGCTTAAATTGACTGGTCAGAAGCCCTTCGATGTCCAGTACGTCATTCAATTTCCAAATGGTAAGACAAAGACCCCGCTCATATCAATTGATAATAACGAGCTTCTGATACCCCTTCCATCTTCCCAAAAGGGTCTTTACAGCATCAAATTTTTGAACGTTTATGATTCATTATATAGCCGCGAGAAGCTCGAGCGTTTATCTTACAAAATGCCCTCACAACTGGTTTCTTACGAAATTCAGGGCGCTCCAAATATTTTCACAGATAAAAAATACTTGCAAATTTGCGAAACACAAGTGAGCGATGTTGGTCTATTAAAAATTCCTGTCTCCTTGGACGGGGCGCCCCCTTACAAGCTATCTGGACGAATTATCCACGATTTGACCTCGAGAGTCGAACAGTTCACTTACGAAAACGTGCATGGTAGTGCCATTGACTTGGCCGAAGGCAAATTTTCTCAAGATTTGGAGAGAATATTGACTGTAGGCGAGCACATGATTATCTTTGATACAATCGAAGATCACAATGGTTGTAAAAGGGACAACTTGGGTGAAGAAAGCCAAATTAAGCTTTCAGTTACACAAATACCGACCATCTCTAAAACATCTACAAAAAAGTATTGTTGTGTGGGTGATTACATCTCATATAACATGTCTGGAATTGCTCCGTTCAAAGTGTTTTATGATTTTAATGGAAAGGCGCGTCGCACTGAGTCTGGACCTAAATTCGTACGTTTGGCGCTGAAACCAGGTCGTTTATCGATTACCGCACTTCAAGACTCTTCTGCTGGGCTGTGTTTGGTAAATTTTACCAGCAGTCCTCTTGAATACAGTCAACTTGAGCTACATGTCTACGATCTTCCCTCGGTCGAAATTAGTCATGGTGATAATATAATAAAAAATTTGCATGAGGGTGATCAGACGGAGATTTTGTTCAAATTCGCGGGTATGCCCCCTTTCCTGGTCACATACGTGCGTACCATTGGCGAGACGAAACGAAGCAAGGGCCCTAAGGATAAGGGACCCAGAAAAGTCGTTGAAACTAAATCAATCGATGATATCTGGGATTTCGAACATACGGAAGTGGTCAGTCTAGAAGGAACTTATGATGCCATACGCGTGAGTGATGCGTATTGTCACGCCGAAAGAGATGTGTCAGAGATTTTACAGCTGTAATTCGACGAGAGTAGAAGATTTAAATATATGGAACTAATCTAGATTGAGCAGTCATATCGGAGTGAATTTATTGAACATAAGAAGGTAATCAATTACAACCGTATTGAGAGAACTGAAATATAAGTACTAAGGAAGTTATTTGGAACTGAAAACTTAACACTTAGAAAGCTATTCGAAACTGGAAAATAAGTACTTAAGAAGCTATTTTGTATACTTCTCTTTGTAAAGAGATTCGATCTTTTCAGCCAAAGTTGTATCTAGCTCCGTAATGCAATTTTTTGCGTCATGAGTGGTCAAGAGAATATGTACCTTGTTGTATGTGGTTGTGATTGTTGGATGATGTCTCATCTTGTGAGCTATGGTGACCATTTCGTTAAGGAAGTCCCATGTCTTAGCAAAGTTCCTAAACTTATAGTTTGCCTGAAGGTCCAGCGAAGATCCCTGGAAATTTGCTGTCCATCTTGGAGGCTGGACTAATCCATTGATGGCATTGACCCTAGTGTGAGCTGCCTCCAGAGTTAGCTTGACAATCTGGCTTCTTATCGTAGAGCTTCGCATGAAGGTATTTGAAGTCAATGAGAATGTATGGATCTGCCAATTGACTCAATTGACGAATATATTATAGAATTCACGAAAAAAGCCTCGAAAAAATGCCTTTGAAACCGTCTTTTCACGATCTCTAGTGTGGATTGTGGGGGACAAGCGATGAGATGGAGATGAGATTCGACCAAAAAGACAGATTGATCGAAACGCAACAAATGGCTAAGATCTTTCAAGACAACTGAAGACGAAATAAAAAAAGAAAATTTAATTCTTCTTTCCGGGACCTGTTGGACGTGTCTCATTCCCATCAAATCTCCATTGAGTATCTTCTTCAAACGCTGAACGTGTATCTTTCTCCAAGATCTATAAACTACTCCATTGAAGGTCCTAGCCCAGCTTTGGCCGCCGCAGCCTTTCTCTAAACCCACCATTTGGAGCATAAGCACTCCGCTTTTCCTTATTCTCTTTTTCCCGCATCTCATATTCACATTCCTTGTTGTTCCGTTAGCATCACACCTAATCGATCTCCATAAACACAAAAGCGATGATATCTGCCATATACATATGTCATTGGCCCGAGATAGATGCAGCATACTCATTGTGCGAGTTACTTGTTTATCGGAACTACCATAATGACGTTTGTGACGCTCATTGGCTGGTGGCTCGTTTCTCCAAAATGTATAAAGACCTTCCGAAGCACGAAAGAGCTCCTTTTCTATATGATGACGGAACAACATACACGACGTATTGGGGCCCTCATGATATCTTCCTTCTAGCCGTTTCTCGAAGCAATATCAACGCCATGCTGACGATATCTCTTTTGCAGCATATGCATCTGATCATGGGACAATTCTTCGCTCAACAACGCAGCCAGATGCAAGAAACAACAGATGCAACTACAAAAAGCTCATCTTTTGGGATTTCTAAATCGCTCATTTCTGGAAATACCTCTCAAACCTCTGCATCTACTCAGGCTTCAACCGCCTCTAAGTCTACGCCAATAGAACCTGTCTTCACTCGAGAATCTGTTCTAGATAACAATGCACTCATATATGAACTATTAGATGAATGTGTGGACTTTGGCGTTGTCCAAATTACAGATTATAATATTCTTAAAGAGTATATAAAAATGCAAATCAATATGGGCGGTCTGAACATGGGTTCTGCCGATCTAGGCTCGGATTCCAGCGACAGTAATTCTGATCTGGAGCTAAAACGCCATAAGGATTCTCAAAAGAGCAAAAAAAACAAGGCAAGTAGGCCGAAGCTTCAGAACATTAAGTCTACCCGGAATCAGGCTGTTCATGCTGGAATTGAGGATAAGTCCGCCGATAAGCTTATAAATAGTTCTATTGTAAGAACACAAGTGCTGGCTGTAAGTTGGAGATTGAAAGGTATTTTCTACTCAAAGAACGAGATTTATATCGACATTATAGAAACTTGCGACTTTGCATACGACCTTGAAAGCAGCACTATTAAGTCAAACCAGATCCTGGGCGTTTGTATGGTTCGTTCATACTTATCGGGAATGCCTATTTGTAAATTGGGGCTTAATGAAGAACGTCTTTCTCAAGTCGAGTACGACGGTGAATCCGAAAGTGAAATCGAACAAAACCAGCTACGAGTAGAAGATCTTGAAGAAGAAGCCACCAACGCCGAGGCTGACGAAGCCAGCGCTCATGAATCTGACGCCGACGAAAGAGATCACAATAAAAGTCATGAAATTGGAACTGGAAATGAAGGCTGCGAAGTCAGCGATGATAAATCTTGTCAGGAGTCCAGTCAAACTTTAGCAACTATGAACCGTGATATTAACTCGGAAACTACTCTGACCCTCCCAAAAATAACTGCAAAACCGAAAAAGGTTAAGAAAAAGCAAAAGGTACCCCTCACAAACGTCCAGTTCCATCTGTGTGTCGAGCTTTCCACCATCTACAAGAACAACCTTATAAGATTTACTCCACCGGATGATAAGTTCCAGCTTTTCTCATTTCGAGTTGAGCAACAGCGCCGCAAACAAATGTCGCCACTTATTCTCATTGACCCGAAGTACCGTATTGTCAAAGACCAAAATAGACTCCAGATCATGTGCACCATCACAACGACATTCAAAAAGAAGCTTCATTGCCGGAAATTAGTAGTGCGTATACCTATACATTCAGCCATGTTTCCGCTAGATAATGCAGATAAAGACAGTTTTAGGTTCCGTTGTGAGCTTGGGGAAGTTCGGTACCGAGTAGATACTTCAGAAGTGCTTTGGGCCATAGCCGATTTACCAGGCTCAAAGAAGACCGTGCGCATGATGGCCGAGGTCAATCTCGGCTCGGTTGAACATAGTCTAAGGACGATTCCGAAGTACTTTAAAGGTGCTTTTGGTGTACATGTTCCTTCTGAAAGCCGCGAGGAACAGAAAATGAAAAGAAGTCTGGAAACCCAAGATTTAGAACAGAATGACGAAAGCTCCGAGCAGGATATCTCTGAAATGAATCCATCACGGGCTCAAAACTCGCCCTCTCCTTCTCCTTCTGATGAAAAAATTCCACCGCCGGGAAACAACCAATCAACAAACGATTCGGACGAGGCAATCAGGGAGCTCGACAAATTTTACAACGTCAACGGTGCTTCATCATCGCTGTTCTCGCGACTCCAGCACCAGGCCCAAGACGAACAATTCAACGACGTTTCTTTGGACTTTGAAATTCCAATGTTTGCCTATTCAGGTCTCCGTGTTACGTACATTCACGTTGATGAAGAAACAATGAAGTACACGTGCTTTCCATGGGTACGGTATCTCACACAAGCAAAATCTGAACCCGATGTGGATTCTTCCTCCTCACAAGGACGGTACCGTTTCCGTCTCGGACCCTCAAACTTCTCAGTCATATAATCATGAACACAAATACATACAAGAACCCTGCAAAAACCACCAGTTTAACCAAACCAGTTTCTTCTCTACTACCTTTCTGAATACAAATCACTCCATCGAAATGATTTTCATTAATTCTTCACCGTCGTATTAGTTAGCTTAGTTGGTATAAATCACACGTGACCTACTATTTGAATCATCTGTCTCAGGTAAGTTTCTTGCTTTGATCTCTACGAGTTGAAACATACTCCTGCATGGTAACTGAAATCCTATATACAGTGCAGGTGATTCGGGATATCTTATCCCAATCAGGTTATTCTTATCGCATCACCGTTATCATAGCCCATCGGCAGCATCTCCACATAAACGCCAAACAAAGACATGAATGTTTCTTCTAGGCAAATATATCCCGATTTTTTTCGTCCTTCAAGCTATACCTCCGGGCCAAAACTCCCTAAACACCCTTCAGAATTGTCTGCGTCTGTCATTACTACTCGTCCTGGCCCTTTGATGGAGTCCTTGGACAGCCCACAGCCAACAACGTCACTGGCAGACATGGCAGCGAACGAATTTCCAAGCCCGCGTCCAAAACTGGGCCAACTGAGTCAACTGGGTCAATCTTCAGAGTTTCATGCTTCTACGACGTCTCGGCCAGTCAATTCCACTAGGGCTGATCCATCACACGATGATAAGGACCGTGGCCAACGATCTGATGCTCTAGCTACCGGGGGCAAAAAGAAAAGACGTACCACGGATGATTCGGGAGATACTGCAACTGCCAAACGTGGAAAGAACTCCTCCAAATCGAGAAATGGGTGTAATACCTGTAAGATCAAGCGACTCAAGTGTGATGAGCAGAAGCCCGAATGCAACAACTGTCTCAAGAAAAACATTGTCTGTGGAGGCTATGCTCAGCGGTTCAAATGGCGTAACTTCAGCGATGGCAAAGAAGAGCCCCGAGCAAACGAACCTTTCGCTGGTCGAAAGACGAATGATGCCAATAAGTTAGCCTTGGTTCAGCTGACCCCAAATGCATTTGAACATAATGTTATTGGGCCAAATAGTACCCATGAAAATGGGGGACCTGGTAGAAATGCGCAAACCCTGATAACTAAAAAGCATACTTCAAAAGTTCCTTTTACTTCAAACATCAATAACAAAGTTCCATCTAAGATCTCACCTGCCAAGCTGACAGTAATGGTAAAAAGTGAAGATGTCGAGATGAAACCACTCTCTTTGAGCGAGCACATGGAACTCGCTGCGCTTTCTGTTGTAGGCAAATCCTCAAAAGAAATTGAGTTTGAACATGACTTATTGGCTAAAGGAATCAATCCCCAAGCTTACTATGATCATTCACCTGGCCCAACTGGGAGCTCCAATGGTGTTGCTGACCAAAGACAACGCATGCACCGTAGTTTCAGCTCGCATGATCTTCCTGTCGAGCTGCCAGCTGCTGCGCTTCAGCGCTCACAATCAATGTCTACATATAATATCCCATCAGAAGTTCAGAGTTTCCGCGCGGCTCATTCATCGACAGGACTTCATTCCTTGGCTGAAGTGGCAATTGATGAGATGAGAACTCGCTCTCCCGCTTCCACTCCAGCTCACTTAAATGTCCCTTTTTCGTCTGCATCTCCAGATAGTCTACCTCTTTCGCATTTCTACGGAGAAAAGACACCAAGAATCTCTTCCGCGGTGCCTACGCCAAAACCGTGGCTTTTCAATCCTCTTCATGTAGACCCCATGCATGGGCATACTAAGGACGGTCCTCTTCCTGAAATTAACTTGACTCCTTCGCTTTCCGCAATTATTAACTACGCATTTCATGAAGATGGTCATAAATTTCCGCATGACCAATACTCTGCAAAACTTCTTGCAGCAGGAGGGGGCGCTCCAAGTCCTCTTGACCTTAATTTAGCCCACCAACTAGATGTTATGAGCCCTGTAGATCGGCGCCGTGCAAGTGTTGCCTCTTCCTTGCACAAAGTTACTACTCCCGGCCCCATGCGTGGTCCGGAGCATGACCCGAACACGAACGAGCTTTTATATGAAGTTGGCACTCAACTCATACGGGAGGCACATCCTTCACCATCTATAGTGAGAAGTGTCTCCTCGGAAAGTCTTTTACGATCATCCGAGCGTGAACAGATCTTGTTTCTCTATTCTACATTCACATGTGGAATTATGTCGATTAAATCCGGTGCTTCTGAAAATCCTTGGAAAAACATGTACTTGCCAATCAGCTCCGACTATCCGTACTTGTTCAACTCCATCGCTTCCATGACTTTGTTCCATCTTGCTAGCAATAATAAAATTGGACAGAATAGCGCCCACTTACGATCCAAGGGCTATTCCTACATGAAAAGTTGCATCTTGGAGTTGGCTAGCGGACTTTCTAAGATGGAAAATAGCGTCAACTGTGACTTCATGTTTCCCGCGGACGTGGCGTTAGCCACATGTCTTAATCTAGCTGTTAGTGAGTCTTGGGATACACACATTTCAAGCGGAATTGCACACTTAAAAGGTGCCAATAGCATGATCCAAAAAGTTCTTACTGTTATTAAGCTGTACCTTTCAAAAAAGAACAAAGGCGACAGTGTTCTGAGAGCTGCTCTCAAAAAAAAATTAGTATTTGTCAACGGCGACGAATGGAAAAAGATCGAAGAGTTTGATCTTGAAAACAAAGGCACAATCAATAATGCTGATATGTATATCCCACGAAATCTCCAGCTCCTTTTCAACCAATGGATTTATTTCGAGGTCTTGTCTCAAATGACTTGTTACAACGGACAAGATATCAAAGGTATCGACTTGGTGGCCACAATCACCAAAATCATTCAAACAACGGAAAAGAAGCGTGACGACGATATCAAGGGATCCCGTTCGTCGGAAACAGCTTCGCCTTTGGGTTCTCAGGATCTGCATGGAAGTATTCCTGCCATGAGTGAGCAATTTCATTACCTCGAGGATTTCGAATTAATCCTTCAGAATGTCGACTATGTTGATCCTCTATTGGGGTGTGCACAATCGTTGTTTCTGATTATGGGAAGGGTGGCTAACCTTATTTCAAAAGTACGGATTTCCAAAGAAGCAGATAAGAAACAGGTGCGGAATAGTTTGAAGAATATCTCGCTTGCGTCTGAATTGAAGCAACAACTCGTAGATTGGCGACCTAATATCTCGGCGCAAATGGCCGAATTGGGAAGTAAGGAAGCCAAAGACTCCAGCTGGGATTTCTACTCGTGTATCTCAACCGCCGAGGCATACAGGTATGCTACGCTTTTGTATTTGCATGAGGCAGTTCCTGAGGTGCCGCTGATATCATCACATCAACTAGCTGAAAAGATCTTTGTCTTATTGGCTTCGATTCCCAGTAACTCTAACCTATTCATCGTCCACATTTTCCCGTTACTTGTTGGTTCTTGTGAGGCAGAGCCCGGGGAAGAGCGCGAATGGTGTCTGTCTAGATGGGTAGCGCTTCTGCAGAAGCTTTGGATTGGTAATATTGACCGGGCGTTTGAAGTTGTTAAAGAGGTTTGGAAGAGGAAAGACGAGCAAGTTCAGAAGTCCAACGAAGGATCTCTTTCGGAGAAATTAGACTTGGATGATCCGCGCGACTTTTCTGTCCATCTTCATGGACTCATGTCCAATAATAATAAAAGTAGAAGCCATGATGAAAAAGGCATCATCAGTAATTCCCATTGGAGTACCATTATGAGGGAATGGGGCTGGGAAGTTTTGCTTGCATGATTTGTAGAAATATCAGAATTCCTTTAAGAATTGAAAAAAATTATAAGGACTTTGGTAGGGTTTTGCAAACATGTTTTCCATTAGTTTAGGGAGTTAATTCAATATGGTTTAGACCCAATTAAAGCCGGATCTACAGATATAAAACAATAAAATTCCCTGATAGTAGTTCTCTCAAAGCTTTAAAATTGATTTCTCTACTGTTATTTTTTCTTGTTCGTCATTTCCAACCTCTATTCGTCCTCTTCCTTTATGCGCTATCAGGTCCACTTTCAATCGTCCTCCACACCATCAATGTTGCGAGTTTGGAAACCATTGAAAGGATTCTCGAGAAAAATATCACTAGTAATGGACCCTCTTCGTCAAGAACGTATTGGGAAGTCTCAAGCCGACAGCAGTTTTCCCCTTCCTAAGCTTGTGTCGTTCGATTTGTGGGGTACACTTTATACACCCAAGAAACCCATTCCAGAACAATACTATGACATTTCTCATGGAGAATTTGGGCTTTCAAAGCTGGCTGAAAGTATTGCACAAGATTTCCCGGTTATTTTCTCCGAATTGAGTAAAGAGTACCCGAACTATGGCAAGTACAGTGGACAGATCCACTCCTCAGACGACTGGTGGCTCGAATTGGTGGCACGCTTGTACAAAATGCCAACTACAGAGCCTCAATTGGTGAAGCTCTATGAACGCTTGATGGCCCATTTTGAAAGTGCAGATGCTGACGTTTTGTATGAAGACGTCAAGCCAGTATTGGATACTTTGGCTGCAAACAACGTTCGGTTCATAGCTGCAACAAACTCCGACGACCGTGCACGTAATGTTTTAGACAATTTGGGCATAGGACATCATTTCTCTGATAGTGACATTCATCTTTCATATGATATAGGGTACGCAAAGCCCGATAGACGGTTCTACAGTAGTTATTTGACTAGGTACTTTGAGAGTGCAAAAGCTGCCGACCCAGCACTCACAATGACGCAGTTTTTGGAGAGAACCTGGCATATAGGTGACGATTACGATAAAGACTTTGTGGGATCCGTCCGAGCAGGTTGCAACGGAGTGTTTTTGGACCGTCTGGCCCAAAGTGTTTTCCTCCAAAGCCCAGAGAAACAAAGCAAGTGTGTTTCTAACGATTGCTTCGAAGGTCACACTGGCAATACCGCTGAAGGTGATGATTTGGTGATGCTTGCCAATAACCGTGTCTGTGTGAGCGGGCTTGCACCACTTCTTCGCCTATTTGATATGTGAGTTAATTAGATTCAGTGGAATGTTATTTTATCCAATAGCGTTTTAGCTCTTTTGTCTGTTTTGATCTCTCGTATTCTTTTGGTTTCTTTTGTTGCATGTTTCTATTCTTCATGAGGTTTTGTAATTTCAAGTCGAAGCTAGAATCCAAACAAGATATGATATTGAAAAGAAGCATCTAAAATTAAATTTTCATCTATTTTATTTCACTTCAAACTAACAATTTCATGTTTCCGCCTTTTTCTTCTCCTTTACTTTTCTTTCGTTTTCGTCACAAAAAACACGAAAACAACACATTTGCACACCAATTCCAAAAAAAACAATTCAAATTTATAATAAGAATCAATAAAATTAAGATTAGATCAAATTCCTTGAAGCACCTTTGTGTCTGTATTTCCGTCACCTTGGCTGCAAATTCTTAACTCCTTGAGTCACGTGATCACGCCCAGCTATTTATATCTCGATAAGCCTGTCTCCAAAGCCTATAGACTAGGCAATAGAAACAGAAAGCCTTTTTATTTTTTTAAAGAAAAAAAGGAGAAACAAGTAAATTAACAAATATATTACCTGATTAGGAAAAAATATCCGGCCCTATCCTAAAAACACCCAACACCAAATTACAATAATCCTCTAAACCTCTACCCCAGCTCTTCTCTCAATTGACACTCCTGCACATAAGCCTCCTCCTCTATATACCCACCAATACCTTCCAATTCTCACTCCTTAAAATAACCACAACTTTTCTTTTTTCGCTTTTTTTTGCAAAACGGAATCTCATTTTACTTTTGAGGCTCTTTACCGGTTGGTTTTCTACATTGGAATCGAACCTTTTTGCTTGTGTTGCGTTGTTTTGAGTGGTTGAAGTGACTGGAAGTTCTGGTGACAGTTACCTCAACACGTCTCGATTTCCATCCAATTTTCTTGTTTTTTGAAGAATTAAAGAAAGGGAGATTATCTCAGATTATACATTTTCAATAATCTATTTGGACTTTCCTTTTTTTCTGCCGTTCTCGTCGTTTGTTCCAGTGATTCTTCCTCATCTCTGTTCTCATTAAAGAGACACTAACAAAGAGAAACGAAAAAGAAAAACGAAAAAGAAAACCCATTAAGGAAAACCATTAAGGAAAAGAAAAACTACCAAAGAAAAGAAAACCATTGAAAAGTAAGTCACAAGATGAGAATCCTATCAACACTTCCAACAGCATTCCTTTGTGTGGCTTCCACTCTTGCACTCTCGCTTGATGTTACCTCCAAAGACTCCGTCTGTAATGCCGCTTCTGCCATTCTTGCTGGTGAAATGGATTACTACATGGGTATTAGATATGGAGGTACCGTCGGTATGTTCTCCCCTCCTTACTACTGGTGGCACGCCGGTGAAGTTTTCGGAGGCTGGGTTGACTACTGGTACTTCTGTCAAAAGGACAATGCTACATTCACCAACCTTCTTTTCAACGCCATGTACCAACAAAGAGGTGCAAACAATGACTACATGCCTTCCAATCAGAGTATGACTGAAGGTAATGATGATCAAGGTGTTTGGGGTATGGCCATCATGCAAGCCGTCGAGAGAAACTTCACTAACGGAGACAAGTCCTGGCTTTATTTGATTCAGGCTATTTTCAACACCATGAACAATCGTTGGGATCCAAGTACTTGTGGTGGTGGTTTGAGATGGCAAATTTTCACTTGGAACTCGGGTTACAACTATAAAAACTCCATCGCCAATGGATGTCTTTTCCATATCGCTGCCCGTTTGTACAGATACACTGAACAACAAATTTACTTGGACACTGCCAACAGAGTTTACAATTGGATGTGGAACGTTGGCTTCTTCAGTTCCACTCCTTCTTTTATCATCTACGATGGTGCTGAAGATACTAATAACTGTACCTCATTGACCGTTCATAAATGGTCTTATACATATGGTATTTTCCTTGCTGGTTCTGCGTACTTGTACAATGCCACAGGAGACCAGAAATGGTTAACCAATGTTAATACGATTTTGGAGGCTTCGAGTTTCTTCTTCAACAACTCCATCATGACTGAACTGTCCTGTCAACCATATGGAACATGTAACAACGATCAGCGGTCGTTCCGTTCGCTTTTCTCCAGATGTCTTGGTTTGACCGCTACTTTAGTTCCCTCTACTTATGATCAAATTGTCACAAACTGGCTTACACCAAGTGCTAAAGGTGCAGCAGCTTCTTGTTCCGGTGATGGACACAATACTTGTGGTCAAAATTGGTCTTTGGGATCATGGGATGGAATGTATGGTTTGGGTGAGCAAATGTCTGCTATGGAGGTCATTATGTCGATGCTTACCACTCAGAAGCAACCATTGACTCCTTCGACTGGTGGTTCTACTGTTGGTGGAGATGTAAGTGCTGGTAACAGTACTGCCACGGGTATTAACCAAAACAAGATTGAGGTGACTAAGGGTGATAAGACTGGTGCGGCCATTCTTACTGCAATTGTCTTGAGTATTGTTCTTGGATGTGCAATCTGGATGTTGTTCTAGGGCTCGTTTTAGTTAGCTTCTTTATAAACAATTGTATTATTGAATAAATTGATTTAGAAATTTTGTCCCGGTGACATCAGATAATTGGGCAGTTAGTAAAAGCTCCTGGCGTGAGTGATATGTAAAAGGAGCTGAAAAAAGCGATCTCCGAAAACGCCTCGAATTTTAATCCTCTTCTTTGCTAAATCTGGACTTTGAGGTTCTTCATTAGTTGATATTTATCTCATTGCCAACGGGGCCAAGCCTCGACAACAGGATCGTGATACTTGTTCATAACTATGGTCTTCATCCTCTTTCAATTGCAAATTAAAAAGAACGATCTAACTATATTTTTCAATTGATACCTATTGATATAGTTTGTAGTAATTAACCTTGGAGTAGTTAACGGGCAGCAAAGTCTTCGAGATAAATTAAAAAGCCAAATTAATCCAAAATTTGATTTCATTTTAACTTTGTTTAATTATTTTGCTTAAACGTCTATTTCATGCCTTAAAAGTTGCAGTCTAGCGCCTAGCGACAAACCATCGAAAACCAAACTTCACAATTAAATTTCCAAAATTTCAAAACTTCAGAACTTACAGTAAACCCCAAAATAAAAAAAAAATACAAACAAAAAAAACCAGATCCTTTCAATCACTTTTTTGCAGCCATCGCATCTTCTACCCATACTCATCGCATCTGTCTTATCGGCACATAACCAGCACTCCAAAACGAAAAGAGACCATCTTCATTACTGCAATTGGACTATAAAAGACGACTTTTTTTCCCTCCCAGCAGCTAGAAACAAGAATCTGTAATCATGGTGTTGTCTCATGTATTCAATCAACTCTCCAATCCAAACGGAGCAGTCAATCGTCGTCGTCGTCTCTTCATCCCTCCATCAACCAATTTCCCATTATTTAAATACGGCGCCGAAGACGACCAACGATCATTTTTATCCCTCGATGAAACCACATCGCTCTTAACCTCGCGTGACGACGTTAGTGATGTTGTTAGTGTAGCTTCCTCCCGTTCTCTTCCCTCTACATTAAGTTCAGCCCACACCAACGATGATCAAGAGTCTTTTCATAGTTGGCTCGTGGAAGAGCACCAACGTCGATATGGTGCTGACGATACTTCTGAACGGGTATCTTCACCTTACGCGGGCTCTCCAGATGGTGATGGCCGTTCATTTGCATCGTCCAGGTCTCGTGGGTCAACGTTCTCTGACCTTAAGTCTAGCGTATTACTTTTAGACCATGAAGACTTTGCCAACTTGAAAACAACTTTCGCTATAGAATTGCGCATGCTAATGCGCTACTCGTTGCCCTTAATTGTAACATTTATCCTCGAACATCTCTTCTCCATCGTGTGTTTATTAGTGGTAGGTCATTTGGGCAAAAATGAATTGGCAGCCGTCTCTTTGGCTTCCATGACTTCCACCATCACATTAGCAATTTTCGAGGGAATTGCAACGTCTCTCGATACACTTTGTCCACAAGCTTATGGCGCGGGTAATCATGAGATGGTAAGTATTCATGTCCAACGGTGTATTGCCTTCTCTCTATGTGTATACGTGCCATGTGCTCTCTTTTGGTGGTACAGTGGCCATGTACTTAAATACGTTATTGGAACGGGCCAGGTTTTAGAACTCACAACCAAATTCTTGCGTATTATCGTGGCGGGTGGGCCCGCATATATCTTTTTCGAGAACGGAAAACGTTTTCTTCAGGCCCAAGGCATTTTCGAGGCTGGAACGGGTATCCTTTTTATAAGCGCCCCTATAAACATCTTTCTCTCGTATTACCTAGTCTGGAATGAAACTTACGGTCTAGGCTACATCGGCGCTCCTATTGCTGTTGTGATTAATTTCTGGGTCATGTGCATACTATTAATATTCTATGTAATGTTTGTAGATGGCTCTAAATGCTGGTTTGGGTTGTGCAAGTTGAAAAACTTATTTCAAAATTGGGGCCAGCTCTCTCAATTGGCGGTACCTGGAATTATTATGTTGGAATCCGAATATGTGGCCTATGAGATCATGACGCTTTTCGCGCTGTATTTCGGTACGCTTGAACTTGCTGCGCAAAGTGCTGTCGGCTCTATTGCTTCTCTCACTTATATGGTTCCCTTTGCTGTGAGTATTGCAGTCTCTACGCGAGTTGCAAATTTCATTGGCGCCGGTAACTTGTATTCTGCACGTAGAGCCACACACACGGGATTGTTCGTAGCTGTCGCTTTGGCATCTCTCAATTGCTTGTTTTTGCTCTGTTTCAGTCGCCAGATCGGCAGCTTTTTCACCAACGACCCTGATGTCATTGATCTCATAGTTTCATTGTTTACACCACTTGTGGCTGTGCTCCAGTTGTTCGATGGTGTTGCATGTGTCTCCAACGGTGTTCTTCGTGCACAGGGTCTGCAAAAATTGGGCGGTATTGTCAACTTCGTAGCATATTATGCTGTGGCTATGCCCTTGGCTTTTGTTTTGACCAGAACAACGTCCTTGAAGCTTCATGGTTTGTGGATTGGTGTTGGAACAGGCATGATTATGATTGCAGTCATTGAGAGTATAATCATTGTTAATTGTGATTGGGAAGCTGTTTTAGAACGGGCGGGTCTAATGATGGAGTTTGACGATACCAGCAGTGAAAGCGATTAGTGTCTATGAATGTTTAACCATCATCGCACTACCAATTTCAACTTTCAAAGCAGAAACTTCTACATTGATAGACTAACTTTTGATGTCAATCAACTATGGAGTGAAATTTAACTTTACGCATTCTATGGATCAGTAAAATGACTCTATTGGGATCCGGCGCTCAGTGTGACAACTTTCTCCGTTGAAGGCAATTTCCATCACAGTCTCCTACTTCTTGCCTTTTGAATATTACTCCACATACATTTTCTCCATGCCCACTTAAAACTCTCAGGTTTCAGCTGCCTCTTTCAATCCATCTGACCGGCCACGCTTTTGGCGCTTGACATGAACTATCGCCCCAAAATCTCTACATTTGGCTCTGTCCTGCAGATAGTGTCCTCAATAGTATCCCACTTCATGTCACAAAGAAGAGAAGTTTCAATCATTTCAGAGACATTTCTAGGTGGACCAATTGAATCTTCCCATCAGATCAAGACTTCAAGTTCCAATAGTCGAATTTACCTTTGTGAGATTGTTCATGAACTGCAGATATGTAATATGTTGTACTGCAGGTAAGTCCAAATCTTATCTTTTGTGTCCAATGATAAGAATCCTGCAGGATCTTACATCTTAATTCACCTAACCAACGTCAAGATTGGAAGAATACGATGGATACGAATCTAATTTCGATGTTGAAAGAACAATTTCAAAAGGCGCTTTCATCGCCGGTCTCAAATTTCGATTCAAAATCAAAAATTTGGTGCTTTGAGCGCTCTTTTCCGTCTCCCTTTCATTCCTCTCCAGTCCTGCACAACTACAAAAACCCCAAAAACCCGCTAAATGATTTGATAAGCTCAATCGTATCTGCAATGATTCAGCCGTTTTCAAATACTCAAAGGGGGCAAGACTTCCAACCGTTGCGCTTATATAAAGAGATGGCATCCCCACCTCTAGACAAACCCCATCCATACACGAAGAAGAAAGTGTTGGACATATTGCCTGGCTTCATAACTAACTATAGAACTTTCAAGTACTTGAATACTTGATTGCAGAAGAAAGTCTGATAAAAAAGAATTTTTAGTTTTAATAGCTTTCTCAAGTAGTTGCAAACACGAGAAACGGAACCGATACTTCTCCAAAACTCCCACGAAACTTTCTCAAAACTTCCCTACACTTCCCCTAATTTATTCTCAGATACATTCTCTTCCACAAAAATGAAGAAGGATTCCTCAGAAATATTGCCTGTCAGATCTTTGGCCATGGGCGAAATCGAAAATTTTGTCTCCCACGTCAATGGCGCACCAACAGCTGCTGACGAGGCTAAGGCCGTCAAGCTTTTAAAAGAGGCACAAGCCAACTTAATGTACGCGGCTGAAACTGGTTATGCCCCCGAGTTACGCAGAAACTTCTCTATTTTTGCTCTTCTAGGTGTGGGCTTTGGTTTGACCAACTCATGGTTCGGTATCTCAGCTTCGCTTATCACCAGTATTTCTAGTGGTGGGCCCATGATGGTCATTTATGGAATCATCATTATCGCTTCTATCTCCATGTGTATTGCTGTGACCCTTTCGGAACTTGCCAGCGCCATGCCTAACGCTGGTGGTCAATACTATTGGACGATGAAGTTGGCTCCACCAAAATACGCACCAATCGCTTCTTATCTTTGTGGTGCCTTTGCCTGGGCTGGCTCCGTCTTCACTAGTGCTTCTGTTACCATTTCCATTGCCTCCACTTTGGTCGGTATGTACGTTATGAATAGCAGTAACCCTGATGCCACTTACAAGACATGGCAGGTTTTTGTAACTTACCAACTTGTGAACATTTTCCTTTTGATTTTCAATATCTGGGAAAAACCTTTGCCTCACATTTCGCTGGCATCCCTTTACATTTCTTTGGCCTCTTTCCTAATCATTACTATTGTAGTTTTGGTTAAAAGCTCAGGTCACTACCAAACGGCACATTTCGTATTTGTTGAGTTTTCCAACGGAACTGGTTGGTCTTCGGCTGGTATTGCCTTCATAGTTGGTTTGATTAACCCAAATTGGTCTTTCAGTTGTTTGGATGCTGCCACCCACTTGGCCGAAGAGACCTTAAGTCCTCAAACTGACATTCCGAAAGCAATTATCGGTACCGTCATTATTGGTCTCATTACCTCGCTTCTGTACTCCATTGCTATGTTCTTCTGTATTCGTAACTTGGATGACATCATGCTGTCCACTACCGGCTCCCCAATTATGGACATTTATCGCCAGGCCTTGAATAGTAAAGCTGGTGCTACCGGATTGAGTTGCTTGATCTTATTTACTGCCATTGGATGCAATATTGCCTCCCATACTTGGCAGGCGCGGTTGTGTTGGTCCTTCTCCAGAGACAGAGGTTTACCTGGTTCTAGATACTGGTCTAAGATCAATCCAAGAACTGGCGCTCCAGTGAATGCTCATATTATGTCCTGTGCTTGGTGTGCAATCATTGGCTGTATTTACATGGGCTCGACCACTGCTTACAACTCGTTAGTGATTGGCTGTATCATCTTTTTGTTGTTATCTTACTTGGTTCCAGTGGTATTCTTGTTGATCAAAGGTAGAGACAACATCCCACATGGGCCTTTCTGGATGGGCAAGATCGGATATGTTTGTAACCTTGTTTTAATCTTTTGGGCCAGTTTCACTACAATCTTCTACAGTTTCCCAGCAGTCATGCCAGTCACCGCGGGAAATATGAACTATGTTTCTGTCGTCATTGCTGTTTTCTTCATCTACTGTATTGTGTACTGGTTTGCTAGAGGTAAGTACCAATATAGAACCCCTGAGGAAAGAGAGCTGGGCGCCGCCGAGTTGACAGCACAATTATCCAATCAAGTTGAGAAATTGGAGGTCATCGTCTCTGCTACCCACATTAAGGCTTAAGAACGGCAGGTATCCGTTTTCTTTAGAAATAATAAATTCATCTGTAATTAAACTCAAATTTGCAAAACAATGGTAGGCCCAACTTCTATCGAACTTATAACCTTATCTACTTCTAGGATAATCATGGAATTCGATCTTAAACGTTTTATTATTTTTTATTTTTGAACCTTTTAAAGAGCTCTTCTGGCCTTAACACTGTCAGCCAAGACTTGCAACACGGAAACAGTGTCGTTGAAGCTAATACAAGCATCGGTGATGGAACATCCGTATTTCAAAGCGTCTTTGCCGCCCTTTTCAGCAGGAGGAACGTCTTGTCTACCTTCCTCAATGTTGGACTCGATCATCAAACCGCAAATGGCATCCTCACCCTCGGAGATTTGCTTAGCGATTTCAGCAGCTACCAAAGGTTGGTTTCTGTGGTTTTTGTTGGAGTTACCGTGAGAACAGTCGACCATGATTCTACGGCCCTCGCGCACGTTGGCCTTCTTTAAAGCCTCCTTGGTCTCAGCAATGGACTTAGCGTCGTAGTTAGTACCTTGCTTGCCACCTCTCAAGATGACGAAACAATCGTCGTTACCGTCGGTACCAACAATGGCAACAATACCTGGCTTGGTGACAGACAAAAAGTGATGTGGGTGAGAAGCAGCTCTCAAAGCATCAATAGCAACACCCAAAGTACCGTCAGTACCGTTCTTGAAACCAACAGGGAAGGAAAGACCAGAAGACAATTCTCTGTGCAATTGGGACTCGGTAGTTCTAGCACCAATGGCACCAACACTGAACAAGTCGGACAAGAATTGTGGAGAAATGGTATCCAACATCTCGCCGGCGATTGGAAGCTTTTCAGTCAATTGGACAAACAATTTACGAGAGATACGGAGACCCTTGTTAATATCGAAGGAACCATCGATATCTGGGTCATTAATCAAACCTTTCCAGCCAACAGTGGTTCTTGGCTTTTCAAGGTATGCTCTCATGACGATATGAAGCTCGCCCTTGTGCTTCTCGGCCTCAGCCTTCAATCTGTCGGCGTAGTCAAGGGCAGCAGCTGGGTCATGGATGGAACATGGGCCAATGACGATGACAAGACGGTCGTCCTTACCATTCAAGATATCGACGGTTTGGTCACGTCCGGCTCTTATGATGTCTTTACATTGCTCAGTAAGGGGATATTCGTGTTGCAACAAGTCTGGGGAGGTCAATGGGTCGTATCCACGGACTGAAGGTTAGTAGGGTGCTTCAAAACGAGCCAAAAGAGTCGAGGGTGAAAAGTAAGATAACCTAGAGAAACTGGAAACAGAATGAACAATGAGATTATATCGCTTTGTCGTCTAAATCTTGTTTTTGTGGACATTTGGGGGATCTTTTGACTTTGTAAACTTGACTCATGGGCAAGTGACATGAATACTACTAGGATCCATTACACCCTGAGTAGCAGATACATACTTCTCCAGTCCTCCATACGGGAACGGTCGCCGACGTTTTCGTTGGTAATGAACATGTTTATCTGCTGATCTGAACGATAAGTTGTGGTGATGAGTAATAATATCTGGTCAGTTGGACATAGGCGATTTTTTCAGATTTGCTTGTCTGCAGTACCGACTTTATAGCCGCCAATAGCCCCACGTGAATTAATAATACATGGTGATATGGGATCGAATTTTTTGAAAATAAGTTTTGAGGTATGCTATTGGTAGTTCAGTTTGTATTGGATGTAAAATAATATCTATCAGACAATACTATGAAGCATATACAACTCTGACATTGATGGCCTACAAGCTTCTATGACGTGCATATAAAAGTCATGCTAATTTTTATGCAGTCTTGAGTCATATGCAGATTGTGTGCAGTACGTTAGATATCATATCTATAGTTTTATCTAGAAAAATATCAGCTCAAATTAGCTCAAATTGGCTTTTACGCTTTTCATGAGAACTAGTATCTCTCGAAAAGGTATATGTAGCCGCAAGGGCGGATTTCATCGACTTTGTTGGCACAATCAACGACCTTTTCGTCATTGAAAAGCACCCAATTCTCATCGATCCTAATGAATGCAACATAGTGGCCGGTATTAGGAGAGCTTCCCTTATGACAAACCACTGCTTTTAATCGATACTTTGAAGAGTCGTTTTCTGTCTCGGCAAGCCTCTTTTTTAGTGCTTTAGATTCTTCGGCAATGTTGATTTTAGGTTTTTCTTTGTGAATTACTCCATCGTCGTTAGGGTGACTGAAAAGCCATTCCACAGCAGCATTAGGGTCGCTCAGATGAAGATGCAAAGCTTTTCTCGCAAGATTGGCGCCAAATCCCATGGCTACAAGATTATCTATGGCTTCTTGCAGGACCTCTGAACCTGATTCTGCACTGGATTCCGCGTCAGGATATGTGAAAGGGGAGTCTATATCAGCATCGTCCATGTGGGCAAAGATCCAGTTCATGGCTTCTTCTGCACCCTTGTTTTCGGTGTTATACAATGCTCTTGTGCTTCTATTGTCACTGAAGCCCATGCTTTGAAGAGTCTGCATTGCCTCTTCGTTTGGTTTGAATTGGGATAATGGGCTCAGTTCTGGTGCGGGTTTCTCATTTTCAGCAAACACAGGTGCCTTAAAAGGTGCAAGATCTAAATTGTTTGGGATTTCAACGGGCACCTCAACCTTGACTGGAGTCCAATTCTCTAATTGGATGCGCTGCAAGCTTGTAAGTAAAAATTTCGGATAAGTTTTGAAACCAGTCAGTTTTAACGCCTCAGTTCTCTCGTTGCATACTTCACACATATACCCTTCAATGAGCTCTGGGGTAGTATATGTAGTCAAGCTCTCCTCAAAGGTCGTAGGCTCGTAAGTCTTCTTTCCATTTTCTTCGGCACCTGTGACGTTAATTTTAATCGGTATAGAAAGTGCGTCCAGTAATTCGTCTGTGATAGAGCCTGTATGGCACTTTGTGCATACGAGTTTATTAGCTAAGAGGAACTTGAACTCCTGATTGAGAGAAAATCCAAACTCTCTATCCAATTTGTCAAATAAATAAAGAAGAAATTCATTTGCGTCTTGTTGTTTGTTTGTACGGAATTCTGGATGATCACGACCAATGAGGTTCTTGAAGGACTCCGGTTTAATACCCTCTTGATACTGATCACCTTTAAGACCACTCGGTTTAGAATACCTTCCCGAGATTAAACCATCGTGTAGTTTCAAAAGTTGGGAAGTCAAATCCTCTGCGGCATCAGGCACATCGTCGTCAAAAGATTTAGATGCAAAGAACTTTCGGTATGAAGAGAGTGAGAAAAGCGTCTGGACTATTGAGTTGATGTAGCATGTGTTTCCAAGGTTTTTCATGCCCGTTAAGCCCGGACCAAACACCGGCGAGAGTTTTTCGCCATCGTTGCCATCTAAGTTGAACTGCCAATTCTTGTTAGTCTCCAAGTTCAACTCTACAAGAGACTTTTCGGACTTAACCACGCTTTCCAAATCAATTCCAAAGGAACGGAGGCTGGAGCCGAGTCCTGGTACTTTTACTTCGTCGTTACATTTGTAGCAGTAACAATCACACTTATTTTCATCCGCAGAGAGAGAACCAAGCTTTGCAGCCACTGCATGACCTGACAGTTCAAAATGTGCTAAAGCGTGAGAGTTACCCTTTATATCTGTCCCAAACTGGGCGCGGCCACAACTGACAGCGCCACAGGTCAAACAGACCCATAGATTGGCAATCAATTCACAAGATGCACACTTAGAAATGTCAGCAATATTTTTCTCATATTCCTGGTCAAGGCTGGAAGAATGTTCACATGCAAATACCTCATGTTCCCAAGCCTGGATATCGTTATCTGTGTTTGCAGAATTAGCCAGTAGGATCTTATCTGCCAATGACTTCACAGATTCAGAGCAATCTTCAAAAGATAAATAATCGTCAATTGGGGCCACATATAGAGTATTGGTGGTATCATACAAGTCCAGGTCTGTTTGCTGAACAATCTCTAGCTTGGGAGCTTTAGGCAGTCTCTTGTCATCCAGGTCCAGGGAAAACGGAGAGATGCGTTCGGATTCTGGTTTCAAAACCTTATTGATATTCACATATAATGCATGTCTTTTCTTTGAATAGTGCTCAGAGGTCCAATTGCGATGTTCGGTTCGTGAAAAGGCTTGAAAGCAAGACATGCACACATCTAAACCATTGACACTGTTCTCTGCGGTGTCGAAAGTGAACATACAATCATCCTTATACACTCTATCGGAGGCAAGGATCGATGTGGGAAGACTTGTACTGGCATTTCGTACGTATTCAATGATGCTCATCTTGGAGACTGGTAGGTTGGTAGTAAGTGTGGAGTTGATAACAGAGGGCAATGAGAAAGACGACAACGATGAGGATAACCAAACAACAAGAATCGATAACATGACCAAAAAAAAGGGCGCAATTTTCTTCTAGATAAAAGAGACATTTTGATGGAAAAAAAACTAATTTAGGTGTTTTTGCAGTTATATTCGCTTATCGAATATCAAATTGGATCTACACAGCTTAAGTCCGGGGCCATGCAAATCCTCATACAGGGCCCAGGATGAAAAAAGGATTTACAAAGCCCAAATAACGTCAAAAAATCCGGGGTTTTTCGCTAAAAATTCTTGATTTAGGGTATTATAGCGTATTTTCTCATATTTTTCAAAAAAAATTAAAAAAAAATGGTCCATTTATAGCTAATTCTTGAGGTACATTTTAATTATTACACGGCGCGGACTCCGACCGATGTGACTCAAAAGATGGGTCAACGGTCCAAGAAACCGAGCGATGCAAACCACACAAGGAAATAGAAAAAAAATTAAAGCCACAGAGACTATTGGATTCAGAAAATTCATTGTTTCCACTGAAATTTCTAAGAAATTACTGTCTTTTTCGCCGTGTTGTATCGTCGCATTTCGCTTTTTTGCAGCCAGTGCTCGTTTATTAGGCCCTAAATTTGCACCCAACCGTTGAGGTACAGGTCCTATAACACCTTCTTCTCTGCGTCGACAAACTCTCGTCTCTGACAGAAGTTTCAGGTTTGTTTTTTCTGGAATCGGTAGACCTTACTTCATTTGGGCGTTTTGCTCGTTTTCTCGTTCCTTCTTTTTCTCTCTCAATTTCTCTGGAACTTCATGGCCCCCATAGTCGGAGCATACTACCCCAATTGGAGTGTCTACGATGACAAACACTATCCGCAAGATCTACCTTCGGTTTTAACTCATGTGTTCTATGCGTTCATGAAGCCCAATCCCAAATCGGGCTGCGTGGAATCCAGCGATGACTGGGCGGATTCACAAATGCCCATTGGAAATCAAAAGGGCGCTATTGCCTCGCTAATGCAACACAGAAGCAAATACCCATGGCTAAAAGTTATCGTATCAATCGGTGGATGGGGAACGCATGATGAGTTTAAAGCAATGGCTAAAAAGCTGAGTTCAAGGAAGAATTTCATTAATTCTGTTATTGAAGTGGTTCAGAAATACAACTTTGACGGCGTTGACTTGGACTGGGAGTATCCATCAAACCCTAAGGAAGCTGCTCAATTACTCGACATTCTAACTCTGCTTCGAAAAACACTCAGTTATGTAAACCCAGAGCTGACTTTATCTATTGCAGCGCCCGCGGGGGTCGAACATGTAGATATGTTAGACATCCCTGCAATTGATCGCCTTGTCCTGTTTTGGAACATAATGTGTTACGACTATACTGGATCCGAATGGTCATCCAGAGTAGGATACCATTCAAATTTATACGGTTTCAATGGTGACAATTCCCTCAATACTGACTCCGTTTTGAAAATGTACATTCAACGCGGCGCTTCACAGAGTAAACTTGTGTTAGGGATGCCAGCGTTTGGACGGAGATTCGTTCAACCCAACCTACCACAAGTAGGGAGTGATTTCAAGAAAATTAATGACGGCCAAAAGCATATGGTTCAATTCAACCGTATCAAGCGTTGGAATGAAGTGTTTGACCGTGAACGTGTTGCGGCTATGACGTATGATGCTTCCGAGAATGTCATAATCACTTACGACAATGAAGAATGTGCCGCTTACAAGGCTCGGTATGTGAAAGAAAATGGTTTAGCTGGTGGTTTTTGGTGGGACAGTGCAGGAGACGCTCCAAAGTATACTTTGATAGATTCTTTCGTGGCGAACCTACAGTAGCGCCGCTAGCCAGGTATAACAAAAGGTCATTCTAAATCGAATTTGGAAGACAAAGAAGGTCTTTTATTAATATGAAGTAATACATAATAAAACTCGGATTGCATTCGTGGGTTAGCTTTTAAGAACATCCCATTAACTCTTAGATAAGATGTAAAAAACTTTTGCAAAAAGACCTACTATAGGAATTTAATATTAAATGTATCCTTTTTTTTTATCGAAGTTATCTATTTGCAAAAGACGGACCATGTCCTATGAGACTTCCTACAAAATAGAGTCCATTCTAGAAAACACACCAATGACACCCGCAATCAATTCGAGCTGTAACTCGGAGGCTCCACACAGCGCGATCTCCGCAGCAACTTCCTGAGCCAAATTCACGCCCAATCCAGAACCATCTTTAGTCAGCAGCTCAAAAGGGAATTGTGAGTAAGTTCCTAACAACTCGTCAGCGCGTAAGAACGCCTGATCTCTTTTCTCGTAGCTCAATTGCAACAACACATTTTCTAACACGTTGGCGGCGCACGAACCGCTAACCAATGCAATAGTACGCAAGTAACGGAAGGAGGTATCAGCAGGAAATTGGTCGTTACTTAAAGGATCCAAGTCGCATGTTTTCTGGGTCAAAATGCTCAAAACACGATTCTTCACGTACTCCTTTGAGATTTTATCAGCCACAGGATGCGTGGCCATGTCAAACAAGAAAAAGTTCTTACGTTCCGTACGCAAAATGCCCTTATCAACAAGTCCCTTGGCAAGACGTTCACGCACCTGCTTCATTTGGTAACTAATTTTCATCAAGTTCCAGGTTTCACCCGAAAGTAAGTCGATCCAATTGGCCACGGACAAATGGCCCTCGTCATTCTTCATGGTCTTCAATGCCTCGTCGAGAAGATGCTCGCCAGTAGGCTCAGCGTCAATGACCTCGACTAAACGGTCACACAAGTCAAAGCGCCTGCGAGCAGGATCATTGACAAGGGAGATCTTGTTTCTGAATGCCAATTCCAACAAGACGCAACCCCGGAGAGCGTACGAAATGTTGTCGTTCCAAAACAGGAGATAACCCTCCTTATCCTTTAAACCCACCAACAACACTTCCTCCATTAATGTCAAGAACGGAACCTTGAGTGTCTTATTATCGGAAATGTCACGGCTGTCAACACCGACTTTATGGCTCTCCTTAGAGAAATCATCGTCGTCGCTTCCAGTGGACGTTGTTTGGATAGCTCGCCCGCCGCGACGCTTCTGCAACACTGATGAAGACATGGGTGAGTTGAGAAGAATTGGTCTGTGGATGGATTGCTCTTTCGGTGAGTACGAGGCGGAAACGGGTGCGAGAAAGCAGAAAATTATAAAAAGCTACGTTCTGAGTTTTCTAGCCGATGAATTTTTCAACCCTAATGCCGTTCTGTTGGTGTGATGCACGTTTTCCGTTGAAGAATACGTGGAGTGGTCGCAAGTCCTGTCTGTGAAAAGTGAAGATGGAGATAGGAGATTTTTAAGTGATCAAGGGTGAATTATTTATATAGCGAAGGTTCTTTTTTTTCTCGTTTGAAATTTTGAATTGTATTTGAGTTTTGAAGTAAATGATGGTTCTGTTGTTCTTTGGATTTGAAACTGGTGTTTTGGCGGGTAGAAGCGCGTCCGTGATCTGAAATAGGGAGCGTCGTGATTGAGAAAATTTGAAGGGTTTTTTGTTAATCATTTTGTTTTTGTTTTTGGTGGTTTTTGTGGTTCTTTCGGTATTGGGCTCTGTTTGAGTCTAATGACTGTGTTTGAGAATAACTAGATCAAGCGATCTGCACCATAAAGCTTCGATTAGAGATTTTTTGAATCAATTTAAATAGATTAAAATTAAATAGGAGATTCGCCTTCTTGACTTTGTTCACTTCTCCCATCATCTACGTCGTCTCTCTCTACATCTTCGGCGCCGACTAAACCTGTCATACCCTTTAACTCAAAAATATACAATTTGTCACTGAAATGAGTTTCAATTCTCCTAAAAAATTTACACAATATATCCTTCTCTGGTAAAAATCATTGACCTGATCTACTTCATATCTATCTTGTTTACGTACACACTCAGATCATACCAAATACAACTCACTTCTAAACGATCCAACTCAATTCTCCCCATACTGTTCCAAACTTTTCTTATACATGGCCATACTCACATTAAGGTAAAGTAAAAAAAAATCACTTTGTGGTTCTCTTTCTTCACGTAAGCCACCATTCCTTCACGGCCTAATTCATTGAAAGTCACCTCAACCATATACCTCCATCTACGTTAACCACTACAATTTCGGCTTCTCGAAATAAAACTTCAATCACAATGGCAGTAGAAGATTCTCTGGAAGAAACAAATATGCCGCGTTTGGCTGCGTCTGCGCCTCCAGAGGACTATGTCTCGTTTCCCACACTTCCAGATCCAGAAGTAGTCTCTGACCATCCTTTTTCGGCCATTCTCTCAAAGACTTTGCGGAAAGTCACAAATAATGCTTCCAATTTGGTCCATGGAATTGCTCCTGTAGTCGCATCTGCTGAGGGAAACACTGAGGGTCCTGATGCTCAATCTCTAATATCCCCTAATGCCACTGTAGCCACAGATGACCAACCTGAACGAGCTCCGTCTGTGGATAATGACGGCAGTGCCGCTTCTGTTGTTAATAATGTAAAAGATGTAACTGTGGCAAGTACGGGTGTATCTCCATTGCCTGGACTTCCAATATCTATGCCCACCGTGGTTAAAACTGACGCTACTCATGATAAGTCCGCACTTCTGCTGCTTCCGCCAATTTCTGCGGAAGATTTGCCTCGTGTTACATCAGATCATCACTCTTTGCGTATCTCCACCATGGCTAACAAGCATGCGCTATCGCTGATAGACACAAGAGGCGTCACTGTAGTGAAAGTTGATAGTCAGCCTAGTAAACCAGATTCAGACACTGCCCTGCTAAAAGCTCCAGATGCTTTAATTTTCTCGGATCTGAAAAAATCGCCTTTAGTAATGGCTGCTGCGAAAATGCCCGAATCGGTGAAAAAATCCCTCCAGAACAGAATATCATCCATTTTCAACAACCTACCTAATGACATCGAGCTCTCCGACGATCTGGCCTCTGATATGGATACCATAGACAACGACACTATTGATACGCTGTTCCGGACAATTGGAGCAAGAAAGAGCTCAGAATTCGTGTTGCTGCAACCTACAAAATTGGTCAATAAGTCGCCAACACCTTCCAAAATTTCTAAATTGCACTCCCGAAAATCTTCAGGTCATTTCCCAAGTACGATTCTTGATGGCGCGAAATCAATCATCAACAATAACTTCAGCGGCGTTGGAACTTCTGCATCATCGATCATTGGCTCGATACCAAAGAAGAAGAAGCGCATTAAACCCACCACTTCTTCAAATAACCCTTTGAAAAATGGGGGCATACCAAAGCAGTACTGGATGAATGACTCCTTTGTGTCGGAGTGTCTCAACTGCTTTAAATCCTTTTCGGCATTTAAGCGAAAACATCACTGTCGGTTCTGCGGCCAAATTTTTTGCTCAGAGTGCACGATCTTCATATCATACAGACAATACAAGGATCAGCGACAGAAGGATGCGCACGCGAAGGATTTACAAGCTTACTCGGATAAGCTACGTGTGTGTAAACCCTGTTATAGTGATGTCATTGTCTACTTAAGTGATGATTCTCTGAGCTCCTCTGAAAGTGAAACAGAGTCAATCCACAACACTTCTACTATCTCAAACGAAGACGGAAGTGTTTTATTGGACGATCACGACGGTGTCGCGCTGACTGTCTCTGAACACCCATTATCTCGTCTACGTTCGCGATCCGTCAACTCAAGAAGAAACAGCTTAGTTTACGATTCTTCCAATATTCTCGGAAACCGCACATTTAAAAATGATCCCGATTATCAACAGTCAATGTTGTCGACGTCGCCATCGGCCCATGATAATAGCCAAAGGAGCCCTGAGGGAATCGCAAGACGCTTCCCACCGCAAATGACAATTCCCACCACCAGAACTGGCGAGGCTGTGGAGATTCCGGCTCTGAAAAAACCCTTTGCATATTTGAGTCCCCTGCAGTCCCATAGCTCTGCATTGACAAGCAGCACGGGCATGTATGGTGCCAACGGAAGTGAAAAGGAGTTTGAGTCAAAGCTGTGGTTTAACTCTCATAAGCATACGCCATTACTGCCTGAATTGATTCATTCAGGAAGTCTTGAAAATCTCGGTAACTTATACAAGGCCGTGGTCAACAACAGATACGTGAGACTACCCTCTGGGTCGGATCTCAAATTTGGGACTTCTCCCAAGCATTTTGTAGAAGACAAAGAACAGCTTAATGCGGAGGAGGATGCAGAAAGCGAGAATGAGGATGAACAAGCAATGTCCTTGTATACTTCCTTAAATCATTCTGACCCTGTAGCCGCTCTATCCATCAGACCTCACAATACTTTAAGCGCGTCACTTTCGCGGGTTCCTACCCTTCACGAGTTTCCCACGATGTTTATTGATGACAAGTACAATCCGGTTAATTCCGGACAAGCGGATGCGATGAAACGCTTTGAGTTCAAGCCCATCGATTCGTTCCACAATGCCAGCATCAACGAGAATAGGCAAAGGTCAGATTTGCGGTCGAATGAGCGTGCTAAAGCGTCACTTCGTAGAATCAAAGACCGCCGAATCCACAAATCTGGCCGTAAAACACATGGCAGTGCTCTTAAATTGCCGCCCATAGACACAAGCTACCAGTACTTTGGTACTGCTGCTCCTAGCATGTCTTCAACTCCCGTTTCGCCAACTCCACGGTCTCTGGTAGTTGTCTTTAATAGCGGGACCAATTCCGACTCTGGCAATGCCAGCTCCACCCTCGGAGTTCACATGCTTCATGATGAGCCACAGACCGACAACTTGGCACCAGCGGTATCAAAGGCTTGGGCTGACCACAATCAAAGTAATCATTTCACCCTGTATCACATGGATGAATCCATTGATGCCAGTGGAACTTTGGGGAAGCTGCATATGGATGTAGATGTATTCGATAGTCATACAATCAAGGATAACTTGGACCAACACATTAAAGATATGATGACTCAGTGTTGGGAAGACTGTGATATGAGGGATGCAACAGAACAAGCTCGCTGTTCCAACGCTTTACAAAGGGCCATTTCTCACATCGACAATTTAAAGATTGTAGACACTTTAGACGTTAAGCAGTACATCAAAATTAAAAAGATTCTTGGAGGCGCCATCGAAGACACGTATGTTCTCGACGGAGTGTTTATTACAAAGGATGTGGACTCCAAAAGAATGCAATCCAAGGTGGATAATCCCAAGATCGCGCTTCTTGTGTTCCCACTTGAATACTTGAAACAAAAGGAACAGTTTATTACTTTACGTATTGTTCACTCTCAACAGTCGGTTTACATCAGTAACTTGGTCTCGCGTCTCATCTCTTTAGAGCCAGATATCGTCATTGTGGGTGATACTGTGTGTGGGCTTGCGCTAAAACTTTTGGAGGAAGCAAACATAACAGTTTTGTCCAATGTGAAGCCACAGGTTATCGAAAGAATCTCGCGTTACACTAAGGCAGGCATTTTCCAGTCGGTGAATGAACTTTTTTTCAAGAAGGGCAATTTGGGAACGTGCCGCCGCTTCGAAATAAAAAAGTTCTTATTTAAAGACGTGATCAAGACCTACGCGTTCTTCACGGGCACTCAAAAAGAGTCGGGTTTCACGCTCTGTCTTCGGGGAGGCGATGAAGAATTTTTGAGTAGTTTCAAATACGCAGCTGAGTCTTTGGTTCCGGCTGCGTTTAATTGTAGATTTGAGCGCGGTTTCTTCCAGGATTTTTCCCTCGTTGTCAATGGTACTCCAACGAATCCGGGCATTGCCGCTCTAAAGACCTTAAACGAATGCATGGCATTGGCTCTGGAGAATTCTGGGGATAGTAAATTAATGTGTTTGAAATCTATCGAGCATTTCGGTGTTTCAAATTACGTTCAGTTGTTTTCCAAGCGTATTCTTAGCATTTCTCCATCTGTCCAGTTCCCCTTACCCGTAACGCTTTCCAACATGATCAAATCTTTGCAAAAGGCTATGGACTTCTATGTCTTCAACCAACATATACAGAACATCACAAGTTCTGATGAAATCGAGGGCGCGTGGCTCGAAAAGCTCCATTTTGAATTCAATCTCGAGCGATTCAACGGAAGAGAAGATGTAATCCAAATCCTAAAGTTTGTGAGCGAAGAAAAACTCAAATCTCTCGTACACAACTTTAGCTTTCGAAGCCGGCTTTGGTCAAACAGCATGAAGTATACTACGTATCAACTTTATCCGATTTTCCATAAAAGCATCCGTTTCTTGCATTCACGAGTATCCATCAAAAACGCGACACCATGTTATGGTCCAATTGTTGTCGTTGTTGATTACTATTCAGATATTGACAAGTCCCTTGGTCAGTTTCTCGATCAGCTTATGCAAGAATCTGGCAAAACTTGTAGTGAATGTGGTGAGTTGTTCTTGGACCACTACAAGACATACGCACATGGAATCGGCAAAATTGACATGATCGTGGAAAAAATACACGATCTTCCTCATGAGCACTTCAAGGGAAAGGACGAGAGAATTATGTGGTCCTACTGTCCAGAGTGTAACTTTTCAACGCCTATCAAGGCAATAAGCGACGAGACGTACCATCTCTCACTTGGAAAGTTTTTTGAACTCAACTTTTGGTCCGAGAACACTTATTTCTACAAAGATTGTCCTCATGATTTTTTTAAGAAGCACGTCAAGTACTTTGGATTCAACGATTATGTGATTCGGATGGAGTACAGTCCAATCGATACTTATGAAGTTGTTGTACCGCGGAAAAGACTTGAATTTATTGTAGATATCGACATTGGGCTTAAGTTGGACGTCTTAAAGCGAATCCAAACCTGTTCGGTAAAGTTTTTCCAGAGTGTCTCTAAACGCTTAAACAGAGTCAAAGTCGATACTTCAGAACATGCTGAGGCTGGTAGTAAGAAAGTCACTGAGTTGAAAGAAACACTAAAGTCGCAACAACAATTTATCGAAAGCAAATTGCTAAAGATTTATGAAACAACGGCACCAACTAACCATTTAGTCCTCAATGTAATCCAACGAGACATGCAAGAGTTGGGTGTGGCCTGGGACAAAGAATTTAATGATTTTGAGAAAAAATTTCTTCCCACCGAAAATGAGATTACGAAAATCACGCAATTTCACCTCCAAAACTTCCTTATTGATAAATTTGACACAGAAATGAAAGACTCAACGTCTAAAGCCCATGACGCAGCGGAGAAAGTCTCACAGAATGAAACGGGCGATGCAAATCGAGAAAAAAGCTCCGATCTGCCCCTTCATCCGCCATTTGACGCTAAAGACTGGTCACAATTCGGTGCGCGTTTGCGGGTTCCATCGACTGCCATAGAAGACAAAATTATGCAATTCAAACAGTCTTTAGAGAATGACCAAAACAAACACGTTTTGCAGGGCAAGTCACGCTCTGAATCAACGCTCGATCTTACATTGCAGGACTCTAATTCACCACAAACACCTAATAAGGTGCAAGATTTGACGAATTACTTCAACCAGATGACACTTGAGTTCCAGAAACAGCGTGAGAAGGTTTTAGAAAACAAATCTACCAAATTCAAGGCCATTCCGATCGTCAAGTCCCAGCCAATTGTTGACATCTACGACAACATTGAAGACGTCGTAGACCTGGAGAACGACCGTCGTTCTCTTAGACATGTACCACCAAAACAACCTACAAGCCCGCTTGCAACATCTTTCGATCTCGGTCTTGATAGGCATTTGCAGACTGCCAACAAAACCGATTCTCAGGTAAGTCTGGACGGGACCCGGCTTGGTCCTTCCATTAGCAACGAAGCGGTTCGCGGTATCAATTCTAAGGCTGAAGGTGCAAAGCCAGATTTAAATAGAGTTGAAACACGTGTTGAGATTCCACAACCGGAGCGGAACTCGCTACTCAAATCACTTACCAATTTCTGGGCTGATCGCTCGGCTACATTGTGGGATCCATTGGATTATCCTCTTGACTCCACTGAACACACATTCGCAGACTCGGATGTAATTGTCCGCGAAGACGAGCCAAGTTCGTTGGTGGCTTTTTGTTTATCATCGAATGACTACAAACAGAAGATCCTCGATATGGCTACTAACCCAGCGGGTCAAGGAGAGGATATCGGCGCAGATGCACTTGAGTCCAGTGAGCAGTTTCAGAAAAAACTCCACCTGTTTATGAAAATTGAAAAAAAATTTAAGAAAAGAATCGATACTGCTAATAACGAAACTTCCCCATTGGAATCAATCATGACGAAGACAAAATCCAACCATTTAAGGTACCGCTTTATGGACGGAAGCTCGGATATGGCTTGTAAAATTTTCTACAGTGAGCAGTTTGAAGCGTTTCGTGTGGCTTGTGGCGTCAATGATCTGTATATTCAAAGTTTGTCTAGATGTGTGAAATGGAACTCAAAAGGAGGTAAAAGTGGTTCTAATTTCCTTAAAACCCTCGACAACCGATACATTGTGAAGGAACTCTCGAAGTCTGAGCTTGAGTCTTTTGTGTCTATCGCGCCTTTCTACTTCAAGTACATAGCACAGTCCACATTCAATACTTTGACCACTGCATTAGCCAAAATCTTTGGATTCTACCAGGTCGAGATTCGGAATTCTATAAATGGGAAAGTCTTCAAAATGGATTTTTTGATCATGGAGAATCTTTTTTATAATAGGAAAACGACGCGGATTTTCGATCTCAAGGGCTCTATGAGAAACCGCCATGTCAAACAGACCGGTCGCGAAAATGAAGTGCTTTTAGATGAGAATATGATTGAGTATATTTTTGAAAGTCCTGTTTTTGTTAAGGAGCAACTGAAGAAGCTCCTAAAGGGATCCCTATTCAATGACACAGCGTTCCTCTCCGAAATGGACGTCATGGATTACTCTTTGGTGATTGGCCTCGACGATGCTTCTGGAAAGCTATATGTCGGTATCATCGATTGGCTTCGTACGTTTACTTGGGATAAAAAAGTGGAAAATTGGGTCAAGGGTAAGAGTTTAGTGGGCAAGAAGGGTAAAGATCCCACCATTGTAACCCCTAAGCAGTATCGAATCAGATTCAGAGAGGCTATGGATAGATATATTCTTGAGGTTCCAGATATTTGGTACGAGGGAACAAACTAAGATTTTGCACTATATACGTCCAAATAACCTGAACAAGGTTTTATAAAAGTATAGACCGTTTGTCTTTTGCAGAGACCAGTGTAAAGAATAACATTCAAATAACTATTCACAAAGACCATGTGAAGTTTGTGATAAGATATTGACCAATTGCCGCTACTTACACTACCTCTTCTCGCCTCAAACGAACTTACATTGGTGATGATTCCATTGAGCGCTACATTACCATTCGGGATAATTCAAATCTACCTTACAAATCAATAGAAAATTAAATAGTTCAAATTCCGAAAATTTCATCCATATCGAAGATTTTCCGTTTTGATTGACAGGGATAGCGCCTTGCTGTCATGGAGGTGGGGCTGAACGGTGTGGCTCCAACCAAATTGCACTCCAATTCCCCATCAATATACAAAACTTTTCAAAAGTACCGTACCTTCTTTTCTTCCATGTCAATTTATCCTTTCGATTGAACGAATAAAAAACTAGCTCTACATTAATAAGTAAGAATCAACGCCCAATTATTTTAAAGATAAGATTCCTGCATATAATCTATTTTTGAATACACCAAACGCTTTATCTGCAGTACTGGTTTCAACAATTGATTCAACTGTTTCATATGTATAACAGTGCCAGAACTAGAAATTTTTAGAGAATTAAATTTTCAATAGCATAATATAACTAATAAATAAAGGTCCATCAAAAAAAATCTACCATAATATCCCTATTTTAACTCAAATCGCTCCCTAGTCCATCAGATTCACGCTCTATTGATATAAAGCCGTATCCCCTATTGACCTGCAGATAAGCCCCCAACTACCACGCTGATTCTTCCCACCAAATCTTTCCTTACTTTCAATCAAGACCTTCTTGTGCCGATTATAGAGCTTCGTTTTGTGCATCGCTCATAACTATTTATAGTCAGGTTTGAATCTCCGGACTTTTTTACTATATCGGTCCAATTCTGGTTCGTTTACAGTCTTTGCAGCTTGTTTTGACATCCAGTGACAGAGCAAACAAACCACGTCGAAAGTCATCCAACTTTAAGAAAAATTTTGAAATTTCTACTTCGTTTGCATATTCAAGTCTGTCGATAGTTGAAATCCTCTTTTTTGTTATCTGTCTGCACCTTTTGTCTCCCAAATTCTCACTAGACCATGAGAACTCCAATTTTTGCCGTGGTGTCCTCGTTACTCCTCTTGGTCTCGCTAGTCTTCCTCGTACTCGCCACTGTGTCTGTTCCTATCGCAGCTCCATTCAAACTTGCCACTACAGAATCTTTTCAATATGGACTTCTAGGCTACTGTCAAGGACTGCTGAACTGTACCAAAGCCCTGTACCCCATACGGTTTGGCGACTTGGGTGATTCAGCTTCTTTCACGCTTTCCAACACCACCAGAAATATGCTTTCTAGAGCATTTATTGTTTGTCCTATCGCTGCAGGTTTCACATTGTTCACCCTTGTTTGTTCGGTGATAAGTATTTGCTTTGACACCAGCGCGCTCAAAACCATTGCACTTATTTTCAACGTTATTTGTTTCTTGGCATCTGCTGTTTCTTGCGTAATGATTGTACTCGTTTTCGTTCCTCACGTGGCCTGGTTGGGTTGGCTCACTGTGGGCGCTGCTGGATGTGCACTTCTTTCGTTTCCTCTATTGTTTTTCTCTGTTGGTGTTCACGGAGATGATGACGATGAGAGCGACGACGAAAATGTTGACCAAAACGGCTTCTACGCCCAAGATAAGCTGGATATGGAGAAGCAAAACACAACCTTCACCAGTACCTCGTTCAATCCTGTGGCTAGGACCTACGGAAATAATCTGGAAGTTGGCCAAGGCAGCAGCACATTCGCATATGGAAAATCCGATGCTAATTCAAAAAATTATCCTTATGGTGGTGGCGAACAATCGGGGTACCGAGTTAAGCTGGGCTCTGCAGATAGTCTTTTAAACTCAAGGCCTAACGTGGCAAGTGATGTCACAAAAACTAATTCTGCACTTTCCAAGTATTCTGGAAGCAATCCCTCTAACTTTTATAGCCCTGTAAACATCAATAATGGTCCTAGCACCTCAGTTTCTGCGAATAGACAGATGGCACCTAATTTTGTGGCCAGCCCTGTGGTAACGGGTAGCACAAAGGCACCTGCACCATATCCACAATCAGAAAGAGGACTGGCGTTGTACAATTCAGCGCAATATGGTGTCTTCGATCATCATCCAGATGTGGAGGGCCATCAACCATTTACAGAACTTGAAGACAATGAACTGCCAGAGAGAACCTCAGTCAATGATGACCGTGTTTTGGAATCAGATGAGGAGTCTCATTTCACCAGCGTTTCTCAGCGTGTTCCCAACGAAATGTATAATAATAATTCCAATTACAACAACGGTGCTTATCAGGGAAATAACTATGCGCCAAATAATATGGTTAAGCGTCCAAATAATTACAACGGGCAGCAACCAATGGGGAAAGGGCCATCATATAATGGGGCTCCCCCTCTTCAGAACTCTGGTTCGTATAATTCGTTCCAGCAACAGCCACAACAGCCAGGCTTCCAACAGGGCTTTCAACCACATGGACAGCAGTACCAACAGGGCTTCCAGCCTCAAGGTCCACAGTTCCAGCCGGGTTACCAAGCGCAACAGTTCCCTCCACAAAACTATCAACAATTTCCTCCACAAGGCGGTAACGGTTTTGGTGTGCCTGCTCCTCGTCCAACAAACAAGCCTACTGTGTCTGAGTCTGCTTTAAACAGTAATCCCGACTTCTCCATTGGTCCTAATAAGAGACGTGGCGGCGCACGCGCTCCATTACCTCCTGCTAGTCGCATGGGAGGTGGCCCACGTCCAGGTGCCTTTCCTGGCTCCAGTACTGGCGGATATTAGATGAAAGAGGTAGTTAGTATATTCTCGGTTTCTTAGTTTGTACACTAGTTAAAGCTCTTAATAGAATGTTTGTGCTATAGTTAGCTTGCCATTGTTGAACAGATCCTAAATTACGAAGGCATCTTTTGAATCGAAATCGTTACAATCTTTTCAATTTCATTAGATGAATTCCGACACTTTTTTTTTGTATTTTCAACGTAATATGAAATAATTTCAGTTTCAATATAGACAAAACTATTACCAACAATATCGTTTAATGAAAGGTTTACCCATCGATTCGAAATCAATTCAAAATTAAGCTCGTTTTTCGTACATAATACAAAGAGATATTTAATCCTCTACAACGTCTGGCGGCGTGGTATGTTCAACAGGTTTCTCCACCACCGTCGTCTTCCCGTGCGGCTTCATCACCACGATTATAAACAATGCAAGCACTATAAGCGACAATAAGAAAATGATTTTACATTTGGTAGTTCGTTTCTGGTAGCCTTGTGCTTTTATGAGCTCCTTATCGGATTGTTTAAGGTCTTCTACAGCTTGTGCCAAATTATAATCTATCCGATCAAGCATGCTTCCCTGATCCACAACCAAGGTCTCCATTTCCTTGAATATGGTGGAAATTTCAAGAATGCCCATAGCCAATTTCGAGATCTCGCGTTCACGCGACGCTAGAATCTGAGAATTGGGATTATTCTGGATCTGTTGCTGAGCTTGCTGTAGTGCTTGTCTTGAATACGACTCAATGTTGCTAGAGCTCTCTTCAAGAAGTGCCACTTGGTTACTTGATGACGTTCCTGAGAGTAACTGGCGCGTATCGTCATCGTTATCGTCGTCATCGTCTCGAAGGAACTTTATATAATTATTCTGAAGATTTCTAAATACAAGCAGACTCTCTTGAATACGCACCGCATACAGCTTCTTATAGTTTTCTATAATGATCAACTCGTCTGGGGTATAATTGAGCTTTAACCGAACGTAGTTCTTCTGGAGAAACTCCAATTTCTTGATGGGAACGTAACATGCTTCAAACATCTTTGTGATGGTGTAATTGAGCTCTTCAATGGACTTTTCGAGCTCAGGCTTCTCGCTGTCTCTGGTAATGAGAAGCTTCTTATAAAGAGAACTGAGGTCGTTTGTGCGTAGCTTGATGGAGGCCAACGTCTCGTCAAGCGACTGAGATATGTCGAATATGGAAGGAGCAAGTGGCTTCATTTCAATTGCCTCTGGCTCTGCTCCCGAACCCTTGCCGTTGGATCGTGGCCTATGGGACATGAGACTCTCCTCCTCTTCAGCAATTGCAATTGTCCGGGCCTGAGGCGTTTTGGCAGGCCGGGGGATGGTCCTTCGGTACGAAAGGTAAAGGTTTGTTCTATCCCGAAACATTCTATATCTTGATTATTTTTGTGTAGTGTTTTTGTTTTGGGTTGTGGTGATTTGATATCTAAGACCTCAGATCAACTGAATCTATGGGGTAATGCCAAATAGACCATAAATGGCAAATCAAGAGATATGCTGGTTTCCGATTTTTTTAAGAAATTTTTGATGGCTTTGAATGACTGTGTTTTTATAGGATGCTATCTTTTGTTAGGAATGTTTTGCCTTTACCCAAGTTGGTTCACTCACACGATTTACAGTATCCAGCAAACAATCCAGATTTAATCAAAATCATACTACTCTACAGATAACAACAAACTAAAAAATTCTATGTACAGAAATTATTCAATAAATAACTATGGGAGCTGATCACAGGCTTGCTTCGGCGGAAGCTATCGCAATGACCACAAAAAATCATTCGAATAGGACAGTCAAATAGATGAATTCCCCCCTAATTCTTATCCACGCCAAGCTTTTTTGCTTCTTCCCGAACCTCCTTCACTCTAGAAGCCAATTCCGTCTCGGCGGCTTCATTCTCCATCAAGACCTTCTTCCATTCTGGGATTGGCGCTGGCTTGTCCTTGTTAAGCTCCTGCTCCTTCATGGACAACACAATGGTACTCAAAAGAAGAACAATGGTTATTGCTTGAGCGTACATTCTAGCTTGAACCATTTTCTGCGTAGAAGACATCACCTTGTCCTTGTTTACATATACCCAGGAGCCATACATGGAGGCAATCCAAGAGGCAATGATAATCTTGTACTTGTGGGTTGCCAAGGAAGAGACTATCTTATCTGTAACAGGCATTTTCTGCCAATTGGTGTATTCCTCCAAAAGTTTCTTGTTGGCGTATCCAGCTGAATACATCTGTCTATCGAAGTCCACAGAACCCTCATCGGCCCAGAAAGCACAGAGTGAGATCGTGGGCATAATGATGATACATGCCTTGATGGAGGTGTTAAAGCGAGCAAATCTGGCCGGATGACGAAATTTCAAGTACGTAAAGAGTCCAACGGAGAGAACACCTCCATAGAACATACCTTTCAAACCCTCCGTCAACACATGCGTACGATGAGCGTCTCTTTCTTCTTTGTCAATGATCTTCATTTTATTGGACAAGAAGGATTTGTATAGTTCTGTTAAAGGTTGGGATTTGGTGTTGGAATGGAAAAGACAAGCTGCTACTGATCTAAGATTCTCATCTTATTAGTGGTTGGTACAAAGTCAATATTGGGTACTGCAGCTAATGATAAAGGACTGTATACAGTGCAATGTTTCAGCCTTGCGTAAAATGAAAGATATGGGCTTTTTAAGGAAATTCTTTTTTTATTTAGTAAGATGGGTGATAGTGTAATGGGTGAGCTTTTTTCCTGCGTTTCTAGCCAGTATGAGTGTAAGCGGTGGGAAGAATAAGGTAGTCACTCAATGATATAAACTATTAGATATATAAGCATTAATTTCATGGTTTTTGATTTGGATTGGTATTCATTCTAGTTTGGATGAAATGAAGCAAAAACTTCTACAGTTTTGTAAGGATGCGGCGGTGGAGTCGTATGATAAGAACACGAAGACTATTCAGCCGCCCTTGATGAGTAGAGATTCTATAAATGAAATCTTTTAGCAAGCTTCAAAATCAAACACAACGAAAAAATTGTTCGATTGGATTATTAGTACACAATAACACTTGGAAAGCATTCAGAGCTATCTCATAGAGAGAAAGAAGTTCACAGATGTCTCGAACCTGATAAAGGTTGACTAAGAAAGTTTAAACCAAGTGGAAATTGACTTTAGAAATAATACAGCTTTGGCATGAAAGCCATCTTTAGAGTGATAGTTGTGACTGCTGCTTCAAATTAAAATTGGGCGAGAAATCTGTACCCAGTATATAATCCCTTTCCAATCGTGGGGATTCAGATTTTTGTGGCTAAATAGTCTAAGACAGCTCTGCTGAAAAAGTTTTACCTTTCACAACACACGAATCATTCAGTTTAAAAGAGCTGTCCTTACTTCGGCGCTAGATGAACTAGTTCGAGGATAGAAAATTAAGGTAGCCATAAAGCACTTTTTTGCGCACTGATAAGTCCAATTGCTTTATAATTCCAGCCAATATCACTGGAATTCTCATGACTTCATCAGCTACTTTAGTTATGTATGAATTGATCTAGAGTGACCTTTGGCTGGTAACAAAACGAATTAACTATTACAAATGACAGATTTTCTTTCGGTAGGGCAGAAATTTTGAGAGAGATTCAAACGGTATCAGCTGTAATTTGTCACGAAGTTCATTTCCCCTATAGAAGAAGAAATTTGATGGTTCTTCCTATGAAGAACGGATAGGCAGGATAAAAAATGTCATTCTCATTGTCAATTTGCAATATCTAGAATTGAAACAAGCAATAGAGCCTATTTAGGCTGTATAGCTCGTCGTTTGAAGATCCTTACCAAAATTAGGACATTAACGCATTGTTGGCAGCGCAAGTCTCAGCATTAAAATTTACCAATCTTTCAACAGTATCAAAATGAACATATATAAAACATTATGAAATAGCATTTGGATACACTAGAATACAAATGGACGGAACTGGGCCGTCCAACCAATACAATACACTGAAACATAAAAGATACTAATCTCGCGACTCTTCATCCCCTTATTTCTCATTCAATGAACGTCTTAACTGTTCAATTTCTCTGTATGCGCGCTCTAGTTCGGCCTTCAACTTCTCGTTCGAAGCATTCAACTCACTAACTGCCTGCTCAGTCAACAATTTCTCCAAGGTCCATTTCTCAATATTGTTGTTCTCGTTCTCCTTTAAACGTCTGATGAACTCTACAGCTCTCTGCAAGATCTGGGCTTTGTTGGTGTCTGGCGTTGGAATCAAAGCAGCTAAGTCCTTAATTCCAGAATTGATAGATTCTCTTCTTCTCCTCTCAACCTCCTTGTGGTTCTCTCTGCGCAACCGATGCCATGCTTCTGTTCCGTGCTGAGGCTTGTTGCCGCCCGTCTGCGGTAATGTAGTAGGTTGTAAGATAGTGTTGTCACCACGATGATGTTGTGCAACAGCAGAAGCAGCAGCAGCATGTATCAGCAGCCCATAATGATTCTCATAAGCCAATCTTTGATGTAACTGTTGCTGATGTTGGTTGTGGTGCATGTGGTGCATGTGGTGAGGTTGTTGATGGCTCAAAGCAGCAGCAGCAGCATTGGCGGTCTCTGAATCAGCAACCAAAGAAGCAGCAGCAGCAGCAGCCACAGCATCGTCATCTTCATCATCTTGTTCCTTGTGTTGATGACTCTGCTCGTTGCCATTACTGCCTGCACCGTATGACGACTGATCGCCTAACAACTCCGAGTCAATGGCAATATCATCTTTTTTGTGACTATCAAGCTTAAGATTTTTGTGTTGATCGCCGTAATTGGATTGTGACTCCCTTTTAGTGTTTACCATTTTGAGGTCACGTGGAAGGTAATGGGATGTTTTGATTTTGATAACGGAGTCTTAGTAGCCTCTACAACACGGTATTGTGTGTGGGGAGTGGTGGTGAGTTGAGTTGTGACGTTGGATCAGAAAATAAACAACCAATGTTTTGAAGTGGTTATGAGCCCTGCCGGAAGTTTAATTTGACGCACTTTTGACAGATATATACGAGCGTGCGGCGGTTATCTTTTAAATCTGTTGACGGGATGTTAATATCTTGATCTCTATATCAGAATGATGGGAACGTGATTATCACAACGTGATTTGGAGTTGTGGGAAAAAGTGGGAGGTCACGGGAACCGATGCACATGTTGTGGTGCACGGGTTTGTTGGGATTACCCGGACATCGTGAAGAAAAGAGAAGGGATTGAGGAAAAGAGATTTATTTTTTTTTATGATTTTGGATAATTTTTGTTGATTATTTTGACTTTGTATGATTTTTGGTTTGAATTCTGTTCTGGTGTTGGTTTAGTGGCGATGTATCGCAGTGGTTGCAAATGATGAAATGGGTGCAAATAATGGAGTGGTTTCAAAGATATGAACCTGAAAGTCGCAGAAAGTGAGAAACTTTTTTTCGAGAGAAAACTCGAATCCAAGTTTTTACAATTTACTGAAAGGACTTGATTCTTTTAGTGCTTTCTGTCATTTATGGAGTAAGCGTGAAATCAAGCAATTAAAGTGGTAAAGCGGTAAGCTCTCTGCTTAATTTCAGATTGATGTAAACTTAAAGTGAAGTATCGGGATTAGACGAGAGTCTTAAAAACCAGGTGCTCTAACAACATTGTAGTTCATACCAATTGCACAACGGAAATCCTAAGGATCAACTAATGATATCGAGGGACACCAAGAGTTTGAATAAATCCTTCAAAGCCTTTGGGTGATTGTGAAGATAATCTGCAGAACATTGTCAAAGTTCAGAACAGCCGTAGCTAGGAGATCACCAACGATTATCACCAACAACCGTTGACAGCCGTAGATGAATTAAACAGGAACCGATGCCGTAAATGAAACAAACAAGAGTTGGTGTCGTAAATATCATTTGCAGCTCTTCATGCCAACTCTAATGACTTGAACGCATAACCGTGCCGAACAATGGGAGAACATCTGGGACTGTTAAGGCCTCACTTTGTCTGATCAAAAGGACTGGATCCAATATGTATTTTCACTAGTGAAACAAGAGGTTATACCAGAACAAGAGGTTCACCAGAAGAAGTGATTACACCGAAGCTTTACTTACTTGTACTTACTTGTCTTGTACTTCAAATTAACATGATTGTACTTTAGCTTTCCGTAATTGGATTTTCTCCCCAAAAAATTCAACGTAAACATCAAATTTTCTTTTGAAATTAACGTAAACATCAAATTCTCTTTTGTCTCTAATGGTGTGTGCTTTTTTCCTCGACCCACTTGACGCCAACAACCCACGATTCTTTCTTCAAGTTATGAAAATTTCTAGATTCCACCCAAAACCAGAACTAAACCAAAACAAAAACAAAACAAAACAAAACAAAACCAATTCCATTTTAAATTCAAATGCAATAATCCCAAGAATTGTCGAATTGTCCGGTTTGAGCCCAATTTGCACCCTCGTCCCAATTAAGCCTCAAGCCTCAGTATATGCCTATACCTCTACCTCTACTCTACCCATGTCCCCCTTTATTCATCCATTACTTACAACCAAAACCAGTCCAATAATCTCGCACAATAAATTCAATCGCAATATTCTCACCCGACCCATTATTTCAGCCACTTTTTTTCCAAAAAGCCCCTAATTGCCCTGGAACTTGTATTCTTCCTTTTTGTAAAAAGAACCCATAATTACATAATGTCCGTCTTGTCTGCAGTACCGCGTCATTTTATGCACCACCTGGGTTCCGGTATATGCCGCTAAAAGTTACAGATTAATGACGACTTACGCGCATAAGCGCATACTTTCCACCCTCTATGCGCCTAAACCTGCTTACATAACGCTTATATAACCCACCTTTGCTTTGAAATATGCGCTTACGCTGGCCCGCTCAGGCCATCTGGGTAATTAATGGGTGGTGCCCCACCGGCAATAACTTTAGTATAAATATTTCAATTGATCTCACCTTGATCAAATTTTTTTTCTCTCCATTCCACATCTGTTTTCTGATTTCACTTCGAATCAAGAAACAAACAATACTCAATCAATCAATTGATAATCAAAAACAAATCTAACAATGGCTGAAGTTACTTTAGGTAGATATCTCTTCGAGAGATTAAACCAATTGTCTGTCCAAACCATCTTTGGTCTTCCAGGTGACTTCAACTTGGCTCTTCTTGACAAGATCTACGAGGTCGACGGTATGAGATGGGCTGGTAACGCCAACGAGTTGAACGCTGCTTACGCTGCTGATGGTTACTCCAGATTGAAGGGTTTGGCATGTCTTGTCACAACCTTCGGCGTTGGTGAGTTGTCTGCTTTGAACGGTGTCGGTGGTGCTTACGCTGAACACGTTGGTATGTTGCACGTTGTTGGTGTTCCTTCCATCTCTTCCCAAGCCAAGCAATTGTTGTTGCACCACACTTTGGGTAACGGTGACTTCACTGTTTTCCACAGAATGTCGAACAACATTTCCCACACCACTGCTTTCATTTCTGAGTTGAACTCTGCCCCAGCTGAGATCGACAGATGTATCAGAGAGGCTTACGTTAACCAAAGACCTGTTTACTTGGGTTTGCCATCTAACTTCGTTGACTTGAACGTCCCAGCTTCCTTGTTGGACACTCCAATTGACTTGTCCTTGAAGAAGAACGACCCAGAGGCTCAAGACGAGGTCATTGAGACCGTCTCTGAAATGATCTCTAAGGCTACCAACCCTGTCATCTTGGTTGATGCCTGTGCTTCCAGACACGACTGTAAGGACGAGGTCAGACAATTAATTGACGCCACTAACTTCCCTGTCTTCGTTACCCCAATGGGTAAGTCTGGTGTGAACGAGTCCCACCCAAGATTCGGTGGTGTCTACGTCGGTACTCTTTCCGAGCCTGCTGTCAAGGAGGCTGTTGAGTCTTCTGACTTGATTTTGTCCGTCGGTGCTTTGTTGTCCGACTTTAACACCGGTTCTTTCTCTTACTCTTACAAGACCAAGAACATTGTCGAGTTCCACTCCGACTACACCAAGATCAGACAAGCTACCTTCCCAGGTGTCCAAATGAAGGAGGCTTTGAACAAATTGTTGAGTGTCGTCAGCAACGTTGTTGGTAACTACAAGCCTGTCTCTGTCCCAACCTTCAAGAAGGTTGAGGCTGACGGTCCTAACTCCGCCATCTCCCAAGAATGGTTGTGGTCTAGAGTCTCCTCTTGGTTCAGAGAGGGTGATGTGATCATCACTGAGACCGGTACCTCCGCTTTCGGTATCGTTCAATCCAGATTCCCAGACAACTGTGTGGGTATTTCCCAAGTCTTGTGGGGTTCCATTGGTTTCACTGTCGGTGCCACTTTGGGTGCTGTCATGGCTGCTCAAGAAATCGACCCAAAGAAGAGAGTTATCTTGTTCGTTGGTGATGGTTCCTTGCAATTGACTGTTCAAGAAATCTCTACCATGTGTAAGTGGGAGAACACTCCATACTTGTTCGTCTTGAACAACGACGGTTACACTATTGAGAGATTGATTCACGGTGAGACTGCTTCTTACAACGACATTCAACCATGGAAGAACTTGAAGTTGTTGGACTTGTTCAACGCCAAGGACTCTGAGGCCATTCGTGTCTCCACTGTTGGTGAGGTCGAGCAATTATTCCAAGACCCAGCTTTCAACGAGAACTCTAGAATTAGAATGGTTGAGGTTATGTTGCCAAAGATGGACGCTCCTCTTAACTTGGTTAAGCAAGCTGAATTCTCTTCTAAGGCTAACTCCGAGAACTAATCGAGTTTTAAATTTTAATTACGCATATATTTAATGAATATCAGATAAGAAATAATTTTTTAGTAGAGACAATACGATAAAAGGAATTGTCTAGTAAGAACTAAATGATTTGACCAAGCTTATGTTTTGGCCATTCTGATCCAAATAATACATCTTATCCCATTTTTTCTTATTTTTCTTTTCTGTTTTTTTATATAAATTCACCCTCTTTCGTTTTATTCTTCATTTTTTATTCTTAAAGTGTCTTGATATTTTGTGTTTTAAGATTTTGCAGGAAGTTGTTCTTGACACCAAGAAACAAAAAATCAACCAGAAAATCGACAATTCGACCTGATCAAAAATTATATCATTCACTTAAGATTCCTGTAAAAAATTTAATAAATTGTATATTATCAGATAGAGTAAATTCAAATAGTCTCTTCAAATTATTAACTGGATAAGGAAGCTAATACCGCTAGCGGTTTATTAACAAAACTATTTGGGAAATATCATGAGAATACAAGCAAATCGCCTCTTTGTTTGTTATACTAACAATTCTTCTACGCTAATCAACCGCTGGCGTATTAGGTTTTAAAACTCAAAAGTATAATCAAAGGGAACATTCCATCAGCTTTTTAAGCAAGGACGGTATGCAGGAAAGTCGTATAAAATTTGTTAGTAGCCCTGGGCATGTCATAGAAGGGGGACTGCATTTGGCAAACCTTAATGAAAGTAACCAAAACTTCAAGTTGATTCCATAGGATCTTTAGCACAAAAGCAATCGGCAAACCGAATGCCGCCGCAATTGAGCTTTCATATACGACTACTTTTTGTTATTGAAGACATCATGGAGTAGAAAAATCGGCGCCAGGAAAAGAAGCAGAAGTTCATTTTAAGAGAAAGCGGTCCTTGTCAAGAAGTGTTCTCAAAGGATATAAACTTATGCAGAAAGTCTGGATAGAGAAAAGCGTGTTTTTGAAGAAACAGCCTGCCACAAATGCAGTGAAAGAAGTGTAAATTTCAGAGGGAGGGTGTTGTTTGAAAGGACATACGAGCATGAGAGAGTATGAACAATCGGAAAATCGAAACGTCCCAAACCCATTTAAGTGAGCGGCAATTTGGCCGATGTACCTCTCTTCGCTAAAACGCATAAAAAATTATATCCGGAACAGTACTAAATTGACATTGAGCCAGGTACTACGTAGTACATCTTAAAAGTCCAATCGAGCTAAAAACACGCCGCTTAAACAAAACTCACTTTCTCCTTTTTTCTCGATTGATAAAGGTACACAAATACACTCTAAAAGCAATTTTCACTTTTATAACTATTAGCTTTATTGGCCAGATAGGCATTGTAGCGTTTTAGGCTCTGTCTTTGGAGTGTACATAACGAGAATTTAAACAAAACGCAGGACCAAAAAACGTTGACATCTTGACTTCAAGTATAGATTTACAAATAAAACGATAAACATTTATAACTTTCATACTCTGTTTCCAAATAAAAGATTACGCAGATTTACCCTGAGCTGCTATATGATTATAGTTAACTATCGCATGAAGATTTTCATCTGTATCGGTGTATTACGAGTGGATCTAGGACGCGAATTTACGAACCTTAATATATCTATGTGCAGGCCAATAGGATTGAATTTCCACATTGAAGATTTTGTAAGCGAAAAGCTACCCTCGAGTATGCAGTTATTCAATCTGTTATGAAAGAGAAACTATTCAAGTTGATGGATATTTGTCAATCTACCAATGCCAAAGAGTCCCAACACCTACTGCTACGACTACTGAGTATTGGACAGGTTTAACAACCTCTCTGACCCTTATCATTGGACCTTCAGGACAAACTTATACTCTTGTTATAAACATTCCTAAGCCAAAGACTATTACTACCACAACATGGAAATCCAGCAATAGGGATACCATTACTATTGTTGGTTCAAACATTGATCTTATCATTGAAGAGGTTCCCACACCAACAGTCACGAGTACATCTTATTGGACAGCCTCGTCTTCTTCTCTGACTATTATCACAGGCGGTATTGGTCAAACAGATATATTGATCATCGAGGCTCCAAAACCGAAGACCACAACCACAAGTACCTGGTCAAAATCGAACACTGATACTACAATCGCTACCGGATCAATCGTTGACACCATCATCGTTGAGGTTCCGGTTCCGACTGTCACTGTTCAATCCTATTGGACCGGTTCGACTACTTCTCTAACCCTCGTAACTGGTGGCCCAGGTAAAACCAATACTCTTATTGTTGAAAAACCTAAGTCAAAGGCTACTACTACCATGACATGGTGTTTTAGCACGAGTGGCGTTTCAACTGTTACCGGATCTGATGCAGATACAATCATAGTAGAGGTACCAACTACTTCCTCGACAGCTTCTTCCAGAAAGCCTTCGGGAATATCATCTTCTTCGTCTTCGAAATCATCTTCGTCTTCGAGAATATCCTCGTCTTCGAGAATATCTTCGTCTTTGAGAACTGCCTCGTCTTCAAAAACTCCTTCTTCCACATGATTTCCGTCTTCCGCAGGCTCTCTATCTTCTACAGGAACTCTATCTACAGTTTCTACGTCTGCAAAAACTCCTACATCTTTGACAGGCTCCGCACCCTCTACAGGTTCTGCCTCTTCGACAGGCTCATCGTCTTCGACTGTTTCTTCGTCTTCGGCGGACTCTTTATCTTCAAGAATTTCTTTGATAACCCCGTCATCCTTGGTCGGATCTTCATCTTCATCCTTATCAAAGCCCTCATCTTCGACATCTTCTTCAGCTTCAATTTTCTCCACCAAAACCTCTACTTTTAAAACCTCCCCTATTCCAACAACATCACCCAACTTAACAAGTTCTGTGAGCTCCCAAACTTCAACTTTGGTCGTGAATAGTTTGTCCTTTAACAGCTTTCCAAATGCCACAATCTCAACTGCTTCTAGCGCCATCACTGGTCTGTCATTACTCTCTTCTGCTTCCGGTGAAAGGACTTCAGAAGGAACGTCAAATTTTGGAAGCTCAATTAGAACTCAAGGCTCATCCTTAGTGTTATCAGTCCCGTACCTGACAAGTATCGCCCCATTGGATAGAACTGATCGAAGCACTACCAGCACTTTGAATGTCTCTAACTCTGTCACTACGGCAGTGGTTTTAACATCTTGTAAGAGCAATGTATGTAGCGCCGTTACTTCTCAGGCGATTTTATCCACCGCTACGATGACAGTAGGAAGCATTGTGGTCACGTACACAACGTACTGCCCCTTGAGCACCATAAATAGCAAGAGCGATTCTAGTATTAAGTCATCAGTTGCCCAAACGTCTACAACAAGTTATGCTTCGACAAACCAAGTTGGAAATGCTAATCCAGGGAACGGACTCAACATAGGAGTGTCGGGTTCAAGTAAACCCACTACTAAAGGCAACAGCGCCGGCTTTAGCCTTGCAAGTACCTCATTATCTCCTGCAATTGCGCTGCCCGTTTCGAACCCAAATCCTAATAATGTTTCAATAGCGAATACTGGTAACTCTTTCGGTTTCAGCATGAAATTATTAGCGCTCTTATGTAGAGTAGCTATTTAGATGCAATGACTGCAATTACTCGCGTCTTTCTTCCTTCTTTTTCTTGTAAAACATCAACTCAAATAAACAAAATTACGATCTTAATTATTGGAATTTTTCATTCATATTGTGTGAGCTTAATTACTCTCATCTCTAATCGCTCGTGTGACCTTTAAATGAAATGAAACCCAAATGCCCCAGTCAGAACACCGTAAAAGTCGCGAAAAAATAGAATCTTTGTCTGATGCTTGGCTAAATGCTTACTATTGGCCGCAATTCAATATCCGAAATGGTCCTCGATCCATAGTCGCTAGGATTCAACGAGCTGATTCAACCAGACGAATTGAAACCTTGTAAATCTTCACATTCCGATAATCTATTCTTTTCTCTAAAAAAAAGCAACAAAAAACAAAGAAAGATTAATTTTTTTATTATTTTCCTTTTGTGGTCTATATGCAGTATTATCATCACCCCGATCTTCGTAATCAGAAAGCCACAGTAAATTATTCACCGATGCTCCCCATCTTGTCCCAGAGGTGCCCACGACGGTCGTTGATATCGACACTAGCGGTATTGAAGACCTCGACTCGTCTGTCGTTCTCATCATGGCATCAATCCCGGTCTTTTTTGCTTCCAATTCGGCCTTCTACAGCCAGTACTACCTCAATTTTTCAATCTAGTACAGTAGAGGTCAAATCACAGTTTCAAGTCTGCGCCAAAAGAAATGCCTCAACAAAGGAAAAAGAACAGATAAAAGAGAACGATTCAAATTCGGCTTCGACGTTGTTCGGTCGGGAGATTCTGACCTCCGAGACAAGCATACTTAAGTCTCTTTTGGTGACACTTTGGCCAAAAAACAAACCAAGCTTCCGGTTTCGCGTGGTACTTGCACTTTTACTTTTGATAGCATCCAAGGTATTGAACGTGCAAGTTCCTTTCTATTTTAAAAATATTGTGGACGAAATGAACATTGACTGGGCGTCCCAAGTGGGAACCGTAGGAACAGTTATAGGCTCCATGATCTTGGCATATGGTGGTGCCAGATTCGGTGCTGTTTTATTCGGAGAACTCCGTAATGCTGTTTTTGCTTCAGTTGCTCAGCTGGCTATCCGAAGAGTTGCCAAAGACACTTTCAAACATTTACTCAATATGGACTTGCAGTTTCACCTTCTGAGTCAGACAGGTGGACTTACACGAGCAATTGAGAGAGGTACAAAGGGTATCAGTTACGTTTTGACCGCAATGGTATTTCACATCATTCCGATTTCTTTTGAAATCAGTGTGGTTTGTAGTATCTTGACTTATAACTACGGCGCGCAATTTGCCGCAGTTACGTTTTTAACAATGGCAGTTTACTCCATTTTTACCATAAAAACGACAGCATGGCGAACAAAATTCCGGAGACAGGCTAATAACGCCGATAACCAAGCTGCCTCTGTTGCACTTGACTCCTTAATGAACTACGAGTCTGTCAAGTACTTCAACAACGAAAACTTCCAGTGTGAGCAATACGGTAAAGCATTAACTAAGTACCAAAATGCATCCATTAAAGTAGCCACTTCTTTGGCGTATCTTAATGCCGGCCAGAACCTCATTTTCACACTGGCGCTTACTGCAATGATGTACATGGGATGTAATGGTGTAGCTTCTGGCACATTGACTGTTGGTGATTTAGTTTTGATTAATCAACTTGTATTCCAACTACTGGTTCCATTGAATTTCTTAGGATCAGTCTATAGAGAGCTCAAACAGTCGTTGCTAGATATGGAAAACCTTTTTCAATTGCAAAACTATGAAATCACCGTGAAAAGTGATCCAAATGCTCCTGGGTTAGTTCTCAATCCTACGAATCCAGGCCAAATTGTTTTCGAAAATGTAACGTTTGGCTATCATCCAGACCGGCCCATTCTTCGAAACGCTTCATTCACAATCCCCGCAGGCGAGAAAGTGGCCGTTGTGGGACCCTCCGGTCTGGGGAAATCAACGATATTGAAGCTTATTTTTCGCTTTTACGATGTTAATGAGGGCAGAATTCTTATTGATGGCCAAGATATCTCAAAGGTAAGTCTTGAATCTCTCCGCAGGGCCATAGGAGTGGTACCTCAAGAGACCCCTTTGTTCAATGAGTCTATTCTTGAAAACATCCGTTACGGAAGGTTGGATGCATGTGACAAAGAGGTAGCCAGTGCTATTGAGAAAGTCCAAATAAGTTCCCTCATTAAAGACTTGCCAGATGGACTAAATACCATAGTAGGAGAGAGAGGACTTATGATCTCCGGAGGTGAAAAGCAACGCTTAGCTATTGCCAGATTACTCTTGAAAAAAGCGCCAATCACCTTTTTTGACGAAGCTACCAGTGCCTTGGATACACATACTGAGCAAGCTCTTTTGAGGACTTTACGAAGCGTGTTTAAAGAAGTCGGCTCTACTAATGTCCTGATCGCGCATAGACTAAGAACTATTGCTGATAGTGACAAAATCATCGTTCTTAATAAGGGTGTGGTTCAGGAGGAAGGCACCCATCAGAGTCTTCTAGCCCAAGACAAGTCTTTATATGCCGAGTTGTGGAACATCCAAGAGAATCTCGACATAGAAGAAGAGTTGGAGAATCAAGATCTGCAGGGGAAGAAAGAGAAGACAGATCAACTGAATCGATGAAATTAATTGACTCTACAGTACCCTAGACATATTCAATCTGAATGGTAACACATGATTATACATAGGATGTAAAACTATATACAAAGATCCTCGTATAAAGCAGCAATATCTATTTTGCCATTAGTGTCTTCTTTTAAGATGCAAAAGTTCTTGCGAAGGTCATGCGGTGGAAGGCTCTGCTCTTTTGCGTTAACAAATTTTTCTGCATCATCTTTTCTGTAATGCATGACTTCTCCCAATACCAAGTTAGATATAAGTTTTGTAGTTTCACCGATTTGTTTTGACCAATCGGAGCCCTTTCTTAATGATCTCTTAACCCATTGATCGTAATTGACCGAATACCAAGCCCAAAGCTGTTCTTTGGTTTGCTTTGAGGGATTAAATCTGAAGCCCTGAAGAGCTAATTCTATGCCTCTGGAATCAATGTTGTTGTTAACAAAGTTTAACGTCTTCGCGAGGAGTTCCGTCTTCTTGCAATAGCCAAGAGAAGATACAGCCGCTGACTGAAGATCGTGGATTTTTCCGTTGGAATGTTTTAAGAATGAAACATCACTGTTTTTCGCAATGGAAATTATTTGTTTATATTCAGCCAAGTTGGCAGTGGCAGCGGTGACAATGAATATCAGTGGGAACAACTCTTTAGGGGTGAATTTCTGGGACACACCGGAGCTAAGCATGTTTTTGTATAACTTTTTGCAAACAGCCTGCGGCTCATTATGCTCACTGGCGCCCTGAAGCACGAAATTACGTACTTTGTACTCGGTGGGGCAGTACTTGTCGGTGCTTTGTTGCAAGACTTCTTCCCAGCCACCAATTTTTTTATACAATGCAAAATAAACGTCACTATACCACTTTTGAAACTTCGAGTACTCGCTGAAATGCACTAATACTAGATTTATGACTTCCAAAAGTAGTAATGCATCATTTAAAACCATATAGTCGATCTTCCAAGACTCAGTCACAAAGACATTCATCAATTTGACAAAAAAGTTGATTTGGTTGCTTCCAAATAAGTCTTGATTATCGTGGTAGGTATGTTGACCAATTAGCTTACCGTAGTCTACAATGACACCCAATAAATTCTCACCTGCCAAATAGTTATTTTCGACATTTTTCAAAATCACATCAATGAGTTGCAGAGAATAAACGGTTCTGTAGTAGAATTGGTTACCGGCATTGAAGCACAATAGCCTCGAAGCAGGCATGTCAAGCTCCATGGATCTGTCGGACAACAACAAGTTCACAGTCTCCACTGTACTCGTGTCCGTTAAGACTTTCAAGGCAAGGGGAATATGGAAGGGAGCATTTTCCAAATCGAGCTTTTTAGCATCATTGTCGTAAAAAAAGCGATTTTGCTCGACATAGATTTTATCGTTTTTAACGGACACCTCCAATAACGGGATCCCTGGGTATCTGAACCACGAATGGGCGAAAGACAACAATTCATAGGAGGTAGATTTATTGAGCACGTTCCAAATGTCAAAAATTTTGATTGTTTTGAACTTATACTGCTCAAGTACGTCACGGAAGGCCATGAAGAAATGAGTGAAGTCGGCGCTTTTATTCTCCAACTGGAATAAAGTGGCTATCATGTTCAACAAAATCAATCCCTTCTCGTAAGCTCTTTCTTCAAAAATAGTGTTTGTTTTGGAGGTCGGCGAGAGATCTAGTTTGTTCATGTACTCCTGAAGACTTGGCTCAGGCAGGTCTACGAAGCAGTCAAAGTCCATTAAGTCTTGCATGGCCAACAGCTTTTGATGAGTGTAGTCAGCCGAATCCGAAAGTTCAAGGGATTTCACATATAATGCATAATTTCCAACAAAAGTTGCGAATGCTTCTACGAACCATAGACTCTTCCAATCATCAAGCGAAACGCAGTTAGCGAACCACTGATGAGTCAATTGATGGGCAAGAAGCTGCCTGGTTCTGGTCTTTAATTCATCAGAAGCCGAAGTTGAATCGATGAGTATGTTTTCCCTGAGAACTGTCACCATTCCCCAATTTTCCATGGCAATGTCTGAGAGGAAGGGTAGGGCTGCAAGGTCAAATTTAGTCAATGGATATGGACCAAGAAGGTCCTCAAATACAGGAAGAAGGGAAGCAGTGACTTCCAAAGTGTAATAAGCGCGCGAAGCATCACCCTTGGTGGCTAAAACCCTTACTGGGATTCTACCGTTGTTGTTCTCGATTACTTCGAAGTCACCAATAGCAAATCCGAAATGTGCCGGTTGAATAGGAGGTGTCGCAGCGAAAACGAATAATGAATCTTGTGTCATATCTACAATAGTTGAAGATTCAAGAGAAGCATTGGAAACCACCTTAAACAGGCTCTTGGTTTGGATAGTTAGCGAAATTGGGACCTTGTGAACCAGTTCATCTATGATAGGAAGAATTCGACGACTTCCAAATGGTTGTGCATGCGTGGCAATAATATAATTGTCACTCTTTCCCTCGACGGAATCTGAATAATTGGTTTTGAACACTCCATAGGTCTCATCACTGTATGTTCTAATGGTTGCAATAGACCCCAAGTAGGTGATCTCGATGGATCTAGGGGCCTCTTTTGAATCCGAAAAAAACGAAACAGTATGGTTGGTACGATCGGAAACAATTTTCAATGGACATTTTTCATCATTTTCAAGCGTGAGCTCTGCTTTGGTGATGATGAGTCTATGCGCATGGAGAATCATGAAAAAGGACCCATCTGATTCACCAGTAAAGAGTGGGTTTACAGCCACAGGGATCAGAACAGAACCGGTGTAATTGGGCTTTAAGTGGTCAATACCCAAAGCGATGGAGTATGAAGCCGGAACATATTTATTCTTCAATAGAAGCGAAGAATTGGACTCGGAAGCCATCTTGTGGGTTAAAAATTATCTAGAATCCTAGATCGCTTCATAAGGACCTAGCTCACGTGATACAGTGACAAAACCAGAAGAGAAATAACTAACAAATATTTAAAAGTCAATAAGAGATTGATTACAGAGCTCAAGGTGATGATGATGTGTCGATTAATTCTACTAAAGATCTTGTGTTTCTGTTCTGTGGACGTAAATGCAGCTCACTGAAAAGTATTTCAACCAAGTCATCAATGAATACCGAAAAATCGCAGAAATCCTGATAATGATGTCTTAAAATTAAAGCCTAATTTATCCTATCAACTTACTCAAGTTTTGAGCAGATACCTTCGTCAGTCCTGGATCATGTCATGTGCATTGAAGCGTGTAAATGCAAACATAACAAAAAAGATTAGGTGGTATAGGTATCTTCGGGCTCCATTTATTACCCTAATGTCAATTGAAAATCTACATTTTCGCCTCACGCTTCAATCTTTAGGATCTGTCATGACAACACCCTGAATCCATCGAAATACACTGTGAAGACATTCTACACTTCAATTTTGCTCAATAATTCATTGAAAAAATTGGCAATACTCTTTAAACTATTTCATGTCATCGAGAGGCACAATGACCCAAGATAATTCTGCATGTTTCAGATATACACCATGTACTGAACCAGTGATATTGTACCTCGCCAACCGGAACAATTTTATTGCACTCTAAACAATATATTCAGTTGAAACAATTTTTTTCGGCAGCTGAAAAGTCGCTTGGTTTTCTTCAGGGAGATCCTGGTACTTTATTAGTTCCTGCATAATATCAATTATCTGTCAATAATGTACAGGAACAAGAAGCATAGAACTTTGCATACCTCAAACACCGCTGTGCAAATTCCAAATCAAGATATTTTCTGCGATTAAGCATAATTCGTTAAGGCGGCAGAAGCTATTTTCTTGGGGAGCCGATATGAAGTACTCAACGTGAAGTTCGTACATGAGTGAAGTCCCATCTAACGGATATCTGCTCATATGCCGGCTTTCACTATAATGTTTCAGGGCATAATCACTTGCAGACTTAAAATTTAATATAAATAAGCTTGAATTCCAACATAGGTCCTTTTGGGTTGAGCAATTCTCTCTTTTCTCTTCTTCCAGCTATACATAACTTTTGTTTGTTTGGAACTTCAAGAACCACCTATAAAGAGAGACAAAATTCAATTAATTTTTAACCATGGCTTTCAGAGAGAAGTTAAAGCTGTTTGTACAAAAGCGTGTGGAAGGAGGGTCCAACGACGAGAAAGCAAATGCTGAAGCAAAGAAAACTCCTGCTAAAAAAAAAGCTTCGAAAACCTCCAACAAGGAATCAACCGAGACAAAGAATCCTAAAAAGGCGAAAGCTAATCCTAAACAGAGCGCAGAATCTGCCACCGAGAGTGCTGAAGAGATCAACGAACCTGCTGAAGAGATCGCCGAAAAAGGCTCCTTTAGGGTAGGAAATTTTGATAAACCACGTCCAAAAGCTAATACTTTAGAGCTGTCTGGACTATCAAGAGGAGGGGTGGTGGGTCCTCAAGAGCCAATGATGCCCTCAAGCAGACCAGTTAGAAGTAATCAGCCAAGACCAGTTTACCAAGCAGGCTACCAAGTAACTCAGACTCAACAACAATATCACCAACTTAATCAAAATCAAGGATATGAACAAAGCTACAATTATTCTCAATATCCTTCCGGCAATTATAGAGTGGGGCACGATAATAGAATCGAGCATGGTAACGACCCTAGAGTACAGAGTATGTATCGTGGCGAGATTCCTCAGGAAGCTTATGGTTCTAGTGCTGAAGTATTTCCCACTTCCGTTAACGGTCATTACCAAACAAGGGCCCCTGTTGGCAATGGGCAGAGGTATATTGCTGAAACCCCTAGAGATCAGTCTTATACTTATTTAATCGATGAGGAGGGTAATAAATCTGCTGCAGATATTCAAGCAGTCCCAGAAAGCCGCCAAGTAACACGTCAGGTCAAGAAGCAACAAGTCGACACAAAAGGTGAAAAGAAAAAAGGGCAAGAAAATGTCAATGACAGCGATCACGGTGAAGAAAGTGTCAATGGTGAAGAAAATGCCAATGGTGAAGAAAGCGTCAATCGCGAAGAAAGTGCCAAAGGTAAAGTGAGTGCCAAAGGTAAAATGAGTGCCAAAGGTGAAGAAAGCGCCAGTGGTGAAGAGAGTGCCGATGGTAAAAAAAGCTCCAGTGGTGAAGAAAGTGCCGATGGTGAAGAAAGTGCCGATGGTGAAGAAAGCGCCAATGGTGAAGAAAGCGCCAATGGTGAAGAAAGCGCCAATGATGTAGAAAGTGCTGATGAAGGAAAGAAAGAAGAGCCTGTCAAAAGCAAGGCAACCAGTTCAAAGAAAGCCAAGGGAGATGTTAAACCTAAAGCTGTCGCAACCTCCAAGAATGATAAAAAAGCTGGCTCCACGGCAACCAAGAAATCAGAGTCAAGCAAGGAAGAGAAGGCCGCCAAGGGCAAAAGCATTTCTAAGACCAAAAAATCTAGAACCGCCACACAAAAAGAGAAAGAGGAACAGGAAGAGGAATCCGATCAAGCAACAGAGTCCAACAAAAGAGAGCAATTGAAGAAGCTTTGGAAAAGGCTCAGACGCTCCAGCGCCAAAGATGGTCATTGTTCTCATTGTGGTCGCAGCGACGAAAAGGACACTCTTCTTGCCCCTGCATCGTCCGTTGCAGCTAAATGAGGATGTCCACAAACATCTTGAGTGAGGAAAACACCTCATGAATACTCTTAGATTCTTGTTCCCGTTTGTTTGATTTCAGTACTAAAGGGCCACCTTAATGCCACAAGCACCTCGGCTCGTACGCTACCAATAATTAATATCTTAGTAATTAGTTTAATATTTAATTTCAACGATCTGTAGATTGAAGCAGTCCATGATAATCAATCAAGCTAAGAACTTACTTTGATTCGACCCAAGCTCCAAAATCTACTATTTGAAAGAACCTATGAAGGCTTTTGAATCAAAGGAGAGAGAAAAGGTTTTCGCCAAAATTAAAACCAGGTTTTGAGCCAAATTAAAGTAAAGTCTCACTCTTCTTCATTTTACATTCGCTCTTTGATCTGGGCGCCAGTAATTCTACAAGCACAAAAACCGCCCTCAAACTCCTCGCCAAGCTCGAAAAATTTCACAACCCAAATTCCAATTCCATTAATTCCAATCCAAGAAGCAAATCCAAAATTAAAAATTAAATCTTTTTGTTCAGAAAAAGGTTATAGAATCGGGTCTGCCCATGTCTACTATCTGCAGTACCACACATATCCGTTCCGTCGACTCAAATCGTCCTCCGCACACATAACTGTTTTCTCTTTATCAACAAACTAACAAAACAAAATGGTATGTTTTACGAGTTGATTAAGGGCAATTGACCAATGAGAAGCATGGAGGGCTCATAACCGTTCAAATATACTAACTATTCAGTCTAGATCCGGGTATGTTGGCACTTTTGGCTTGCTTAATATAGAAAGCCAGCTTATATTCTCCGCCTTATTGCTGATACAATAAACACGAGGGAAAATTTGGGGAAGAAGATTAATTCCATGTCAATGGAGCTCTGCTTTCATTTGACGATAATTTCGGTATATTTTGTTCCAGTTTGAAGTTGAATCAGTGGAGGGTTCTGTGTTGTCTATCCCAATAGGATGTTCTATACTTGCCATTTTCAAGTATTTCAGAAAGCTCTAAAGGGAGTTCTGAAAGTAACCGGAATCACTTATTGATGGTTTCAAACTCCCTAGATCCAGAAAATGAAAGCATTGTTTGTTCCTCCTCACTTAAACCGACATGTTATCCAAGCGCTAAGCTTCCAACCCTCCTGAAGACAAAATGATGAAATCTGTATTCCAAACATAACTCAAAAAATCGAAACCCGCTTAAGAGCTGAGCAGGATTCTTCCCGTCCTTCTTCAATATCTAATCCGTTACTAATATTCAGTGTTGCCGTTGCAGACGAATCCTTGAGTGCCTTCAACGACTTGAAACTAGGCAAGAAGCACAAGTTCATCATCTTTAGCTTGAACGACAAGAAGACCGAAATCGTTGTCGAGGAGACCTCCTCTGACGACAGCTATGACACCTTCTTGGAGAAGTTGCCAGAGAACGAGTGTAAGTACGCCATTTACGACTTTGAGTACGAGATTGGTGGAGGTGAAGGTAAGAGATCTAAGATTGTCTTCTTCACTTGGTCTCCAGACACTGCACCTGTCAGATCCAAGATGGTTTACGCCTCTTCCAAGGATGCTTTGAGAAGAGCATTGAACGGTGTTGCTGCCGATATTCAAGGTACAGACTTCTCCGAGGTTGCTTATGAGTCTGTTTTGGAGAGAGTCAGCAGAGGCGCTGGCTCCCACTAGAGTTTCCAGTATGTAGTGGACCATCATGTAACAAATGGCTAATTGCAATATAAGAAGTCATATCAATAGTCACTATGACACCCACAGTGTTGTATTGTATGTTTTTCATTACATTTATCTTTAATATTTACTTTGAAAGGTATTGATTTGGTTGTTGTGGGCGTTTTCAACTTATAAGAATTGTTTGTCGTTTAAAATGTCCATCCCAAGCTGCAAACTAGAAATTTTTGAGAGAAGATAATACCTTAGTCACATTTAGGCAATTCTCAGAAAGTTTAATGATATTAGAGGCCGGAGGAAGATTCTATCGCCTTATCTGTCACTTATCTATGGCGCTAAAAAATCACAAAACAGAAGCCAATCCGTCGGAGAGGCGCCATGAATGAAAAAAATCGCAATACATAAAATTGAACAATGACTATTAAAAATTCAAATGATACCTTCAATTCCCAACATTTTGGCACCCTTGTGGAAGCGATGAGCATCTCATCTCGTACCTATGATACCCCACCATCGTTTGGAAACCATAGCACATTGTCTTATCAACATCATTAATTACTTCCCAGTACCAACCATTTATAAGGTGTTATCCCATTAATCTGATTTCTTAATACAGAAACACATCCGATTTAATCTATTTTCGTTTCAATCTCTACCTTCTCCAATATGACCGATGTTAAACCAGTCAAGCTACCGAGAGCCACGCTCGAGCAGAAAATCAAAATTTTGGACTTCTATCACCAATCGGATAAACCTCAGCTGGAAACCGTTGAAGCTTTCAAAGATGAAGTCGCTATTTCAACCCTGACATTCAATGAATGGGTCAAGAAGGAGGAAGACTACAGACAACAATACAGGGAGCTGGAAGGGCGGTTTCAGAAGAACTCGCGTAGAAAGACAAAATTTAAATATGAAAAAATCAACCGTGCCATGGATTTGTTGGTCAAACAGCGCCTAGAGCGTGGACAGCCTGTAACAGAGCCTATTCTTCGTGATTATTGGCAGGTTTATGCCCATCAGTTTGGCGTCGAAAACCCAAAAAGACTTTGCCTGTTTAGTCATGGGTGGCTAAGTCAATTTAAAAAGCGTCATGGTATTTGTAAGCCTAAAAGATCCAATATAGAGGAAGGTAAAAATGAAGGCGACTCTACGGCAGACACTACAACTTCATTTAACAAAAAGCTTCTTACACATGCGGTTCCGGAGTCTGCACAAGCTGTTCCACTCAAGAAGAGCGAGGCCTCGAACAAGTACGCCTCCGAGCCTGTCGGCATGTTCCGTCCTCAGAAGTCACTTAACTTCTCTCTGCCATACCCACGGTTAAGCGATGAAGCTGAACAAACACCCAGTCCGGAGAGCAGTACGATTGCAGGGACTATTACTCCAAATTTGTTTGATAGCTCCACTATTGGAAAGAACCACGCCTCGAAGGACGTTTCATCTGGAGATTTCGAAAGGTTTTTACAAACTGTGGCAGATCCGTTTTTCTTGAAAAATCAGTATGATTATCCTCAAACTATGAAACTTTATCAAGAACTTAAGTCTTCTTTCATAAGTGAGAGACTCATTTCAATAAGATCAGCACAAGATGAATATATCAAGGCTCAGAACACTCAATCTCATCCACCAGCTACTCATCATCAACCAAATAGTCGCCATCAATCCACAAACCGCCTTCAAGCATCAAACCATCTTCACAACAAGCGTACAATGGGGGAGAATGAGATTCTAGAAAGATCAATTGGAGACTACACTCAAGCTGATATTGGATCTAACGAATATCAAGAACCTCAGCGCTCAAACATTGATCAATCTTATAACACTTCTGTTCCACTTGAAATCTCTAGGAATGGTAGCAATCGGGTTCAGCTCGAACGGCAACAACTAGAACGACAACAAGAGGAAGAGTACAAGCTTAGGAGAGAAAGGGAAAAGGCAAATGAAATGGCACACACTTTGGCGGCTTCTCGACGCCAAATACGTTTACTACCTGCTGAACCATCACAGCAAGAATTCGAAGAGCAGGCTCTCCGGAATTCTCAAGATCTCATTGCACAGCAAGAACTTGAAAACCAGCGCATGCTTCGCCAGCAAGCTTATCAGAACTATCGCCAGAATCGTGCCCACCAGGTTCCTGGATCTGGACCACGTCGAGAACAGCGTGAAATGGTACACCCACACAGCGAATTGCAGTCTCGTCTATCATTACACAAACTTCCTCGTTTAGCACTCACTGATCCTATTGGATCGCCAACACTTATGCGTGCAGTAAGCTCTCCTGGTCTGCCAGCGACTTTGTCTATAACAGCGCCATTCTCCAATTCGCGAGACGAACGGAGTGGATTGGACGAGATTTTTTCCAGGCCCGTACCTTCAAAGACAGGCAGTTATAATGAGGAACAGCAATGGTCAAATAAATCAGAGCTGCAGAAGATGTGGGAACAGAATAAGATAATGCTTTCCTAGATGGCTCACAGAGTAGCACTTGAATATAGGACTTTAGACTACCTAAGTAACTACCTCATGTAACTTATTTTAGAATAAGAATATAAAATCAATCAGATCTATTATGAATTATGTATCTAAAAGTTATGCAACTGTGAAGGTATGCTCCAATTGTGATACCAAACCAAACAATAAAAATGGGGCCAAGCCAACATGTAAGCAATCCAAATTTTAGGTTCAGAGCAACAGAAGAAATAATTTGGAGATGAAGAGAATAAGTGTGTTGAAGAGACATGATGGGACCCGCCCTAGTTGAAGCTAACTTCGTTTTCAACAATAACTTGCACAGCAGGCTTGTCTACGTTTGAGACGGTCTTTTTTGGACAATCGGGACAATTTGCACATACGCGAGAGCCATCTTCAAGAACCAATTCTCTGTCGGACGAACAAGGCTGTCGGGGAGAGACTGGTCTATTTTTGAGCATGGAGTCCTTACTTATAAGAGCAGACTGTTTAGGATCCAGATGTTTTGCGTAGAGGTAATTACGGAGAGCCATTTTCGGTTGTAGACAAATGCTTTGGGAGTAGGTGACAGATGCTCTAAGAGTAGGTGACAGATCTATGCTAGCAAGAGACAAATCTATGGGAGTAAGAGACAAAACTATGTGAGTAGGGCACTTCTGAAAGGTTGAAAAGATTCAGCAAGGTTACAAGTCAATTTGGCTCCGAAAACAGCAAATGTTAATCTTTGCTTTTGATTCGTACCGATCAGGAGGTCAGAAGGATGAGTCAACAAAGAAGAGCAAAGAAGAAAAAAGAAGATGAAGGAACCTTGAGAAGTTCTTTTCTTTATTCTATTCAATTCAAGTACACTTTGTACGATAAAGAAGGCGTCGAAAAAATTAAACGGCAACTACAAGTCGTCGTTCGCAGCCACTATATATGTTCCAACCAGCCGCACTGGCGCCAAAGTATATGCAGGCCCGAGTGGAGAGGAAGGGAAAAGGAAGAGTTGTAAAATCGGAAAAAAGGCGGTTTTTATTGGCGAAATTTGGATGTTACCTGAAACCACAGTCAAAGATTACGAATCTTGAATCAGATTCTTAGAATTCTCCGGTTTTGGTTCGATCTCGCAACCCTCTTGTTTTTCTAATCGACCGATCGGTGGGTGGTGTAACGGCCTAGGGTGATATGCAGGATCGGAGATAAGAAATTGCGCTTGACACAGACGAAGAAGATCTGAAGCAATACAGCCGAATTTTGGATGGTTTGAGATGAAGAAAACTTTTGGACGAAATCAAAGGAAATCAGTCGCTTTTTATACGTCCGGAAAATTATTCAGCATGGTCATTTAATCTTTATGTGCGGCGTACAAGTTCTGCCTATAGTGGGGCGACAAGAGTGGTACCACTCCTGCAGTCCTGCATGGTGGCCCGAACCGAAGGTGCAAGGCGCTTGAGATGGAACCTTGGAGGACGAAAGTAGGGATTCAATTGGATTTTTTTATATTTTAGCAGAATTAACAGAATACGGCTTTTCTTTGTTTACAGCGCCGAAAGCTAAAAAAATTTGGTGTTCTTATCTCCATTGGTTGGCGAGATAGGGGCTGTTGAATGGTAATGGTCATCAGATTCGCCTAGAACCTCATAAATTTGGTTCGATCTCTACCCGCCTACAATATTTTTATTTTTGTTGAACATCGGACTTGCAATTGTGTCATAGATTATGCACCAAAGAGGTTGGATTCGAAAAAGGGGCTAAGCGCCGAGATTCAGTGATAGTTGGAGAGGTCGTGACACCCTGTGCTTGGGCGCTTTTGATCCGCTTGGGAGCTTTTGATCTGTTTCTCGCTTAATTTAAATAAAACCGTTATTCATTTATTCTTGGAGGATTATTAGTGAAATTTTACTTCTCTGTTTGATCTTTTAGACCGGATGCAAAAGTTGGCGTAGATGCCATTGTGTTGGTTGCGACAATCCAAGAGAATTGCCAAACTGCCAAAAAATAGTCTACAATTGCTCTATTCTGCTAGATTTTCCTCCTTTACCATAAATTGAATTTATGAGGTTAAGATTCCTCAAATCCAAAGCGCATCTGTCAAAAGACGTTTATATGCTTATATGCAGTCCATGAAATTATGATTAGAACAGATTTTCCTGTCGTTGATGCCAATTTAGACAATATAAGAATTTTATTTTAGAATCATAGTAAAACTAGCCTGGAAATTCTATTGAGACTTTTTGCTTTTGTTGCATCTCTTCAAAGGCGAATATCTCATGACACACTGTGGACACATAATGCTTGAATAGCGCAATATCAATCACCTGTTTTGACCCAAACTTACGCGGAGAAAAAGATCCACTTCAATCATTTCGAATAACTGAAAGTTATCTATTACGTGAGCCTTTGGCGTGATGTTTTGCGTAAACATGTAAGATGTTAAAGAACTATGAGATCACCACCATTTCAAAAAGTGAACTTCCGTAGCGAGATATCACAAAACTAATTCATGTATAATACCGATATCTTAAGCTTTATAGTAGAATTTGTATGAGTTATAAAAATACATAGGTCATTAGACATTTAATTATAAAAATACCTCCAGAAATGACGGCGCCCGTCCAAAAAGAAAAAAACAAAGAAACAAAACTTGATCAGATTTCAAAATTTGGTCTAAATGAGTCGCAATCTCATTAAGAACCCTGTAGTTGCAGATGCGTGTGCGATGTGAATCGAAACCCCACAATTACAATTCCCACCACAAGGGTAAGGAACTTGTACTTGAGGTTCTCATCAATCAAGACCTCGTCTTTTCTCTTTTTCTGCCTCTTCATATGCTCTTTTCCCAATACGATATACTTCATTTGGTTGAAACGATTGAGTTGTGAGTAATTGACATCTGAGCCACTACTACTTTGTTCACTCGTAGTATCCCAATCATCAGGATTCCGTAGAACAACCCGATTTATTTCATTACCTTCTTCTTCTTCTTCTTCAATGAAATCTTGCTCATCAAGCAGGTCCGAGTACTCTGAGTCTTCATCTGAACGCTCGCGGTCTGTTCTAAACGTTTGAGACTTATACTTCTTCGGGAGTTTCTCATCTGTCTCATGTAAATACTTCTGGTCCAGATCCGAAAGAATACGCAGATTATGTTTCTGTTGGTGATTCATGAATCCGTAGTCGTCACAATCTCCTTTAAGCGAGCTGATAAACAGACTTCTAAACACGAATTCGTCACCTTCATCAACGTTGCCGTTTGGTGCCAGAAGCCCAATTCCAGTACTAAAGGGTAATAGCTGGCCGTTATTGTCGTATTTCGTAGATAATATTGGATTGATGGATACCAGACGCAAAACCCTCTTTTTGTGGATGAGAACATCCTTCAGTTTCTCGATAAGCTTGGCATCGGAGTACTCAACAGAGGATGGGCGAAGTCTCTGCTTACTAGAAAGCTTTTTGATGTTCTTCTTCTGTTTTTGAAGCTCAAAGCCAATATAAGAAAGAAGCTTTTCATTATGAAGCTTCAAGGACTGGAGCTCAAACTTGAGCTTGGTGATTTCCTGTTTGGTGATGTCGCCGCTCAGAATATTGAAGTCTGTTAAAAGACTAGACCGTTTGGATGATGTTGTTAAGAGCGAGTCTCGTTTATTTGAAGGTTCTGCGAAACCGTTGAGCTTCATGAATGCCAAGTCTCGTCCATCATCGACAACTTCACCCTCAATGACGCTATCTAGATTCCGGAGATAGTTTCTGTCAGGAGAAGAAGAAGATCTAGGTTGCTGTTCTTTTAACTCAAACTCTACTTTAATAGGAAGAATATCGAGCGAGTTCATGCGTGAATGGTACGGTTTAGGATAAGAAGAGCGCTTCTTTCTATGTGTTTCGCTAACTGAGTTAGACAATGAGAAGTCTCCTTCCAAGCAAGTCGAGTTTGGCCGCGTCAATTTGAGAGGTGAGGGCACAAAGTTATCCTCGGGATGCAAGGAGGCATGCGTCTCAATTCTTGCAGGCAAAGACTGCCTAGAACGTGGTTTATTGTGGAATTTATTGATGGAGGAGTGAGATGACGAGGGAATAAAAGTTCCTGGTGGTGGGAACTCAGTTGGAGGGGTAACGATATCTGAGGCTGGAAAGTGGAAGTTTTGCGAGACCTCGATGCTGCTGTGAGATGCATCTTTTATTGGCGAAGATGCTGTGAAGTTTGACTCACCAGGTTGATCCACGAATGAGCTCAAGTTATGACTAGCATGGACGCTACCATCTGAATCATAGTCCTGATGTGAAGGCAGTTGCGAATTGGTATGGGTGGCCGCAGAAAGAGTACGGCCATCTGAAGAAATACCCAATGGATTTTTGTTCAAGTCAATTGGACTGTTGCCAAGCAGGTGCCGTTTCAGAGACTGGTAGATAAGACTATCGCGTTCAGATCCAGAAACTGATACGGATGATAAGTTTGGGTCAACTTGGCTTAAAAGAATGTCACGCTCTTTGGTTAGATGCTCGATCTGGTCTATGAGTAAAATCTTCAGATTATGCTCCAACTCAAGGTTGCTTTGGAGGGCCTTATAACTGCGCAGAAGCTTTGTGTACTTTTCGTCAACGCTCTGATAAAGTGCCAGTGAATGAAGAATGTCCTGGTTGGCCTGTTCGAGGCGACGCAGGGTCTGTCTCTGGAGTTCATCAAGCGAGTGACGGTAACATGCTATATCTTCTTCATGAGCCTCAAGAGCCTGTTTATGATCTGCTTCCAATTGACGGAAAGCACGCTCTGTAAGCAGCAAACGTTGTTCTAGGTCTTCTATTAAATTAGCCTTTTTTAGACATTCCTCGTGCATGTGTTTGTTTTCGATTGTAATCGCAGCATATTTGGCACACATGTCAGCATATTGGCTCTGCAATGCTGAGTTTTCTGAATCTTCCTGTAGGACTGACTTGAATGAGGAACTGTGGCTGTTGCCGAGAGCTCCGGCCAGTTTAATGGCTCGTTGCCGGAGCGGGCTTGTGTTGGTCATTTTGGATGCACGTAAAGGCGATCTGCTTTCCTGTTGAGGTTGATGGTTGGTAGAGGAGAGCTTGTTTATGGGCACAGAGACATGGTCCATGGCGACTAGGCAGAGATTGAGATGGTTCAGACCGGGCTATGATCTGGATTCAATCTTTTTTCAATATAGATACAATCTGTTTTTAATGTAGATACAATCTGATTCAATCTGAATACAATCTGAGTACAATCTGGGTTCAATCTGGGTTCAATCAGGTTAAAAACTAGAATCGGTATTTCAGTAAACCCCAATTTGCAGCTTTTCTAGAGTAACTCTGTTGCTTTAAGGGTGTTTACTTCTCGATCGCTGTTTTAGAGGATTGTAAACAGAAGACACAAATCAAGAAATGGGCTCTTCTCTAATTGGTCCGCAGTTATTGCAACAATAGATTTACACAAAAAATGGCTTCCCTGGCGTATCTAAATCGAGCAGGTTCTGGTCTTTGAAAGGAATGTGGATGTTGTTTTCAGATCTGATGTGAGTATGTACACAAACACGGCCCGAAGTAGTAGGTGAAGATGAGGCAATTCAAGGAACGTAGAGCTTAACGGCGAGCAGGAATCGGAGTTAACAAAAGAACAATTAAGGTTCCAGATAATTAAAAATATTTAATTTCCTAAAAATTTAGAGGTTTCTTCCTTGTGTGGGTCTGGTTCAGTCTTGGGCTGTAGCGAGTGACTAGGGTGAATTAAGGAGCGCTGGGTGCGATTCCAGATTTCTTTTTTGGATCTTAGTTATGTGGTGGGGAACGAGTGTAATGGCCAAAAGCTCAAAGCGAAGAAAACCTTAAATTGAAGTGAAAGAGTACAAAATTCAGGGCTTACAGCTTAGTCTAAAGGTCTGTCTATGTAGGATCAGATGGTGTGGTTGTGAGCAGAAATGCTGTATATTACAGCAAGAAATAGAGATTTGAGATGGATGATTGGTTGATTTATTAAAACGGTATAGAGGCCGATGAAACCGGTGGGCTTGTTTTTGTCTGGGGGAGGAAGTTTGAGTGTTTATGTTTTGTTCTAATTAGGAAGGTGGAACATGTCCACACGTTTCTTTGCCTTGAAAATGACGTGGATTTTTTTACCCTTGAATTTATTCATGGGCAATGAATGTGAAGGGAGACAGAGGTTGTTTGGATTGATCTTTTTTGGCGGCGAGAACATGTTCTAATGGATGGTTGATTGTATTAGGGGAACATTTAGAGAGGTACAGTAATTAACTGTCTAATTTGGCTGGTTCAAGAGGCTGAGAATTTTTTGGAAAATCCTGCTTTGAGCTCCTTTTGTTTTTAAATGCAAATCTCGTCTCATTTGTGTTTTTATCAGTGGTGTTTCATGATTTCAGCCAGAATTGTTTTTTCGCAGCCAGTCCCAAACGGGACGGGACGCAAATGTGAGAAAGATAAGAGAGTAAAGGATTAGGAGATCAAAAAAATTAATTACAATTGAAATCCTTCGTAATTTCCAAAATTCTCTTTTCTCTTTTCCACTTTTCCACTTTTCCACTTTTCCTCTTTTCCTCTTTTCCTCTTTTCCTCTTTTCCTCTTTTCCACTTTTCCTCTTTTCCTCTTTTCCTCTTTTCCTCTTTTCCTCTTTTCCACTTTTCCTCTTTTCCTCTTTTCCTCTTTTCCTCTTTTCCTCTTTTCCTCTTTTCCTCTTTTCCTCTTTTCTGGAAGTCTCTTTAAAATCGGGTCTTACCTCCTCCCTCTGACCTTACCCACAAACCAGCACCTATCGCCCATCGGGATCAGATAATCAAACGGTGTCATTTCCAACTAATTTATTTTCATCTGCACAATTTTCGCTTCACAAGTTCTTGGGGTCCACCGTTTTCCTGTTTGAACGGCCCGAAGCGGCGCCGCACTATAAGCAGGCTTATCTATTATCAGTCGGCGAATACCGAATCAAAGGAACCAACGAAAAACCGCCTGTCACCTGAAAAGATTAGCGTTCGACTATATATTGTCAAAATTTCCCACTTGAATATTTCACTTTTCTTGGTCTTGTGACAGAACTGACGTTTTTAGGTGCTCTTTATTACCTCCCACTTACCGTTGTGACTACTGAAATTTTTCACTGTATCAACACTCTATATATTCCTTATACTACATTCTAAATCCTTCAAGAAGCCAATTCTTGGACCATATTTTGATCCAAAACTCTTGAATCAATATCAGAACCGAAAAAAGAAAGAAATCGTTGTGATTTACCGCTCGAAGGATCTCACTCTCTACTCTTATCTAGACCTCACTTAAAAGAACATCCCTACCAACTCCAAAATGACTAAAATCCTCGATCTTCCTGAATTCACTCAAGACATCGTCCTCAAATACACCGACGTGATTGGTGAGAAACTCGGAGGAACGGTCCTCTCCTTCTCTGATGAATGGTTCGCTGCTGCTGAAAACCTTATCAAGCCAAAACCTCCTATTAGAGACGCTACCCGTTTCACCCACGCTGGCGCTTGGTACGATGGTTGGGAAACTAGAAGACATAATGTTGAAGAAGCTGACTGGGTGGTTTTCCGTGGTGGTGTTGCTTCTGCTCGTATTATTGGCTGTGAAGTTGACACTGCGTTCTTTAACGGAAACCATGCGCCACACATTTCTGTTGAGGCTGCCAACATCGTAGACGAAACCCAATTGCAAGACTCTTCTTTGAAATGGGACACCGTCATTGAGAAGACCGAGTGTGGACCTTCTCAAAGACACTTCTTTGTTCGTGAAGAAGGTCTCACCACAGAGAGCTACACTCACTTCCGCTTGAAGATGTACCCAGATGGAGGAATTGCTCGTTTCCGTTTGTACGGAACTGTTGTTCCTGTCCTTCCGAAGGATGCATCCACCGTTCTTGATTTGGCTTCCGTTAAAAATGGAGGTGTTGCTGTTCGTGTGTCCGACCAACATTTCGGATCCGCCGACAACTTGCTTTTACCAGGACGTGGACATGACATGTCTGATGGATGGGAGACTAAGAGATCTAGAACCCCTGGTCATGTTGACTGGGTTGTGATTAAACTTGGTGCTGCCACCAGCATCCAACGTATTGTCGTTGACACTGCCCACTTCAGAGGTAACTTCCCTCAAAAGATCAACTTGAAGGGATTCAAGGGTGACGTTGCACCTTCTCATGACTCCAGTCTGTGGACTGAGTTGGTTGGAGACAGTAAGACAGGCCCAGACAAGGAGCATGAATATGAGATTTCTGACTCCAGTGCATACACTCATGTACTTTTGACCATTATTCCTGATGGTGGTGTCAAGCGTGTGCGTGTTTTCGGTACCATTCAAGCTTAAGTTCCTTGTATGAAAGGAAGAGCTATGAAGATGTAGACTCTTAAAGTTTTCAGCTAGAACTTTTCCATTGGTTGGAAATGTTTCTTTTTAATATGATTATAATCCTGATTTGGCAGTCTATAGGTTACAGACACATTTAATACATTGCATCGACATTATTTTTCGACAAGAGCCAACATTGAATTTGCAAACAAATTTGTGAATTCCAAAGGCAATCCATTTTAATTATCTTTTTAAATTAAATAAGGCGATGACTTTCGATACTTGTCTAGTCAATTTATATACCCAAGACCTAGACACCAATTTGCACCCATTTGCACCAAAAAACCTACAATTAACTAAAGGCTAACACACCATAATCAATACAACCATATAATCAAACCGTAAAGAATGCCTATATTGGATCCAGACCTCCTCATATCGTGTCTCAAAATGCGAATCCCCGTCTTAGATTTCATAGAGCAGATCCAAGGCGATGAGCTACTACAAAGTGAAGGAACTCAAAGACAAGTGCTCCAAACACTCAATGAGATACTACCCCATAACCCGTTTTATGTCAAAAGGTTTCTTGGTGAGTATATGCGTGTTTTAGAACGTGAAGGTGAGCTCGATGAGGGCATCTACGAACTATATTGTGACCCATCTGTCTTGAGCGCAGTCGAAAATGCAGCCACAAAAGAAGATCTTTTGGAATACAAAGTGGGTGAAGATTCGACTGTCAAAATACGAGAAACACCACGTGTCATTTCCGGTGCTGGAACAACAGGACTTCGAACGTGGGAGGCTGCATTGTATCTTCTGGATTTCTTGAACAGGGAAGAGAGTTCAGTTTCATTAAAGGGGGAAAAAATCGCAGAAATAGGCGCTGGGACAGGTCTAGTATCCTTGTCTTTAATGAAAAATCATGTTAAGCATGGTTTCTCGAGTATTGTAGTGACTGATGGTAATACGTCTCTTTTACCTGCTTTTCACAGCACTGTCAAATTAAACTCTCTTGATATTGACGCAGAAGTTAAGACCGAGCAACTTATTTGGGGCTCTGACGCTTCCAATGGCCCTGAGGGCGACTTAAAGGAAGTTCTGTTCCTTCCAGAGGTCGATGTAGTTCTTGGAGCAGATGTGACATACGATGCGCTGGTTGTTCCACTTCTATGCGAGACGATCGAGGAATTTCTTGCTCGGGGGACCAAAATGGTTTTAATAGCCGCTACAATACGTAATTTGGATACCATTAGTGCATGGGAAGAACAATTGGAGCAAAGATTCAATTGGAGCGTTTGCGAAAAGCTCTCCGATCCACATCTGGGTGGAATTCTGTGTTTTTTCCGAAAGGGAACGCCAGAGATTCGGATTTATCAAATTCTTTCGTCCTCTACGGTATAAGTTAGATTTGAAGTATAGATAAGGTGGGTTAAAGAGATGGTCTGGCTTGAAAGAAATAGTCTGGGAAAGAGTTTGTTTGCGATTTGAAATCACAGAACCTTCAAAAGTCAGCTTGTCTATGTATTTACTCAATGGGAAAGCTTATCGATTATTTTTTGGGCGGCCATCACATCGAGGATCCAGTGATCTTCTATTCCGAGGATAGATACAATTGAATTTTGAACTCGAAAAGGAATTCTTTAACTTGAAACAAATTCACCTTTAATTACAATTGATAAAAACTAGCTCTAAAATCCCCCGTTTCAACGTCGTTTACTTACGACACAGACCTAGTCTAAACCGCCGAACCCACTCCAAATTAGACCAAAAAAATTCAAATAAAAAAATGTCAAGTTCTCAAAGATCATTCAATAATAAATCTTTCTCTAAATTTATTTTCTTCTAAAAATTTGTTCATATTTCGACCTGCACACAAGTTATACCCCCGTTCATTGGCCATTCAAGTGCGACCCGATTTACCACCGAAAAACCACCACCACTTTCTCTTCAGCAATGTCGAATGTCTACGCCGCCCCCCTTAAGCACTTGTGGCCATTTTTAGCTGCTTGTATGTATTTTTCCTTTTTCAGCCGTGGTGGTTTCAGCGTGAACGCACCACTACAGCAAGAGATTTATGAGTAGAGAAGATGGAAAGTGAAAAGCTCCAATTGGCCAGAATAACGATCCTATGAGTTTAAACTATGGGTGTAATGAGTTTTGAAGTCGTTAAAATATCGAGGGCCCTTTTTTTTTTGCAAAAATATCTGCTACGCCCATGAAGTTCTCTTCAGTTTCTTGAATAGAAGACAAGGTCCTCTGTTTCCATAAAAAAGTCCCAAACACGTCTTTTTACGGAGAAATGAAATCATTGATTAGTTTAGTTTTGGATCTGCAGCAATGAGTGGCGGTTACATTACAAAAATCCTTTTTGTTGTCTTGAACTAAGGCCATCTGAAACATCATCTGAACCAGCTAATTCATCCGTACCCAAGTCAACTGTACCCATTAAAACCATAAACAAGCCCATTTAAACCTGACTCGTCTGACCCGTTTAACCCCAAGAGGTGGCTAAGCCAAGTATCTCTAATATCTCCTTGATTGTCATCTATCTGACTCCTCATTAAAAGGCTCATAAAGTCACTTCCTCTTCTCCTTTCCTTAATCAACTCTCTGAGCATTAGACAAACTTACTCAATCAAAGCCTAAATACTAACTTACAGCTGCTATTATGACCCCATTGGTTATGAAGATTCAAAACACCATGTTGCAAGCCGACGCTAACATCAACGACCCTAAGCACCCAAGATTCCAAGAGGGTGGTAAGCTTATTGACTTGAGCAAGGCTGCTAACTAGATATATTCTGGTATAGTTTTATAAAGAAAATCTGACTTTTGAACTGCGTAATGTAACTTTTGTAAGTGGTAAAGGGGGATTCTCATTCGCCACGGAATACGTGGCACACCTCCTTTTCAGTAACAAATGATACTAAATTTAAACCCTGAAACTCCTATTACACCTTTTTAATTAATTTGACCTCTGAATTGTGGGGTGTTAATCGTGAAGCGGGGATAGTTTGTAGATCCGTTAACCCAAGGATTATTGTTGAAGTAAATTGGAGCGGCCAGAAGATTAGGAAATACAAAAGAATTTTTAAGAATGAAAAATATAATTGTGATCTCACGGTAGGTAAGTGGTACCCTAGTTCTATGAGTTCAAAGCAACAAAAGTACAACAGAAGAAAAGAACCAGATTATGTAAAAGAACCATACATTTTTTAGAAAACTTTAACAGACTACAAAAACGTAAACAATAATGTTATATCTATATTAATAAACCGTAAAAAAACCTACCCTTCCATATAATCCAGTGACAGCTTCCAGAGCCGAAAACGTACACAAAACCAAAATCAATTTAGTTTGTGTTTACAGAGACAAGCCACTTTCTGTAGTTAGCCTCGATGATGGTGTTGGTCTTCAGCGACCGGTCCTCGACGTACACTGGAGTGTCATGAGTGTAGTAGGCGCTCAGAGGGAGAGCGAAGGTGTAGCTCAGTTCGTTGCAAGGGGCATCTAGAGAGTGAGCGAGTAGGCAATGAGGACATTCGTACATCAAGGCCAAGTTTGGAGATTCAGGTTCAGTCTGTGGAGATTGGTAGTCTGCGGAATCTTCGTAGTGAGGGTTCCATTCGGACTCGATGTCCAAATCGGTGTTGTCGACGAAATTGCGAGGTTCAGAGAAGGAATACATTTTGGGGAGGGAAAATGAATTCAGTTGTGAGATGCAAAAAAAGAGAAGAAAAGGTTTTTGGTGTTCTTCTTTTAGTGATGAGACTGTGGTGGTTGCAAAATTTAGGTAGGTACAGTAACGCGCAGTCAAGAGAGACCAGTGTACTGATGTGGTTACCTAGAGAGAAAGTCAAAATGAAGCAGAGATTATTGGTTCGTGTGCCAATAGGTTGTTGTATTGGTGGTAGTACCGTAAATAATTGTAGTGGTGGTACTGGTGGTAGTTGTGGTGGTAGTACTGGTGGTAGTACTTGTGGCTTAGGGTTAGTGATTAGGGTTAGAGGATAGGGTGCTAATAAATATGTGGCACTAGAGCAGTCAGCGGATGCAAAAGGAGTACCCAAGAATCAGTGATTGGTCTTGATTGTGTTGATGAGCCGTAGAAACTTTTTCTTTGAACTTTTGTGGTATTGTTTGAACTGTAACTAGAAGTCCTAATGGTAATAGTAACAGTAGTAACAGTAACAGTAGTAACAGTAACAGTAAGAGTAGCAGTAGTTAAGTGGTAGTAGCAGTAAGAGTAGTGGTGGCAGTAGCGTCAGACTCTAATTCAAGTCTTTGTCTTAAGTTGTTGTTCTTCTCTTTGGTAGTAGTAAATATCTCTTCAAGTGGGGACTTCTAGGGCTTTTATACTAATTGTAATTTATGACCCATACTTTTTGGTGGTTATGAGTAATTGTGTCTGGGCCACGGTTTAGGGTGCAGTCCGTGCATCCCTTATTGTACTGCAGATAAGATGCCACCACAGTTTTCTAGTAGTGGTGGTGGTGGCGTGGGCCCAACTTGGCGCTAGAAATTTGCGACTTTTGGCCCCAAACGGCTATGAAACGTGTCAAATGGAGTCACCGTGAGTCACACTGAGTCACCGTAGAAGTCACTAGAAGGTCCGGATTTTCATGGAAAGAATTGGAATATTTCTATTTGTTTTTGGTAGTTTTTGTTTATTGGTTTGGGTTATTTAATTCAAACAGTTTTTTTTACGTTTTTTCCTCTTTTTTTGGTTGTTTTGGTCCTGGTTCTGGCTGTGGCGGTGGTTGCGGTGGTGGCCCCGGCCCCAATCCTAGGCCCTAGCTCCAGGTGCAATCGTAGGCCCTAGGCCCTAGACTCAGGCAACGGGCCCGACGTCAACTGGGACAGCTGTTCATGGATTTTGGACTTTTTTTGTTTCTAGTTTCTAGATTTTAATTTTTCGTTAATCACCGGTTTCTGGCTGCATTTGCAACTTGCTCCGACCCGGATTGTCCATTTGAAACAACTCTTTCTTGACTTCCGAACGTTCCAGCGCCAGCAGATGCACGCCAGTCCAGGCCATCAACGAAGGTACATGAGGTATTGTGGCATAATGGGGATAATTAATTGATGATGATTTATATATTATTTAGTTTTGTTTATTGTGTTTATTGTGTTTATTGTGTTTATTGTGTTTATTGTGTTTATTGTGTTTATTGTGTTTATTGTGTTTATTGTGTTTATTGTGTGTTTGATATGTCTAGTCTGTCTAGTCTGTCTAGTCTGTCTAGTCTAGTCTGTCTTGTCTTACACTTCATATCAATGCCTTTATGTTTACTCTATCTCTATCCCTCTTTATTCTCTCAATTCTCTCTATTCTCCCTCTATTTTTAAAACTTACCATCTACCCATTATTCCCTCTAAAACTCTCGAATAGTCTCATTGATCCCAACATCGTCACAACCAAACCAAATTTCATACCGTGGTCTCGCACTCATACATCTCCGTCTTCGGATATTCTCATCATCAAACCGAAATTAGGGCTGCAAATTTTCTCTTCTTTCCTTATAGAATGACTCAAAGTCATCTTGTGTGCAGGTTCAGATCATTGGGTGCAAATACTTTTCAAATGATGATCCACAGATACCAAAGTAAAAAGGACATTTTCAATGCAAATCACAGTTTTATCCTGTTATTTCTTCCGTTTTAGAAACTCCTTTTCTTCTCCCTTTGGTCTAGTTCCTTATCTCTCATGTTCCTAATCCTTTTCTTGCCCTAGGCTGCATGTACTCTGCCGAAGCGGACATCTAGTCCATTGGCTGCAGAAACAATGTGAGAATGAGCAAGAACTGAGCAAAAACTGAGTGATAGAGCAGGAATGCATATTGGTCTAATTGACTCTTTTATTTTTAAAGGCTTTTGTTGAAAAAAGTCGGTCTTTTGGCCATTTTGTCTTGGTTTCCATCTCGGAGTTGTAGTTGAGCCCAAGAAGCCCTGTAAGCGCATAATTTGCGCAAGCCCTAACTAGTGATGAAACACTAAGGAAAGACTCGAATTTTGGGCAAATTGAGAATTTAATTCGTAATAATTAACAAAAACTACGGTTTTAATGTTTTCGAGACGATAAAAATTATTTACCACGTTCGTTGTGTCTTGATTAGCCACTCTTACGCCTCACTTTCTAGCGCCCATTCGCCTATGGCGTCCACACAGTGAGGGAATTCATCACATGGAGAAAGAAGCCTATTTTCTTCAGAAACTTCGAAAAAACTTGAATTCAAATTCATCTTAAACCACTAGAAATTATATTTTGTCTCAATTTGGATTTCCAGTCCCTCCATTAAACCCTTTTGTCCCTGCTTCTCTTTTGCAACCCATTTAGCCGCCATGTGTTGTGACATCACGTGCATCCCCACCATACATGAGCGTGTTATGCAGGGAATGTGTCAATGACTCAAACTTGACTCAGGGGGCCATTTGAGTCAAACCATGAGTCGCAATACTAATGACTTTGAGTCAACCTGAATTTCATCAATTCAATTTTCTTCCTTAAATCTACCCAAAACTTATGGACATCTTGGTGATTATCGCGCATGAACCTCCAATGCGGTATTTTCACTTACGCTCCTTCAAGTAGGTTATGGTCTATACAATATGTGTAGAAAATCCCTCCTTGAGGGGTTTCGAGGGGTATGCGCCGCAATATCTCAGATGTTACTAATTATCACTGGGAAATCTCCTTTTTACTGTGGGCCGGTTTTTCATGCCGATGTTTTATGGTGGGATGTCTTTATCCCTATTCCGTAATGTTAGGAGTGATGGGTGTACTTCTGTGATGTAATCAATTGGGAGCAATCAAGGAATGAACCAATTAAATTAGTTTTTTTCGAGTGATTTTGATTGTTGATGCAACGTTTTTTGTTGATGCAACGGTATTAGATACATTCTCTTCCTGGGTTCAAAGTTATTGTTTGTCGCCGATTGTATCACAGTGACCCAGCGGCAACAGGTTTGATCATATTTGCTGTCTAATTCAGAAGAAAATAGCTCAAGAGGTAAACCCAATTGAGATTGAAACTAAATTGAGGCTTATTAGAGCAAATTCACTCGAAGGGGCTTTCTCGTTACTTACATTGACACATGGCCGTTTTCACCATATAGGTAAACAAAAGCTTGATTTGTCCATTTGCATCAATTGACAATACACTCAAGTTTATTCCCGCTTTTCTCTTTGTTTACTCTCCTTGACTCCTGGAACACCAATTCTGATTAAATGCTCACTTCAAATGCAAGGTAACAAAAGGAGTGTTGTATCTATTGCAGTGTAGTGCGCGATTAATGTAGAATTACTACTCTCTGTATTCACATGCAAAAAGACCATCTGCATTATTGATGTCGTTTGAGTTGAATCATGTAACATCAGAGATCATCCAACATCAGAGATCATCCAACATCAGAGGCAGTGTCTAGAAAGTAAATCAAACCACTGATCACACTTTGAATTCAAATAAGCGCGCTCGCATTGAAGAAATACGAGAGTTTAGTTTCTCGAAGATAAGTTCAATCACTGGTGTTTTGTAATTGATCGATGAACCGAATCGCACTGGAACTGAGGATTTGAAAAGTCATTTAGTCGATTCATGATCTGAGTTATGTAAATATATCATAAGTACGCTTTAATAGTGGAATTAGGTCGAATAGCTTATGTTTTGTTCCCGCCGGTCATGGTGTACATTCTTCCACAAAGATGCCATAGAAGAGCACTAAAGACATTTGAAAACCTTCTATAAACATCCACGCTTCTTTCTTTAAATTATGTAACTACCATTTATTGAATCAGCGTAAAGAACAATTGAAAGTCGGACTATGTATTGTGATCGTAACCTAACACCATTGGTTAGAAAGCAACTAAAGCATATAAGAATTACAAAGTCAGCTCTCGTATTCTATCCAAGTTATTTAATCCCTCATTTAGTTTTCTCGAAGGTCTCCTATTATGAGGCTTGTTCTTTTGAGTCGTAGCTTTTACGCCAACATTCAGTCAAACCAAAGCTCAAGATGTCTTCCTCAATAGTCAACTTATTGAAATTGAGGGCAATTTGCAATTTTACTCAATTTGCTCCTCAAGGTCCTAATGGTGAAAACATTGCCGTTCAACTATACTTGAGGCGCTGACTTCAATCTCTGACAATAAAACACCAACGACAATGATTAAAAATAAGTGTTTTTTGCCAACCCTAGGCTGTTAAAAAAATTCACAATTGTTTAGAACCTTACCATCTTCATTCTCGCCTAAGATGTAAGTGGTTTTCTCATATTAAAGAAATCACCTACTAAGAAGCTACCAGCAAATATAGTAAATATAAATCATGAAATCTTCCAATTAAATCCAAATAATTCAATTGACTCATTCATTGCACCATTCCATGAATTTCTTGGAAGTTTACCCCATGTACTCCACAATCGATCTCTCTACCCATTATCAACTACTTGATTTTACAGGCATTCTCGACCCAGCCACCGTTACAATATTTTAAACCTCGAGTACTTCATCGCTCGTTCTTTCAGACAAAATCTGGCCTTCCAAGTTTTTTCGCAAGAACTCGGTTCTCCAATTTGAATCACAAGTCTATCCAGTTGACTCCATCTACAACACAAAACTGAACGAATCTTCAGCGTTTTCGTGATCAAATTTTGAAATAAAGAACCCCCAGAATGACGATTTATGCTTTTTATATCTTCGACAGGCATTGCAGTTGCATATATTCCAGAGAGTACGCACACCCTTCAATAACGGGAAGTAAGGACTCAGTAAATGGAAACAATGATACAGATATGGCCAAATTGCTTTTCGGTACTCTCTATTGGCTAAAGAATCTTTCTCAGAAGCTTGGCGACTCACTGGTGGGGAACAACCTTCGGTCCTTTTGCACGGGTATTTACAGAGTGCATTTTTTTGAGTCACTCTCGAACTTTAAGTTTGTCATTGTTTCTGACTTGGACGTAGAAACTTTGCAGCTGCAACTACTGCAACTCTATAGCGTTGTATTCATGAATAACGTGATTATGAATGCTCTTTCGCCTGTTGAATTTGGCGATCAGAAAATCACAAACCAGAGCTTCATTGCTCTGTCAGACACGTACTTGCGCCTGTTACCAGTGTTTCATTGATTGAATTCTGACTATTGAGGGAAAAATTACCTGGAAGTACCTCCAACGCATAAGTCTAAGGTCTCCAAACTGCATTTGTCTGGAATCCCAATGAATATCAACGATAAAAAAGGTTTTGCATCGCTCAATTGAGCTTCATTCTCCGGAATTTTCTCTTAACTTTTACTTAATTTGGATAGTTGTGCTTTTTGTAGCTATTCATTCTTGTAGGCCTTCTTCCCCCTGAATCCTACAAGCACGCTCGTATACTCTAGACATAAATCACCAAAAGCAGCAAAATTAAATGAATATTGGCGACTCTACTAATTTGTAAATCTTCTTAATTTCATCAAAATGTCAATTCTTGGCCTGCATGTAAACCACGTATCTCGCCTGATGAATTTGTCTATAACTTTGAACCTAAAGTCGAAATAGCCCAATCAAAGCAGCTTCACGAGCCATCAAGCTTCATATACCATCATTCAGTACTCTTGCTGGTTTTCTCTTTCCATACATACCAAATTTGCATCTGATTGGAATTGATTTGGTTGCGAACCCTGGCTTTGAAAAACTATTAAGGGAAACTCAATAGATACACAAGCCCTTCCACTCTTTGAGGTGTGTTACAAAACAATTCAAAGAAATTATCATTTTCATTTTTGAAATCACGTATCTCTTACCCTTTAACCTATTCTTCGCACACAAACTCCGTATTTATTCCATTCGTGATTGAATCAACAGAACCCAAGCATAAGTGTCCAAATTAAACACATCAACAGCGTGTATTATTTTCGGCTTACTCTCATAAAGAATCGCATTTAAACATTTGACGCGATGTCTGCTATTGAAACAAGCCCAGTTACGCCGTCTCCACAGACTCAAAGAGCCAGCAAAAAGATCCAACTTGAGCTGCTAATTCGAGAATTTCAGAGTAAATTGGGTCCAAAATGGGATACTTATCATGAAGCACTCACACTATTTTTAATCGGAAAGCTTTCGCGGGCGGAGTTAGTCGAGACTGTGTCTCCACTTTTGAAAAACGGACTTTTTAAACTACACAATAAGTTTCTACTACTCAATTTCGCTAATTCTCTCCAGGATAGCCCTGCGGAGTTCTGCAGCGATATTGCGACATTCTGGAATAAGAAAAATGCAAAGGCAAAGAATGTTAAGTCCACTCAGTACGAAAAATTTAAGCAGAATATCATGGGTCTTCCCTTAAAAGAGAGAAGAAGAATTCGTTCAATTACTAGAGATAGTGGTAAAAGAAACAAAATTAACGCATATTTGACTTTAACAAGACAAGCCTTGCTCCCTAAAATCCCATTTATTCTGGACCGAGAGAAACAACTGCTTCAAGTTAACAATTTGGTCCAGTGGCAACAGGATGTTGTTACAGGCATCAATACTCCATTATCCCTGACATCTTACGAGCTTCCCGACCTCGAAGGATTGTCTCGTCAAGTACTTATGACAATGAGAGAGAATGGGCTCACAGGTGGTCTCAACTCTCGTGTGCTTGATGTCATCACCTTAGGTTTAGAGATCCATTTAAAAAATATCTTAGAAAGTGCCATTGACACCGTTCGCTACCGTGAAAAGAAGTATGGAACAAGCTCTGTTCTTCTGACATTTCAAAATCTAGATGGGGATTTTGATTTGAAAAATGCGCTAGCTTTAAACGGGACCTCACCGCAAAAAAAGCGAAAGATTTCGGAAGAAAAGGATAAGAAACCAAGCATAGTCATTTCTTCCGAGGATTTGTATAATACGTTTGAGATGTTCCCTCATTTAATAGAACCCTGCGGTCCAAAATTCAGATTATCTAACAACTTGCTACAAAATGATGATATGGTCGATTACGACTCCTGGGGGTATACTCTCCCACCAAAGCCAGCGTCCCTTCTTGTTCCAACCATCAAGTCTCCGTTTATTAATGGCACGAAGGCTGAGGAGAAGTCTAATAAGGAGACGAAGGAAGGAGAACAAGAAAAGGAGCTGGATAATGGTGAAGCAAAACTGCAGGCTGTTGTGAAGGCCCAGACCAGTGCAGAAATTAATAACTTTGGAACTGTGGATGAGTTGAAATGGGTCTTGCACGATTTAATTACGTCTCTGTAAATGTACGACCAAGCTGATTCTCGAATACTTACTATTAGTCTCTCCTTGATTCATCTTTTTGCTTCATTTCCTATTACGTTGTTCTCGTGTAGTCTTACTAATGTATTTCCATAAATGTTTTCATCTATTCAAATTGATGTCACGTACCTATAAGGAGTTCTTGCAACCATAGACAGCCTCTAAAAACTCTCTTAAATCTTCCTTTTCGCCTTCTCCAATCTCACTTATTGTAATACACTTGCAATTACTGGAAAGGTATCTTAGCAAAAGATTTAGCTTTTCATTCTTCCCAATTCTCTTCAAGTACTGTATCTGCTCATCCAAGCATAACTGAGATAAGTCAATTAAGCAGAGTTGTGACCTGAACCCTTTTCCTAGTGAGCTTTTGGCTTGGTTTGTGTCGCCCTCCATAGCATTGCCAACTATGGTGAACAAATGAATAGTTGTCTTATTTGCAAGATTGATGTGCTTGAATGCAGTGTCTATATCTCCTAAGTTACCAAGCATCATTTTTTGGCTCTTAAGTTCGAAGGCTTTATTTTTCAAATTAATGGTGGGGGAAGTCAAGCGGTTGAGGAGATCTACGAGAGAAGCGTCATCAGCATGAACGCTCTGAATGCATAGATCGTATTTACGGTCATTTGTCGTTTTCATACCTTCGAATAAAAAGAGGAGCGCTGTTTTTATTTGATCAAGGCAGTTTGTCTTCTCGGAGCCGCAAAAAACTAAACCCGCCAGAACTCCGCGTAAGCATTCTTGTGCATGTAGCTCCCATTCCAATGAAAACTCTGAATGCTCTGAATTTGATGCTATTTTGTCGAATTCTAGCCCAATTATGTGGTTATCTTTCAAAGATTCACTTTTTCTAGGAACTCTAACAAATACCCGTTGATCACTTCCGAATCTAGACAACGCATGCTCTAAGGAACGAATTGTTTTTTGGTACTGATCAAATTTTGCCTTTTGTTTTTGGTGAGCCTCCTTTGCTTCTTCTACCTTCTGTGCCCATGAGTGTTCTGTAGCTTCTTGTTCCCGAATTTTAGAAGTGACGACAAGGAGCTGTTCCTGCCAGTTTTCCTTTACGACGTCGAAGTTCTCTATAAGTTCCTTTTGCTTTTGAATTTTCTGCTCAAGCTCAGCTTCTGATTGTTGTTGTGCTTGTAACACCTCACGGGCTTTGGCAAGATCCATTTCTAAGCTCTCTAATTCGCGCTCTTTTGCTCTAACACACTCAGCAGCACATTTAATTTTTTCGGAATTTTTGATTTCGTTCTGCTTTAATTTGGAGTTAAGAGTGGCTTCAAGCTCTCCCAATTGTTCCCTGTTAACAGTGTCTTGAGACTGAAGCTTGTTCTGAAGACGGATTTTTTCCTCCTTGAGCAGTTCTATCCGAGACAAAGCCTCTGTGTCATCGAATTCCGTAACCTGCCGTAATTCGTTTTCTAACTCAAATCGGGCATTGCTATAGGAGCTCTCAGACTTTGTTCTGTACTCTTTCAAGTTTACCTCCAATTCCTTCTGTTTAAGTTCAACTTTTGAGGTTGTCTGGGACAGAATATATTCAAATTTAGCCTCGTGGTCACGCAAAACGTTATTTAGTTCGACCATTTCTGTCTTAAGTGCTCTGTAAAGCATATTCTGATGAGAGTACTCATCATCAATTGCGGACAAATCATCAGTAGCTTGACGAATTTCCAAATCCAATGTCTGGATTTCAGCCTCCAATTTCTCAGTGGTTTGTTTAGTACTCTCAGTCAAAGTTTTGGATGACGGAATGTAACTGTTGTGGTCTGACGGGTTGACTTTGCACTTCCTATTTAGACTTTCACTGATATTGAGGAACTTTTCGTACCGTTCTGAATTTCGAAGTGTAGGAATATTGGTTCCTCTTCTATCCATTTCCACAGATTGCTGTTGGGGTTCAGGTTGAGAGACGTCAATACGGACTAGATCAAAGCCTAGGGACTTTCGACGTGTATGACTTTCTGTTGGCTGGATACCTGTGTTGATTATATCACTCAAGATTCGCCTTCGTTTGACAGAGCTGTCTTGTCTTGGAGAGACGGTGTTGCTCATGGTTTTCAAAGAGGATGTGTTTGTGGGCCGGTTTCAGAACTGTTTCAGAGCTGTTTCAGGAACGAATGGGACGATTTGAGTAAATCGCGGTGATACCTGGGGTAAATGGAAGAACTGATTTTCAATTCAGGCTCTATTGAAGGATAAATCTTCTTCTAGGTGTAGATTATTGGGTATTCTTTGTGTTGTAATGTTTACAACTGTTCTATGTAGGGCCAATATTTACATTACCATAAACCGACCATTACGTGATAAAGGGGATCATAAAAAACCATTAAAAAGATTTAAAAAAGAAAAAGAAATTTTGGAGTTCATTCATGTTTCATCTCCTTAATTTTTCTTGCTTGGATGTATAGCTCAAGCCTACTTGAAAGAGCTGTAATTCAACAAGTTATAAACTACTCAAAAGTCCTCGAAGTCTGTTAATAAACTGAAACATCAATAAGCCAGTTATCCTCATTGAATAAAAACGAAAGTGTCGATTTTCTATATACGAGACACTTTGGCGTTCACAGTAATGGCCCTCACAACAATGGGCGACATGACATGATCATCGTTTCCCAACAGATTAAACAAAACAGTATTATCAATACAGACCCTCCTCTTCCTTCCATAACCTCTTCCCTTAAATTTTAAATAAGACTTAATTGAAGTCCTTAGATTGCAAGTTTCTGGTCATAGCTGGCAATGCTACCCTAAGTCCATCAAGCTCTTTAGTCATGACTACTTGACAACCCAAACGAGATGTCTCTGTCAATCCGAACGCCAAATCCAACATATCGTTCTCATCATCGTCTGGCTCAGGAATACTGTCATAATACTCGGGGTCAACAATAACGTGGCAAGTAGAACAAGCACACGAGCCACCGCAAGCTCCTTCCATATCCAAATTGTTGGCTTGTGCAATATCCAAAAGATTGTCGCCTTCTGCGACCTCGAATGTCAGTAGCAGGCCATCTTTAGAGATAAAGGTCACTTTCAACTCTTCACCGGGTTTTGGCTTGTGCACGTGGCCGTGGAAGTTGATGGCGGTAGAAGTGAACAGACGTGTAGTCTGAGAGTATGCAAGGATATTTTTGGGGCTCTGGATGGTCGTTGATCTGGCAATCTGATGGGATGTGGACGAGATGGCCCTTCTTATAAGAGGATTACGAAGCATCTTGCAAGGGTATTTTTTGATCCAAATCAGTTCTTTAAGAAGGGAATGACAGATTCTTATAAATTCAGAATCTGCTTTGTTTGAAATGAAATTGTAAGTACTTTTTATGAACTCGCCTCTCAGTTTTAAAAGATTGGAAATTACGAGATTGGTATAGGGCCGTTGAAAGGCTAATGTGCAGTACCCTGTCAACAAAAGGAGAAAAAAGTGGATCGGAATTTATGAGGATTAAGAATTTTGAATTCTTTTTTATCTAAATGTGTTTCGATTTTATTTTTTTATTAGTCCCGAGATTTTTTACGGGAAAAAATGTGTTTTGGGTATTTTTCAATGTAGTTTCTTGATTTGAGTCATGTATGGCAAATGACTCAAGAATGTATAAACCAAGATGCATCAGTGAGATTTGCGAGTTTCATGAACTTATCAATTTTATTTAAAAGAAGTGAAGTGTTCCTTTACTTGAAATTTTGTCTCTGTTTTCTTAAAGCGTTTATTGCTTCCACTGTAAACTAAGCATTAAGAGATATGAAAAAGGTCAATTGAGCAACGACCAAGCAACAAAATATGGTATTTCAGTGGATCGATGCAATTGAAAAGCTAAAACTTTTAACCATTTGACGACTCAGGTTATACAAATTCCATAAAAATTAGTCTAAGTGGAAGGCTCACCAGAACTTGCTGGCTAAAACCAATAATATTAGCAAAATAAGAACAGCAATGATTGCATAACTAATAAACTTGTTGGCGGTGATTCTGCGAGTCATCGACTTAAGCGTCAGAATCGACTTGTCAACATAGCTATCAGCGGCCAGCAAAGTGTTACGCAGATTAGTGATCTGTTCCCTTTGGGCACGGAGATCATTCAAAATATTGCCACCAATAGATTCAGTCTCCAATGCAATTCTCTGGCTGTCTCGGAGCCTGTCCGAGGTTCGCTCCAAAGAGGCGCTATTACTCAAAAGCTGCTTTCTCTGCTCATTATGGCCCGAGGCCTCTTCATCAGTATACCTGTCTCCAAACAATTGCGCGCGGCTATCTTCATCTGTTAGCTTTCTCAATTTGGCCTTTGTGGCTTCCACTTCCTGGCGGTACAGACGGATTTTGGTGTTGAAGGTGGATCTGGAGCTGGCTGGAATGTTTTGTACCTCAATGTTCATTTGGTCTAAAATTTCAAGCGCTTCGTCAGTAGCACTTTCAATGGCTCTTATAGTTTGTGTCCTCAGTGCTGGTGTGGAAGAGACAGAGCTGAACTTAGCCTCAGCTTCTTGGAGAGCAAGGCGGAAATCCAGCTCATAAGTTGAAAAGAGGTCTGCCATGTCGATTCAATTGTTGATTTTACTGAGTATAGAAGGCGGAGAGTAGTTTAATATTAGCTTTTTGTTCCTTTTGTGCCTGTTGTGCCTTTCTTCTTTTGGTAGAATCAGCTCAATTTGCACGAGCTAGGAGCGAGATTTAGAGATTCTACTTTTTGAACAATGAATGAAATAACGATATCTCACGAGAAAAACAAGAATTGGTTCGCTAATTGGACAGTTGTACAGATATTAGAGAGATATGTTTTTCTGATTAGGGGACTTGTGGCAAGGAGATGGGTGTGATCAAGTAGGTCACGTGCCAAACAAAAATACAAAAAGAATTATGTGAAAATCTATTGTAATTGATTTTTTTGATTCTTTTTCAGAAGGGAATTCCAATATGTGAACTTTGCAATTTTCATTTCTGTATTCAGGGATATTTAGGTGCTTCTGTTCTCCGGCGGTGACCCAAACCAGAGAACAAGTCATGCGCTTAATTAAGTGTTACGAATAAGAATCTTGTTCATTCCTTTTAAATTCGTCATTTATTTCACAAATACATAGGTTTGCAAGGTGTTCAATCATGAAGTCTTTCTTCCGCCTTTCCTTTGAAATACCCCCGGAGCATAACAGAAGCCGCCAAAACAATGCTCTGGCCAAAACCTAATTTTTTTCTCATTTCTTGTATCCAAACTCTGCGGGTTTTCATCTCCTTCCATCTGAGGTATACTTGCAGCATTAGCCGCCAAAGCAAAAAAGAACAAGTACCAAGTGTTCATCATATAAATAATGTCGTAAGGAAATTTATCTATAGAAGGGAAACAGGCTGTTAAATACTCCAGGATTGAGCACTACAAATCCAAAAACAGTTTGAAAGTAAATACTGTTTTCTAGATTGCCCGTAGTAGATACTTAACTCGATGACGCAATAAAGTTACATCAATTGTAACAATTTCATTTATCAAATAAGATTATGAGCCCGGATTAGAGTAGATCAAATATTAAGTATCGGTGTAGTTGCGATCGGCCTCATAGTTGATCAGCGGCATACGCCGCACGAGCATACAAAAGAGAAAAAACCAATCGGTGAATAGTAAAAAAATGAAAGCAAATCGAGATTGTTTGTTTCATTCAGGGCATCAAACGTCCTTTAAAAGTGGTGAGAACGAAGCTTACACAATGAAAGCCCCTCGCAAAAGAAAATCCTATGCCAAGCTTTACAATGACAATTAAAATGTTAAGTTTCACTTCAAAACCGGACCAATTATTATTATTTGCTAGTTTAGGAGAACTTTCAGGTGACACGAGAAGGTACGTCATATTTCAGCGTATTCACCCAAATATCCTTGTCTTGGCTCCAAAATCGTCCAACCCAAAAAATTTAGAATGAGAATGAAACGCCGCCCACATTAGTACCATTTTTGAAAAAAAAAACCACTTGCTTGTCCTCATGGCTGTTTTTTGGGATGGAATACAAGGGTATATGAATAACCACACCGGAGAAACAGAAAAAATCAGAAAAAAAGGTCACCAAAGATCCTTTCGAATAACAACATAAAAACACTCAAATTCCAAAAATTCCAAAAATTAAATCCTCATCTTCTCTCTTATCAGCCTAACTGCCAATGGCCCTTACCTGAAACCCTCTGACTCATCGTGCTGCATATAGTGTTATCGCATATACTATATACAGGACAATTTTTCAGTCCCCCACAAAACTGAAAAAATCAATTGAACTAATACTTCTTTTCCCCATTGGAAAATCAAAATAGAAGCACGATGGCCCTCCTATCTCCGTGGACCGCAACGCGTCTTACGCGTGGCTTCGCCTCCTCTCCAGCCGTTCTCCGTGGCCAGAACTTGACCGAGAAGATTGTTCAGAAGTATGCTGTAGGACTCTCTCAAGACAAGAAAGTATACAGCGGCGACTACGTCTCCATCAAACCCGCTCATTGTATGTCCCACGACAACTCATGGCCTGTGGCTACCAAATTCATGGGTTTGGGTGCTAGTAAGGTTAAGGATAACCGTCAGATCGTATGCACATTGGATCATGATGTCCAGAACAAGACTGAGAAGAACTTGGAGAAGTATCAAAATATTGAGAACTTTGCTAAAGAACAAGGAATTGACTTCTACCCTGCAGGCCGTGGAATTGGTCATCAAATCATGATCGAGGAAGGCTACGCTTTTCCTTCTAACTTGAGTGTGGCTTCTGACTCTCACTCCAACACTTATGGTGGTGTTGGTGCTTTAGGTACGCCAATTGTGCGTACTGATGCTGCATCTATCTGGGCTACTGGCCAAACATGGTGGCAAATTCCTCCGGTGGCTAAAGTGGAGCTTGTTGGTGAGTTGCCTCGTGGAACTACCGGTAAGGATGTCATCGTGGCGCTCTGTGGTGCTTTTAACAACGATGAGGTTTTGAACCATGCCATTGAGTTTGTCGGAGATGGTGTCTCTAAATTGCCCGTCGATTACCGTCTTACAATCGCTAACATGACTACTGAATGGGGTGCATTGTCTGGTTTGTTCCCCATTGACGATGTCTTGATCCAATTCTACAAGGAGAGATTAAACAAGTTGCCTCAACCACACCCACGTGTTAATACTGAAACTGTTGCCGCTTTGGAACTGAACAAGCTTTCCTCTGATTCTGACGCCGTCTATGCTAAGCACTTGCGCATTGATTTGTCCTCTCTTTCTCCATACATTTCCGGTCCAAACTCTGTCAAGGTGTCCAACTCACTCTATGACTTGGTTCAAGAGAACGTCAAGATAAATAAAGCTTACCTTGTTTCATGCACAAACTCTCGGTTGAGTGATATTAAGGCTGCCGCTGACATCATCAGGGGCCATAAAGTCGCACCTGGTGTAGAGTTTTACGTCGCTGCTGCCTCTTCCAACGTTCAAAAAGATGCTGAAGCTGCTGGCTACTGGAACGACATTCTCGAGGCCGGTGCTAAGCCTCTTCCAGCTGGTTGTGGCCCATGTATTGGCTTGGGTGCCGGCTTATTGGAAGATGGCGAAGTCGGAATTTCTGCCACAAACAGAAACTTCAAGGGCAGAATGGGATCTAAAGATGCTTTGGCTTACTTGGCTTCTCCTGAGGTTGTTGCCGCCTCTGCTGTTTTGGGCAGAATCGGTGGCCCAGAGGAGCTCGAGGGAAAGGCTGTGAAGGCCAACACTGAGATTGTCAAGTCGATCGAAGTAACTAAATCTTCAAGCGGCGCATCCGCAGATGCTGCTGTTGAGGTCTTGGATGGCTTCCCCAAGTCTATTGAGGGTGAGTTGATCCTCTGTGACGCCGACAACATCAATACAGACGGAATCTACCCAGGAAAGTACACATACCAAGACGATATTTCCAAGGAGAAAATGGCTGAGGTGTGTATGGAGAACTACGATGCTGAATTCCGCGAGAAGACCAAGTCTAGCGACATCATTGTTTCTGGTTACAACTTCGGTACTGGTTCTTCCAGAGAACAGGCAGCCACAGCTATTTTGGCCAAGGGCATGAGAATGGTTGTTGCCGGATCTTTTGGTAACATTTTTTCCAGAAACTCCATCAACAATGCCCTTCTCACATTGGAGATTCCAGCTTTGATTGATTCTTTGAGAGAGAAGTACGCTGGTCTGAACGAGTTGACCATCCGTACTGGTTGGTTCTTGAAATATGACGTTACTAAGGCTTTGGTGACTGTCACTGATTCTGAAGGTAAGGTTGTTTTGGAGCAGAAAGTTGGCGAGTTGGGTACTAACTTGCAAGACATTATTGTCAAGGGCGGCTTGGAAGGATGGGTCAAATCTGAGCTTGCCAAAAAGAACTAGAGCATATGTAAATGAATAGATAATATAGTGTATTTAATCTGCGCGGATGGTGCTGATTTACGAAAAAATTATTCAATTCACTGTCGCCGGCGCTTAACATAACCAATACTATCCGACAAAAACAACGATAAATAATACAGACTACGATGACTTTGAGTGATTTATTATAGTTAACAGCGAGATCAAGCCCAATTTAATTTGATAGTTATATTTTTTTAAATGAAAATCTTCAATTCTCGACGAAAAAAAGACCAATAAAACCCCACAAACCACCAAGCTTAGAAAAATACCAGATCCTATAATTTCGGATTAAAAAAAATTAATTCTTTAATCCAAAAAAGAAGTTTAAACGAAAAAAAGAAAGGGGCGAGCTGGGAATTGAACCCAGGGCCTCTCGCAGATTTAGTCGGTCATTACAACCGTCGCCCAAAGCGAGAATCATACCACTAGACCACACGCCCGATTATTGATTCTCTAAAATGGGTGATTTACTATATTAGCAAAAGTGGGTTCAATTCCAGCAATATATTGTGTGCGCCCAAGATTAAAAGTGGAGGCCGTTTAACATCCAGATTTGTATTTGGTGTTGAACCTGGATCGATAATGGGACTAATCGGGAAGTATATCTAATCGGCCCTTAGGTTGAACAACAGTCGACACAAGGGATGTGGGGAAATTTAAAATTGAAATAAAAACCAGATCTTTTGCTGCTTACTATGATGTTGTAGAAGCTTTAATATGGCTTATTCACAAGGTTAGTATGATAAATAGATACAAAGATACAAAGAACACAATTTTTTTGGAGAAATAAATGGGAACCATCATTTTGTAAGCTTTATAACATTATTCCCTTTGAATATTAAAATAAATTACAAAAAAGAAAAGGGGCGAGCTGGGAATTGAACCCAGGGCCTCTCGCAGATTTTTGTCAGTTGAACAACTGTAACCCAAAGCGAGAATCATACCACTAGACCACACGCCCGATTGTTGAATATTTTAGTTCGGGTACGAGTATGATCAGCGTTTCATTTTGAAAACAATTGTTTTCGACTATGTGCGTATGGTCTGCACTTTTGCTGACTGGGCTGAATGTTCTGGAGAATATCCGAATTTGATATAGTGAGACAAGAGATTCAAGTCCATTGACACGACTCGAAAGTGCATTCTGTGATATTTGGAAATCATGGATTGCATTAGCCGGAACGGAAGTAAGTCGAATGAGTTTATTTAAAATCCTTGGAGGTGGGAAAGGGGTAATTGTCGCTCATGTTACCAAGGAAGTCTGGGTACTTCAGGGTTAAAAATTACTCTGATTATCAAATGTTACTAACTGTTGAGACTCAAATAAGAGCGCCGAGGATTATTGAGGCTCTTCTACGATTTTACACTGGTATGGTAAAGGAATTCAGGTATACAGATAGACCAGAAATCCTTACTAAAATATCAGACGATAATGATTATCGACCAATTAGTATACATAAAGAAATGGAATCGTTTTAGGAGTGAAACAAAAACTGTCATTGCCTCAAATGATATATAATATCTACTTATTTTATCCTACTGGGAGTCACAATAACTCTTCTTCAATCAAATTTCCTCATTAAAGTCCAATAAACAAAACTTCAAAATTACTTGTCTAAAATAGTGGACATGAACTTAATCACATCAATCAATTCTTCCTCGTTCGTGCTGTGAGGGACGCCAGCATAAGAGTGGAAATCCCACTTCTTGAAACCCAAGCTCTTATAAAATTCGCTCGCATGCTTACCAAACTCGAGCGCAATAATAGGGTCGACTGTTCCATGGCCCTGAAAAACGGGAGTGTCAAAGTTGACACCACTCTTGTTATGCTTTTCAATAATAGCATCGGCAACAGGACAGAAACCAGAAATGGCCACAAGTCCTCCAATCTTGATATCTAGCAACGACAAAACAGCCATACTAATGGCAGAACCTTGAGAAAAGCCTCCAATAATGATTCTTTCTGGAGAAATGTGATGTTTTTCCACTTGTTCTTGAACCAACAGTTTAACAATCTCACAAGACTTGAAGAAACCAGCAACATCTTGTCTGGCCTTTGGATTACCAAATTCGTAAATATCAAACCAACCTGGCATGCTCATTCCACCATTGGCAGTAATGGGCATTGTTGGAGCGTTTGGAAAGACGTAATTCGTCTCATCGGCGGATTTGATCAATCCAGTTTGACGAATGATTTGAGGAAACCAAGACCATCCATCACCCGAATCTCCGAGACCATGAATGAAGATCACAGCAGCATTGGCCGTTTTAGCAGCAGGGATACGAACACAGGAAATGGACATTGGAGATGATCACAAAAGATCTATGTTGGGCCAAGAGAAATTGAAACCTGGGGTACGTCAAGAAGAGTGAATCCGACCGGATTTTTCGACCGGATTGGGAAATTCTTGGTATAAACAGATTGTGTCAAAAAAGAAGTTGAATTTATAATTCTTTGTTCAATTTGCTACATGAGTCGTTGGGTTTCAAACTACTTCTTTGAGTTGACATTGAAAGGTCCATATAGACAACCAATGGATGAAAATCGAAGCAATTTGAATGAAAAATTTGCCCTGCTGTCTTAAGGGATGAATAAACGCGGTTTTACTACTATGCGGCGGATATACGATGCATACTTTTTAGTTGTAGTTGCTTGTTGCACAGCTGAGGCAGGTATCAAGACATGGGCAGACAGAATTGAAGCGGTTTACTTGAAGATGAAGCATAATGAATTGATGAATAAATTGCACCAATGACTGGATTTAGACAGAGAATAGATCATGCCCACTTGCTTCAGAAGTATGTTTTGAAGATCATGATAGCCAAGACTATGATAAAGACACAATGTAAAGAATCTTTTCCCTTGCTTTGAAACCGACACTAAATAATTCTAGCCCTTCAAAATTTGGTGAATAACTCCGCCATGTGTCTTTGCAGACCAATCGGGCGCAATAGCGCCGAGAATTGAAAATCGCCAGCCTGAAAGTATGACAGTTCTTGTCTAGTGCAATAATGTCTTGGATGAAAATGTGGGAATATTTTGTATTGCTCTTTGAGGGTAAATATACCTACCCTTCATGGATTCCGTCGGACTAGAAGTAACTGTGGATGCCATGTGTTTAACGTTTACCTACTACTCTTACAGGCAAACCTCGGGCTTTAATTAGCTTTAAAAATTTCATTCGTCTGTTTTGGTCAGACGACGAAATGAGCAGTTTAATTGATGATAACGTCGTTCTCAGTACAATAATGGACTTAGGAAATTGGGAGACATCTCTAGATGAACAACAATTTTTTATACTTGGCATGAGGAAGGAGTTGAAGGCAATGATCATTCTGTAAAGACGTGCTGACAAATGAACATGGTTTATACCCTCTCTCATTAGATTGCATTCAAATCAATCCACAACAGCTGCACGATATTAAGTAATTAACAAACCTTGAGTAATATAAGGTAATTAACAATGTGAATTTAAAATAAGCGAAGAAAAAATGAGTCTGAAACTGGAAGTTTTGAGAACCAATTCTTATCAATGTTGTTTGTAAGAGATTGATAGAAATTTGGGACTTTTAAACAGATAAACCGGTCCATCTTTCTGTTCTTTAATAAAAAAAGTGTTTTTTTTTTATTTTGAAACAGAGATAATTAGATCAAGTTCGACAACGAAAGCAAACACACTCCCAAACTATTATGAGCTCATAGAACACTAAATCTATCATTATTGAAATTCTAATCTGATTTTCTATGAGAAAAAGCCTTATTTACCTGTAAACTTATGTGGCCCAGAAGTTATCCACTCTACATTCTAAGCTGCCGATGCAACATCCTCTTAAGCAGATTCAATACTCACCAGAGTCTTCTCAACCTTCAACTTCTTTTCTTTAACCTGCTCAATAGCGTCCTCATCCCCCTCACGTTCTCTTTTGCCATTGTTGGCACAGGTTTCGTTGCTGGCGGCAATTTTGAGAACTCGAGTGTTTTGCTTCTCTCCACAAACTTTACGGAAATATGGTTGACAACGCCAATATGGCACAGTTCTATACTTTCCTCCCCAAGGCTGTAGCTCACCTTCTTCTATGACATCTAGCTCCTTGATGTTTGGTTGCTCATAGATTTTTTCCACGATTTCTTCAACTTGCTTCACAATCGAATCCCATGAGTCAAAATCAGCATGAACACTTGTGCCTCCAATAATTGGACGTAGTTCTTTATGAAAATTAAGAAATTCATGCAAAAGTTTAAAAAAATGGGCTTTCATGGCAGTTCTGGAGGCAGAACCAGGACACGTCTTGACAATCTCAAAATACTCTCGAAGCATCTTGTCAACACGTGCATGCTGTTTGTCTACATCATCATCCTTGGCCCAAAACACACCAGGATTGTATAAATTTCCCTCGGCAGACATCACAGCGTCACAGGTGACGGCGTCTGTACATCTACCCAAGTCCGAAGGGTATAAAATATTACCATTGGCAAAAAATACTTGATCTTTGGGCAAATTGTCTCGGAGATAACGCAAGATTTTCCAATTGGCAAGACCAGTGGCTTGACCCTTCATGTCACGAGTTCTTCCATGGATAGTAATGAATTGAGCGCCGGCATTAAGAACCATTTTAGCATACTCTAAGCTTTTTTCCCAATCGTCATAAACGCGGATTTTTGCGGTGACAGGACATTTAAGGTTTTCATGCAATTTTCTGATCAAGCGATCAACTAGCGCCCAGTCGTCCATTAGAAATGCACCGTAATTTCCCTTTCTGGCTATTCCCTGAGGACAACCCAAATTCAAATCAACGGCATCGCACTGATCTTCGATAAGTTGTGCGGCCTGGAGCAAGTATTCAGGATCGTTGGCACAGAACTGAACAACCAAAGGCCTGTCTACGTCGGAACGACCGTCCCAGTCAGACCACATCTTCGCACGATACTTTTCGTCAGTAGCAAAGAGTTTGGCATGGAACATAGGCGTATAGCAGAGATCGGCACCGTATCTTCTCAGAAGAATACGCCATGCAAGTTCGGATTGATCTACCATGGGAGCCACGATAGTCTTGGGTTTTCCGATGGCATTGTAAAGGTCACGACCGGATAATTTTGCAGTGGTCATCGCAGATAACAGTCTTTTGAAGACGTTGGAGAGATGGCGATGGAAATTCACTTTGAGTGGAGTTTACGTAGATTCGATACGATGATTCGATGAGATGAGATGAGATGAGATGCGATGAGATGAGATAAGGTGCGTGTGAATGTGGAGAAAATCTGGGGTTAAAAGAGTAAAGAAAGAAAGAACGAAAAATTTGGGTATTTTGAATGAATTGAATGGAATTTTCTTTTCTGATCTACTACTTTTGAGTAGTTTCTTATCTGATGCAAGGTAAGTCAAAGAAACAAGGAAGAACAAATTGGATCATTACATAAATCAATATAAAATGTTCTTTACAACAAAAGATTAAAAAAATGAAAGAAAGAACTATTGTTAATCTATTACATCAGATTGTTGACTTCTGTTGTTAGAGATTACTCTGATACGGTCAAGAATACCCACAAACTTAGATAAAACCCGGAAGTCTACAAAACAGAAAAAAACCCAAAGCCTCCAAAAAACCTTGGAACTTGATTTATTCACAAAAATCGACGATTGCTCGTTAAGCGCTCTGGTCAAGTCTCGTTTTGGCAAAAAAGACCACAACACGCCTTACGTTACAAAAGAAACAACCAAATACAAAGAACCCCTTAACACGTCATTAAGCAGGTTTTACCAACAAGGAAACAATTGTCGTAGTTGTAAGGAAATTTATTGGTCAGCGCCTTAACATTTCTTTTTCTAAATCTCGGAGCTCGGAGTCCACGGCAACGTACTATCTGCAGTACGGTCCAAAATTAGAGGCCCAGCATAACGCCTAAAAAACAGTATATAAGTGCATGACCATTGAAATAGGGTTGTTAGTGACGTGGGGAAGAAGGAAAACGTTAATATTCTAAGGAGAAACGTGTTTGGTCATTGATTGAAGACAGCGCCACGGACAGTTTTTTCAGAAATCCAGTGTGTTGCTGGCCAACGAAAGGATGGAGTGATTTGAATGCCAAGGCGGCACTTTTGCCGTGAGCGAGGGCACATGACCATTTTTTTTGGCAAAATAGAATGTTTTCATAGCTCCAGACATACGACGACATACTATGACATGCTATGACATAGGACGACGTAGGACGACGTAGGACGATGTAGGACGATGTAGGACGATGTAGGACGATGTAGGACGATGTAGGACGATGTAGGACGATGTAGGACGATGTAGGACGATGTAGGACGGAACTGATGTCCATTATTGCGATTGGACCGGTCAGCGGTTGCTTTACGGGCTAGACAATAGCATCTTTGCAAGCATGCCACGCTGTAATTACTTGGCCAGAATTGATTTCATTTTGCCCATTAGGCAGAATCTGGGGAATCCTGGGGATACGAAGTTGTGTCTCAGATGGGCGGTTTGCGAAGGATGAAGTGGAATTTCAACGAAGAAACGAAACTTGTATTTTTCAAAGTTCATCGTTTACGTGGAGGGGAGCAGCGGTTAAATTGTAGTGACGGTTTAGGGAGTCTTGTATGAGAGAAAGGCGTTTCGGACACGGGCTAAAGTTGGATGCAGCCCAAGGAACGTTAGAGAAACATAGATTGATTTCTTTGATTTGAAATCTCGGCGGAAATTCAAGTGTTTTTGACCACGACACAGTGGTTTTTGACTGGTTGTTACTGTCAAGTTAGCATTGGTAGTAATGGGAACTCCGAAATAGTAGTTGAGAATGAGATTCAAAGTAGCTTAACGAACGAAAAAGGTGTAGATCAACACGGCCAATAGAACCGACAAAGAAAAGAAACCCATGACTTAACGCATCTTCTCTAATTGATGGTTATTGGATATGGCCCCGCCCCCCATTACTTTAAACAGAAAGAGGATGCTTGAGCGTCAAGACGCTGAATAAGTGTGAAGCTTTCGAGTTCCTTTTTTGGATTAATTTTAATGATTTCCAATACTTTCCAATGATTATTCTCCAAATTTCCTCTTCCTTGCATTGAATTTACCAGACCTGTAATTTACGGCGCTCACCACCCATACCACCACCAAAAGGACCACCAAAAACACCACCACAACCAGAAAAAAACGGAAAAAACACATACCAAATAAAACCAACCAAAAAAACCACAAAATCCCCAAAAATTAAATCTCTTCCTCCAATTGTCCCCCAAAAAATACCTTGAAACATCCTAACCTTTTCATTTACGGCGTCCTGCAGATAAGATCTTCGAAAAAAAATCTAGTAAAAAATCGTCCTGCACACAAACAGGTCCCCCAGATATTCCTCCCCCGGACTATAACCCAGCTGCTCCGAACATTCCCAATTTTTTTCGAGAAAACTCATCCCCTGTCAAACAAAAAACAGGCTTGTTTGTGACAAATTCAGGACCTCCTCGACCATCTGAACTGCTCCGGTCCTCTCGCTGCTTTTTTCTCCCGAAATTCCGGTGTTCAGCGCAGTTTTTTTGCAGATCCAGGTCACCTTGCCTGACCCATTTTTTTTCGCCCAACCCCAGAGTTTCTAGTGTCATTGTTGGTATCTCCACGGGTAATTGGAACCTCGAAGAAGGTGAAGGGTTCTTATAATTAATTGAATATTGGAATAGGATTCGTTTGAATCTTCGTATTTTGCTTCCTTTCTTTTTTTCGCTCCTGTTTTCTCCCTTTTTTCCCGGTTGGTTTGGGGTGTATTAGTATACAGCTCTATTACCTTTTTTGGTTCGCGACAAACCATCACAAAAAGCAATAAAGGGTTGGAAAAAATTATTAGGAAAAGGTCTGGTTTAAAGCGATTTATTGAATTGTTCGTAAAATTTGGTCAAAGCCCATTGAAATTGTGTGTTTCACTGTCTGTTGTGGCTCAACCTCGTTTTTTCAAAACCCTCTTTCCCTCCCTTATTTATTCAAAAGCTTACTGCTTCCTACTTTCTATTTTCAGCTTTACGCTCTTCTGATTGAAAACATCAGTTTTACGTTCAGTTTTCACGTTCAGTTTCTCGGTTTACGTTTCTCTGTTGTTCCCCTTTGTCTCACACAACACAACCTTTGTCGGTTAAAACTCAGATTGAAACAACAACACCAAAAAAGACGCGTTAAGAAAAATAACACTCTAAAGCTTTTTATTCAAGGGGAAAATTTCATTTTATTCTATTCATAATGCTCGCTAATACCTCCCCAAAAGACAAATCGTCCTCTGCAAGGTCCTCCTATTCTGGGCCTACGCAACCTATACCGAAAAAATCTCTTCAGATTAGAACAGATAAGCCCCGTCCTCACGTGTGTTCCATCTGTACTCGAGCTTTCGCGCGTTTGGAGCATTTGAAAAGACACGAACGGTCTCATACCAATGAGAAGCCGTTCCAATGTGCTGCATGTGGCCGATGCTTTGCCAGAAGAGATTTGGTACTCCGCCATCAACAAAAGCTTCATCTGGATGTTTTTCTGGTAGTCCGTCGTGGCCTGTTGCCAACGAGCCTTCCACAACAGATTCCGGAGTCAACCATCTCAACTCCTACCGGAGATAACATCATTATATTGCAGAACAATACTAGTGCAAAGGCTCCACTTCCTAATCAACTGGGAGTTCCATCACCAAACATGCCTATAGGCGGTGGTCTGGGAATGCTGCTGCCTATGAACGGTGGAGTTTCTCCTGATGATTTCTCATCACAGTTTTCGGCTCTTCATTACCAACACAGAGCTCCTAGTAGTGGTACAAGTGCACAAAACGGTAGCACTCAGGGCACAAGTGTTTCTAGTAGTAATGGTACTGGAAGTCATGTGTTTCTGTCACTGGGTGGCAATGCACAAGATCTGCTTACTATGCCATCACCTAACACTAATTCTAGCCATAACACACCCTCTTTCAATGTCCTGAGTCATCACTACACTCATGGATTTTCAGACCTTGATCCTCTTCAGGGTGTCGACGGTCTTGTTAATCCAGATATGACTCAACAACCATCGCCAGTGACTGGAGATTCTCCAGAACTAAAGGGAAAGAATGTAAGGGGTTCTAAGGCCACCACAGCCAACAACAACAACTTCAAAAACTCTCATCACCAAAATAATAGTACTCTTGCCAATGGCCACTCTAATGGTGGTCCTTCCCATGGAAATGCCGCCAACAACATTTCCACGCATCATATGCGCTCTAATGGAATGGAAAGATACACTGGGTCAACTTTGTCTCGTACAAATTCTGGCTATGCAAATGCACAGCACAGACACGCGTCTTTTTCAGCCGTCTCCGGTATCTCCTACACTAACCTTCAAGACGCCATGACCATCAGAAGCACCCAGTTCACGGAAGTGCCTCTGCAGGTAGGATTTGCTACTCCTCAAATGACCGCTGAAGAAATTGAAAGCAAAGGCTTTCTGGTCGAGGAGTTTGGCAATCTCGATTTGGATTGGTACTCTTTTGATTATGATCAAATGCACTCGAGAGATGGAAAGGATGCAAAGGATGCTGGTGGTGCAAGAGGTGCGGGTCGTCGTCCAGACAGAACGGACTCGTTTAAAATGAAACTAAACACCATACCTTCAGAACTGCACTTGGCACAGAGCGCCGAATCTGACTTCTTCGCCAGTCACATTGTTGCCGGTCATCAGTTCCTGGATCCAAGCCATCCTCACCATATTAAGGGAACTACGCCAATTGAGTTTGGATACTCTTCGTTCACAGACGTGGCGAGTGCTATGGGCACAGAAGAGAAGAACAATATCCACGTAGGCACTGGTTTTGCCCACTTAGCTCACGATATGCTTGATCTTAAAGAGATGAAGCATGAATCCAACGGTGGCCCAGGCTCTGTGCATTCTACAGGCACACCACATTCGGCACACACACCTTCAAACCAGCACCAGAGCTCAAAATCGGGCTTACAACCAACTCACGGCTCACATCAGTCTCCAGGAACAAAACCTGCTCTAGGCTCAAGACAAGGTTCGGGCTCACAATTTCCTGCTGGTTCACAACCAGCTACAAGCTCACAATCGGGCCAAGGTACAAAACCAGCCACTGGGCTTCGTAGACAAGCGCTGCAGATTCTCAACACAGACTTTAAACGTGCAAACTTGACCATGCCTGGTTTTGGCTCCATGAACAGCGTAGTCAACTTGACCAATGTTGAAGATTTGGGATGGATGGATGATATACGTGAACTCCCAGTTCCTAGCGAATTTCCGCTGGCATCGAGAAACACGGGATTTGACGGCTTTCCATACATCAATGACCAGTTTGAGCCCGACGAGATTTACTCCCTTTTCAAGCAGCGCCAACATGATTTAGTGAAACAGCGTATTGGCAAAGACACAGGAACTTCTAATGGCCCTGTATCTACAAATGGCTCTAATCCTGGATCCGTTTCTGGCTCTGTCGTGGCCGGTGGCGCCGACTTTGGAATGGAAAGAACACCTTCCAAAGTCATGTTCACCATCGGGGATACCAACGAGGTCATTTCTGAGGACCTCAGGCTGCAGATTGTCGCCCGAAGCAAACTTGGCGGGAAATTGGGCGACTCTCAATTTCCTCCTTGCGAAGATTTGAACGCATACTTGAACCTCTACGAGAAAGAATTCAACACTTACTACCCATTCATCCACATGCCTCTGTTGAAAAACCCAAACACCAACAATGTGGAAAATATTCCACTCATTCTTTCCATGTGTGCAATTGGTGCTTTGTATCTGTATCACGACTCGAATACTTTGTTGTTATTTAACTTGTCAAAGTTTCACATCCACAACTTCTTCGAGAAAGAAGTTACGGTTGATAAGCTTCAATTTAAGAAAGTACCCATTATGGCTCATCAGTGTCTTGTTCTCCACATTTTTATTCTGATGTTTTTGAACGAACCAAATATGGTGGAGATCACATCGCGTCAAATGAACTCCATGGTAGGACTCATTAAACTGACTAATTTCCACCGCCCACTTGAGCAATTTTTAGTTCCACCCGCACAAATTGCAGGCCCACACGACCACGCAGGTATTCAGAGCAATTTTGACTATTTCATCATGACACAGACGCGTATCAGAACAATTCATACTTTCTACCAATTGGAGGTTCTTCGTAGTGCATTGCTTGGATGTCCACTCCCAATGAGCGGCGCGGACGTAAAATGTGGTACTCATTGTAACGATGAGAGATTGTGGCGTCTGCTGTCGGCAGAAGAATGGTACCGTCTCACCCAAAACACTCCAGGCAAGTCACTAGTAGAGTTGAGTAATAATGAGAGCATGAGTAGCTTATTCGAGCAGCTTCGCAGTGGTGTTTTGGCCGACACCAGGGTCTCGTTTAGTAAGCTGTTTGCTCTTCTCATGCACGTTCATGAGCAGATTCTGAATGAGTACAACGGAGGTGCAAACGCTAATTCCAGCGCTAACTCTTCTGAAAATACCAACTCCGCTGAGACCGAAGAAATTGAACCTTTACCTTGGCGTGTAGATCATCGTCCTCGCCTTGAGAATTTGTTGAAACTTTGGGAAGCTCATTTCATCAGAAATGGTGGATTTTCTTTGGTAAACAACCATAACCATCACCTTCTCAATACTCGTACGGAACTCAAACTTATCATTCCAATGTCTCTTCTTGCCAAAATGCGTCTCTGTATCAACTTCACCCCCGTTATAACCCAAGTTCTTTATAAGGATTGGCCAGGAATGGAGGCAATGTTAAAGAAATTGGACGCTGACACAGACGCATTGAAAGAGGCTGCGCAATATGCTGTAGAGGTTTTGAAACTTTGGATTCACAATATTTCGATGCTTAATGATGCAAAACAAACCTCAGTGCGTACTCCGGTTTTTTTCGTTACATGCATCTTTGTTTCTGTTGTGGTTTTGAGTAAAGTTCTTAATGTGATTGAAAACAACAACAATCTTTCTGTTTCTGACCGTGCTTTCTGGCTCTCTTGCGTCAAGGTTCTCTGCGGAATCGAAACCGTTTTAAGTCCAAAGGAAGAGTCCTCATACTCTGAATTTTTACGTGAAGAATCGCATGGTGTGTTTGATTATGCATGGAGTCGTGAAATCAAAGAAAATGTGGAAAATGCTGTTAGTGAGTTGAACTCGGGAAAGTCCAAAACAAGTACGAGCACTAACACCAATGGCGACAGTATCAATGAGTCAGCTTCTGCTGTGAAAAAATGTAAGCTCTCTATCCAAGCGCTTAGTCTAGGCGTCCGGATCCTAGCTGATGCCCCACTTTGGCCATTGGCCATGGGATTTGCTGAGGCCTTGAAAAACATGGCCATTCAATTTAATGACGATAAGAAGTAAGCGTTAATAATCTTTTTTTTACCCCCCCTTCCTTACCCCCTGTCCAAAAAACGAATATCCTTTGACGTCTTTTTCAACCTTTTATTCTTTTTATCTATTCCTGATCTTTATCAGAATATTCTGGGTTTCCAGAGCGGACGTCAGTGACTGTCCAAGCCTATTTATTGAACTATTTATTAATGAATGTCAATGTTTGTAAGCGGTGTATGTCTGATATGATTTGCACATGTATTTGTATACGTGTTAGATCTGTTGTACGAATTAGATGCCTTGAAGTAAACCAAAAGACACGATGCATGAATTTGTTTCTAAGTTTTTCTTCTAGATCACATGAATCCCAACCTAATTGCATATATGTCTATATATATGCGTACGGGTTTCGTGAATGAGCTCTAATGCATGTGTATGTGTGCATAGGTAAATTCTTGAGTAATTTATATCTTAGATGAGAAGCTTCATACCTTTGGTAATTCATCGAAGTTGAAAGGATTCTTAGCTTGTCATACAAATTCTGGCTCCTACAGTCTGTAGTCTCATCCAACGTTATCTTGACCAAGCTAAATCCTTCGCCAGATAAATTGGCATAGTAGAGTGAAAAGAATTGTTGGATTTATACTCCTTCTATCTTGTTCATGCCTTAAGTTTACAATTGCAGCGTCTCATGATTCATGAGTTTATTATTATCATACTAAACAAGTCAAACGAGTAACCTAAAATTAAAAGCATGTTTTTTTTTTTTTCTTTTCTAATGTTTCTCAAGGAAATTCAAAACTCTCTCAAATACGGTCGATAAAATTTCCTCCTTCTCAAGGAAAAGCGAATGTCTACCTTCAGGAACAGCCACAAATTCAACATCGAAACTCTCAGGTAAAAGTTTCACAAACTTCTCTGTGCCCTTGATATCATTAATCTTATCATCTGTTCCATGTAAAATCAACAAAGGAATGTCGGCATGGATGTTCTTCACGTGCGCTGGGTCCAACAATTTCCATCCACGCTCAAACATATCGTTGAACTGACGGATTGTTCCAATCAACTTCTTGTCGGTGGCACGAATGTAGTTTCTCCAGCCGTCATTTGATGTGATGTAGTCGTAATTGATCTTGGAGTCAACCTTCAAGTTTGGCAACAACCCGTTAATGATGGGCTGGAGCTTCATCACCAAGAAATTAGGTCTTGTTTTAGGATGCAACTCAATCAATGGGCCTGAAACGAAAATACCACGGATGTCGTTCCGGTGCTTACCGTAAACAGAGTAGTTGAGCGCAATTCCTCCACCCATAGAATGACCTGCCAAAAAGATCTTTTCAGAGTCAACAGTGCGCGCTTTCAAAACCTTTTCAATCATGAAGTCCAAATCATCAAAAGTGTGGAACTCGTCTGTCTTTCCAAGCAATTTGCCAGGAGAGGTCTCGCCTGCTCCACGCTGATCAAAAAAGAAGACCTCATAGCCTTTTTGACTCAAGCGATCAAAAAATTCAGTGTAAATTGTCGAATGTTCGAAGAATCCATGCACGTAGACGATGGTTCCTTTCTGGGGAACACCAGGAGCCGCTTTCCATGTGACGGTTTTGAAGGTGAGCCCACCGTAAGGTATATATTCGACAATAGGCGAACCAATTGGCTTATATGGGATTTCTGCTTCAGCCATTGTGTTTTTTTGTCGTTGTTTGAGGAGAAACTTGTGTACTTTAAGTGAATTGGTGAGATCGGCACATGTATCAGCCGAGATAAGGGAAGGATGGGGTAGGTGATCAACTTTTGGAAACAAAACTGGAGAAAAATGGAGCGAAATTGAGTTTTTTTAGACTTTTGAAGGACATGTTTCTTTTCTGTTTCTTTTTTTTCTCTCTTTTTGATTGGTTCTGGTTTTCTTTGTTACTTCCATAATCAAGGAAACTAATCAAAAACCATGGAGAGCTCTATTAAAGTAATTGAGAATTAAATAACAATTTATAATTTTCAATTATTTAGAATCAATTCGTTATCTCCAGAGTCACTTCACCACTTACTTTTCTCCAAGTTTCGTTCCAGATTAAAGATTCCAGCCTCTTAATCCCAAGATTCAAGTTTCAGACCCCAATCGCCACTTCCCTGAACCTATTATCCTCAAAAAGCCTTCTATTCAGTAATCTAGGTTCCACAAACCCACCGTGATGTCAATTCTTTTTCTAACAGGCGCAACGGTCACTTTCAGACCGCTCCTAGATCATATAGTGGAGCCTAAGTTTCTCCAATTCCTTCAGGGAAAAGGATTCAATCAAATCAGTATTCAGTACGGAAACGAGATTGCCAGTGGAAAAAATGTGAGTAAAGAGTACTTTAGTGAGCTCCTTAGTCGGAATGGTGTCGTAGAGCAACTAGACTTACAGATCACCAATGAAACAAACGACAAGTCCATTACAACCCTTGCCAATGATAAGCTCAAGTTGACAGTGTTCCCATTTGCTTCTGATATTGCGTCACATATAGAAGTTGCGAGTCTTGTTGTGTCTCATGGTGGTACAGGGTCTATTCTCGATGCTCTACGCTTAGAGAAACCACTTCTTGTGGTTACAAATGATCTGCTTATGGATAATCATCAGGTTGAGGTAGCAGAGCAATTTGAAAAGGAACACCACTTAAAAAGTTTCACCTGCAAAGACCTAGCTAACGGAGATCTAGAGAAGGCAATTGAAGAGTTCAAGAGTGGGAATTTGATCTTCAATACATTGGAACAGCCCCCAAAGGGAATTTTGCTGTCTCTTATCTCCCAAGAAGTTGCTAAGTGATCACATTGTATTCAATGACAACGAACGATGAAATGACGTATCAAGTGAAGATCAATTTGCCATTAATGATGGTTAAAATTTCTTAAAATTATTATTATAATTTATTAACTTACATTGCTTAATGAATTCTTCTTCATTTATACTAGACTTTCGATGATCTCATCTCCCCCAGATTTTCACCTCTTTCATCCTATTTCAAACCAACGGAACTCGGCCCTATTATCCTTTGACGACAGTTGCTGTTAAAAGACTCATTCAATTCAGTGTTAGTCATCATTTTTTCTCCTTTTCAGCTTTTCCCGTCGCCTACTCGCTACTTCTTTACATCAACAATATGTACCCATATAGATCACAGTTCCAACCTCGTAGACGAAAAAGACAACTTTTCAACAAAGACATAGAAAACCTTCTATATGCTATGGGAGATGGGCCCGTCTCTCTTGACTCCACAGTTGCTTGTTTAGAGGATTGTCTCGTCGATTACCTTACCGATCTAGCGCACGAGTCACTTCGGTTTGCTCGGTCTCAAGGCCGGTCAAGAGTGAAGATCGACGATCTTCCATTTGCATTGCGGCGTGACCCAATGAAATTAGGCAGAATGAATTACATGCGTGACCAGCTTATCAAGATCGAAAGAGCAAAGAAGATGTACGATACGAACAACGTCAATGAGAGAGAGCTTTTTGCAGATGACGACGAAGAAAATGAAGGGGAAGAGGGAGAAGAGAAACCGAAAAATTCAAAAAAATCAAAGAAGAAGAAGCAAAAGAAGGGGACTGTATCTTTTGACGACTCAGGCAGCGAATAGCCTTGTGTAATGAGTGCAAATAACTCACATTGACCAACTGCTGGCAATGATATTACAGATTATGAATCAAACATTTTATAGACAATGTTCCTGCAATTTTTGGAATGATGTTTAGGGAAGGCGTTAAAGCCATGTCTACTAGACTTGAAGAGGTCTCTAATTCGAAGATTCGAATACACAAAGTCAAGGTTTTTTTTCACCAACGACTACAACATGTTTCTTTGAATTTTTTGGACTGAATTTGTAATCTCAAATCACTGGTTCTTTGGATCCAGCTTCTCATATTGTAATTCATTAAGCAATCGAGGCTGTAAGAAAAGATTGATAGGAGATAAAAATTTTTTGAAAAGAAATTTGAAAAGAAAAAAAATAACAAGGCTTCTTATGATCTCAAAATCATTCTCCTTATTCAATTGAGATTATTTTGTTTTGTGCACTTGTGTACTCATTTATTTGCAGCCAATTTGTGTCACCACAAACCACTTATTGTTCTTATTTAACAGTCG